>VWZT01007632.1:162186-303528 GCA_013397055.1 Pachycephala philippinensis
AGGGGGGTGGGGAAACAACCCCAAGTGTCAGAATGCTGAGTGTCAGAACTCGGCACATCCGTTATCAGAGCTTTAAGCGAGCTGTGATGAGATGAGACTGGCCCTGGAGAGGGCCCTTCCCGACAGGAACGCTCCGAGAGCAGGGATGCTGCGCTTCAGAGCAGTTGCCTACGAAATGAACGCTCGAGGCAGAGCCAGTCATATTAAGGAGGCCATAAGAACAAAAATCTTAAATAAATAAAAGGCGCAGGGTGCAGATCTGGAAGGAGATGGTAGATCTGATTATTTTCTTTTTTTTTTTTTTTTTCCCCTCTCCGAGTGCTACTGTGGGGAAATTGGAACAATCTCAGTTTGTGTTATTTCTGCATTTGTGAGGTTGTTCACTTAACCTGTGCAGTGACCTGGAATACTCAATGCCACTGAGACAGAAAGAGTAACTGAGAGACTTGTGATTTCAAGGAGGAATTTTATTGAACAGCAGCAGATTTGCTTTACACTTCAGTAGTAAGTGATAAGAGAGGAATTATTCAACATGCTTTCTTATTTCAGCCCTGGGAGGTGGTGTAAATTTTGAGGGCACAGAACATAGTGCCTCATATCATGAAGGTGAAAACTGTTTTAAAATTAAAATGAGAAGTGCCATGTTTCATAGATGTTGCTTAAGTTCCTCTAGCGTTCCTCTGAACTTAAAGTTTTTAAGTCATGGTAATGCCTTTTGACAAGACATTTCGACAAGAGCAGAATGCTGAACTGATTAAGAGACTAAAACTGAAATTTACTTAGAAATTTCAGAGGGCAATGGTTTTGGCAATATACATAAACACTAGTTATGATGTGTCAGTCTGTATTAGACCCTGCTTTTCCTATCTTTCCATAGGCAGATGTTGCTTTTTTCACTTTACAGGTTTGTTGAGGATTTTGGTCTGCCTTTTTCGCACCCTCAGGCTTCCCATCAACCCGACCACAAAATGCATGTCATATAGGATTCACCTTTTCCTCTTAGATTAGATACTCCTGAATGGTCAGCTGGAAGCTTTTTTTTTTCCCCCTCTGGTTGTTTTTTGGGGTTGTTTTTTGAGGATGGGGAAGGGTTTGAAGAGGGGCTGGGAAGCTGAATAGACTCGATTATTGGTATTTGACTTCATAGCTGATAAGCATGAAGAAAACAAACAGAACAGACTGTTACAGCAAGATAATCCCTCTGACAATTAAAACAAGGCTGATTTGGGAAAACATCCACACCCAAAAGTGGCATTTATGTGCTGGGGACTTCTCCACGTGATGTTCTGTGCCCATATAATTGATGATAGTGCTCTGTGTAGTTCTCTGCATGCAGGAGATAATTTATATTGAATCTTAAAATTCAAATCAGCTTTCTGCAATTCAACATGGAGTTCATACACGGAGTGCTTTTGGTTTTTCACTCAGAGATGAAGCATGATGAAAACCTTTTTTTGTTAAGGAACGGTGACATCCTAAATAGACCTTTAGTAAGACACAAAAATACCGCTGTGATTTAACCAATTTACTTGTTAAAGGGAGGAAATTGGGTAATCTCCTTTTGGCAAATCTGCTCTAGGTCGTGTGCTGACACTGCTTTGAGAGCACACATGCTTCAGGTTGTTCAAATGAACTCTTGGCTCAAATACCCACTTGGTTTATCGGGTTCCAGTCTGCCTTTGCAGGCAGTGTAACTTCTGGGGGAGTTGTGCCATCAGTCGTACCAACTGTGTGCCTCCTGGTCCTGGGGACGTGTGAGCCTCCTGTTTGAACAGCCTGGATGTATTTCAGTGTTTTCTAAAGATGTTTACTGAAAGAAAAGGTTAAAAGTTGATGGTTTTCGTCTTTTCGCTATTAAGTATATTGCATATTTTTTGTCAATGCAATGTTCTCATACCAATATGACACTTTATCTGGCATTGCCAGGTGTCTCTTCCTTTGACAGAGAATCCCGTGCATGTCTTGCATGCACATCTTTGTATACAAATTCAGAAGCTGACAATGGCATTTGTGGAACACTCATCTTTTCTACCCATTGTTCTTTCCAGTTTCTGAAAGACTAAAGATACGCGTTCTTTGTTAACCCAAAAATGAACAAAGTTTTGAGTACATATAAATACGCTCATGTGCTCAGGGTAGAAGTGAACAATTCTATAAGATGTAGATTAATTTTTTTTTAAATTCCATGTACTTTCTGTTCTTATTTGTTGGCTTTATCTGCAGAAGAATTAGCTAACCTAGGTGAAACAGCTGCCAGGGTTTGGGCATGGTTTTTTGGAGCTGAGGGAGTCTAATTTGAACCTTAGAGAGCAACACTGAACAACGTAGTAACATGCTGTGATTCAGTGCATATCAGTTCATAACTACCTCTGAGAAACCGCTCTGAGTATGAATTAAACAATACTCTTAAAATGTTTTATTATATTTAGTTCTCTACAGTGCGTACCGCTGGCAAAGGTTAATTGGTTTGTGTAATGCTAGAAATTATAGTCCTTGATACATCTGCTAGTCTGAGTTAGCACAAGAGCTGCAAGATCTTTGCTAAGGATCTAATAGCTAATTTGAATGCCTCAACCCTCAAAAGAAGTGCAGAATAACTCTGAGTTTAATCAGGGTTCTCTCTAGAGCAGAACTGGACAGTGGATCCAAATTAGGTCGGTTGTTCCATGACACAGATTTTCATCCAGTGGAGACAGAGTTGCTACCAAAGTAGTTCCACTAAGAACAAAGTCCCCAACTTGAAAAACTTGGGAACACAGCAGAACAGAATGGTGCTTTCATCCAGGTCATGCATTTTTACATTTTTCCCTATTTAATAAGCTAAAGCCTGGAGATGTAAAATTTGGTGCATGTATTAGGCAAGTCTTTGGAGTTACTGTAGGTCTTCAAAACACAAGGGGTTTGGGTTCAGTGGTTTTTATTTTTTTATTTTAACACTCCTTTACATCTGAAGGTTGTGCTTCCAAGTCCCCAGTGAAATCCAAGAGAAGCTTTGATCATAGACATGGAACACTGGCAGGATGTCTGCTGAGGGAGCAGAGTGGGCGTTCTCTTGTGGGGCATGGAAGTGAATGGCCAAGAAAAATATTCAGCGGACAGGCTTTTTTCTGTTCTGTGTAAGTGGGAAAACCCAGCATCGTGGCCTCCAAATTTTAATACCTTTAGATAGAAGTTAATAATGTATATGTATGGAATACACTGGGGTGCTCTGCTGTCTGCGTATCTGATAGAGCTGAGATCAGAGTGCTGGGAGGTACCTCTGCTGGTCTGAGGACCCTTCTAAATTAGGGCAATAATTCTGCTTTTTCCTCAAGAAGAGTTTTCAGCAGCTCTGTGGGAGCTGCACTGCTCTAGGTTGAGGCCGCAGTTGTGACCTGGTTACTTTTACCATCACCCTTTAACCTCACTGTTTAACACAGCTTTAATCTGCTGCAACAGCTGGTGGCTTGCTCTCATTTAAGACAGACCTGCTTCTTCTAATGCCTCTTCTGGCCAGTTTCAAATGGGATTTCTGAGCTGGGGTAGCACTGGAAAATAGACCTGTGGGGAGCTCATCGAGAATGCTCAGTTTTTATAGAAGTCTTCTAAATATTGTACACGTCTGCATTCTTCCTTGCCAAATTTAAATGGTACCAAGCTTGGGCTTGCCACCTCCTGTGAGGGAGTAGATGTCCTCCTCTGAGATTCTTGTGCTTCTCTACCCAACAGAAAGCTTCTTTCAGAACTGAATGAGGCCACAAAGCAGCACAATGAGCAGGGCTCATTCAAGTGCTGAGATAGCATCAGAACACAGCTAAAGACTCCCAGCGCTGCCCAGGCATGAATGAAGCTATTAAAGGAAAAGTGTCCAAGTGTGACTGCCTTTGATCCAAGGTTGGTGAGATCTGGTGGAACTGACAGCCGTTTAATGGGAAGCAATCATGTTTGATTCTACCTGGCTCTTTCTTGGCTTCTTTTATCTTAAGTAATTTAGAGTAGAATTATATGAGTAACAAGTATGCACTTAGCAGTGGTTAACATAACCTCAAAGGCACGGGTCACTGCTTGTATCTACAAGCTCAAAAAGAAACTTGAGCTGTCACTGTGCATTTTAGTACCATATAAAATTTCCTAATATAAGCCAGGAATTAAGACTTACTGTAATTTAAGTTTTGGTCCACTTTTGGAGCAGTTTGTTTGCTGTGGTCTCAAGAGCCACATCTTCTCAATCAAGGAGTGCCATGAGCATTGAATTGATTTTCTGCTCTGGATGGGGTATTTATTCTTAATAACTTTTAGGCAAAGAGTCACCTGCTGCAATTGATGTGATACACACACCTAGTTCTGACTGTCTGCAAATCTATACTTACAGGCACCTTTAGGCAGTACTTTTATAGCGAAAAGAACTTAACTGGGCAAAATGTGCTAATCTTTCCTGAACCCGGGAAATGACTTTATTATTCTCCCCATCCTCGTGCCATCATTATGATCTAGTGTTTTCCCTTCATAAATGAGAACAGTAGCCTTGCCTCTGACCTCCATTAATGTGTATCATAAAAGCTGCCTTTATAATATGCTCCTCTGGAAGACCTCATTCCCTTGCAACCTGTTCTTTGGTGACAGTTCAGGGGAATGTTATGGATTCCCATGAAACTTATCAAATGGATGTGATAACCCCGTTGTCAGAGGCTGCCTGAGCCATTATTAAGCACATATTGGATAGTTCATTTGTTATTATATAAACTCTTTAAAATAATATTAGTAGGAAAATAGCTGAGTAAAGTCAAATGTTGCTGGGTCCTGTGTAATAGGTGAAATGTGCAACTCTCAGAGCTGGGATTTGGAGAAAAAGAAGCTTGGATCGTAAGCAGAACAGGATGAAAAGTTCAGCTGTTGTGGTGGGTTGTAGTAGGTACTGGTCCATCCCCGAGTATCTAAAAAGGAGGAAATCCAAACAGAAATGCTGCTTGTATGGAGCAACATTGCTTCATGACTGCAAGTCTTTGAGGTGATGGACACAGCTTGTTTCTACTCCCAGCTGCATAATTTTGTAGCTATTTCCATATCATTTAGCGTTGCAGAACTTCGTGGAGCAGGGAAACAAGAAGCAAACAGGTACAGAGCAACACCTGACACAAAATGCAGACAAAGGGTCTGGACTGCACATGCATTCAGAATAAGAATCGGAATTTTCCCATCTGCTGTAAGTTGTTGAAAGAGTTGCCAAAGCTAATAAAACATTTGATGGGTGTGCGCTGTGTGAAGGATTTCCTATTGCTGCCATTTTAGTTTTTTCCATGAATATGGTGTCAGTTATTATCTAACTACATGTAACCTTGGGAAAATCACATTTTAAGCCGTCCTCAAGTTTCTCTGATTTTTCTAATATGGGAAATATATTCTTTCTTTCATAGAAATGTTGTGAAATAACTTTATATATACACACACACACGCACAGAGCTGTTAAAATGGTATAAAACACATGTTCTCTTGGCACAATTTATTTTGTGAGAACAGAAGAAAGCAGTGTGAGTAATGAATCAGGGATCGTATTGACCTGACTGTCACTGTGGCGACCTATTAAAATCTAGGATGTTTTATCACGCTCTTAAATTGGATTCAAAATCTATATGTAGCTAAGGATACAGTTATTAAATATTGTGCTGGTAGTGCTCATATATGTGAACAACAAATGTGTTGGAGGTCACAGAACCATGAAGTTGTTGAGGCTGGAAGTCACCTGTGGAAATCATGTGGTTTCTTATGTTTAAATTGATTCTCCTGTGTTTCAGTTTGCACCTGTCATGGTTTAACCTTGTCCCCTGCAGTGGGATGGGGGAGAGAATGGGAAAGAAAACTTGTGGGTAAAGACAGTTTAATAGGGAAAACAAAAGTTGTTCATACAAGCAAAGCAAGAAATTCTTGCTTTGAAAGGAACCACTTCCCATGGGCAGGTGCTCAGCCATCCTCAGGAACGCAGGGCTCCATCTCGTGGGAAAGTGACTGGGGAAGGCAGGTGCCCTAACTCTGAACATGCCCTCTTCTCCTCCTTTCCCCAGCTCTGTATGCTGAGCACGAGGCCCTAGGGTCTGAAACACCCCTTGGGGCAGCTGGGCTCAGCTGTGTCCCCCCAGACTCCTTGTGCACCCCCAGCCCCCTCGCTGGTGGGGTGAAGAGCAGAGAAAGCCTCAATGGTGTAAGCCCCTCTCAGCACTGACTGAAACATCCCTGCATGACCAACACTGTTTTCAGCACAACTCCAGACCACAGCCCATAGCTTGTCTTGAAGAAGATCAACGATCCCAGCCCAAAGCAGCACCGTGCCCATCCCCTCCTGCCCTGGCACTGGGCAGGGAGCAGCCTTGGCTGAGGGGACCATGGGGGGATGCAGCCTGGGATGCTGAGAGTCCTTGGGTGTACTGAGGCCAGCAGTCACCTCTTTTAAGCTGTATTTTGCTGTTTCCACTCTTCTAATCCGTTCTTTCCTCCAGACAGTTCTAGTCACAGACCAGTTAGGTTGGCTGGCCTGGGCTGTCAATATTAAGTATCAAGACACTGGTAATAGTAACTTTTCCACTAAGCTCTGCATTTCTTGGAGGAGATTTTCTATTGTGGCAGAAGTGCCGGGCATGGCAAATCCTGCTTCGGTAAGGCAGAATGAAGTTACTGTGGAGTAAATCTCATTTAATGCTTTGAAACGTAAGAGCACATTCCTATTTTGATACATATGGACAATAAATCAGGTCTCATGAAGCCGTTATCTGTCTAAGAATAGCAAAGTATAAAGAGAAACAAAATGAATTCATATTGCATATAGATTTAAGTGTTAGCCCTCTCTTATATCCAGGATCTTTTTTTCTTTTACAGTGAAATGACTTCTCACAATTGCACAATAATCAGTTATTATTCTAGAAGGTCAGCAATGCTGCTTATAGCTGATGAAGTACTGACTTGATTTGCTCACTTATATTCCATAGACTTGCTTTATACTTCCACTCAGAAAATCTTGGGAGCAAGAACACTTTCTCCTTGGCTATCTAAAGTACACTGGGCATGTTTTTTTAATTTTTATTGGTAATACAAGCAACGCTTTTTGCTTAGCTGTGCCCCATATTGGTTGCTCATCTAAATAGGAAATTTCTCCTTTATTAAAGCACTTGAAAGAACTTGTCTTGGTTGACTCCAAGCTCAGTAGCAGCTGTGGTGGACTCCGTGGCATATGCTGCCCCAAGATGGTGTCAGGCCCATGCGCTGAGCTTGATTTTAGCACCGTCTGGAATTTGCATCCTGCCCGTGGTAGCCTTCAGCTGAGGTGCTATTTTCAGCCTTGAAAATAGGGATCGAGTTAGACGGTAATTTTTCTAAAGGAGCGAGTGAAATCTAGGTTTATACGTATTTAAATCTAAGTTTATACGTACTTAAATTCCCATTATTTGAATTGGCCGACTGCTTTTCTGAGTATTTAAAAATCCCGCTAACAGAAGATGTTGAGTACTGTGCAGTTACAAACACTTGGATGCCAATGCCATGGTAACCAGGCCTTTTTGGGTACCTTGCTTGGCAAGATCTTTGTAGGTCTTTTGGGCTCTGCTTTATACAGTTAACGTAGAAAGCAGAACACAAAAGAAAAGATTTCACAAAATTAACATCTCCTGTTAACAGTAGGGTAGGGATGCGTTGTCCTCCATGGCGTCATCTGCTGCTGACATTCAAGCAGTTCTAATTACTTTAATGACTCCCACTGGTCCCCTCTGTAACTGCTGGATGATGCCTGAGGACACTCTTCAGAGGTGGGAGGATAAAGCCAGGGAGCAACCAGAGAGTGAAGCTGCTCTTCTTGCCGGCAAAAAATTGTTCTTTTGAAGGTCTGTGGAGTTATAGGCCAGGCGCTTCCCTCTTCGCCAGTCTCTCTTCTCATCCTGCTTTTAGGGAGTGCTTGTACCTCGGAATTAGTTCAGATACCACAATCAATGCAAACTCTTTGCTGTCTTCTGTTTGTTTCTTTTACATCTCTATATGTATATAATTTTATTTTTTTTAAGCAACTCTAATTTGCTTAGGCTGTTTTTTGTGGTGTTTGGCTGTGAAGTTTTCCTGTCAGACTCTGTAAAATGTCTTGATAGTTACCAGTCTGCATTTTTCATCCCATTTTTATACGGTGAGCTACAAACACCCGAGATTATTTGATCGTTGCATCTGGTGGGAGAAGATTGACATGTTTTCTTGGGATCACAGGCTGAGTTTTGACTTTCTCCCTTTTTGTAGTCTTAGACAGTGCTCACTTTCTTGATATGCACTTCCATAATGGACTTGTACGTTATTATTGGTGTTCCTTGATACAAAAGAAATTCAATACCTCTGGGGCTATAAATATCATTGATTCACTCCAAATAGAGAAAGATACTGTAATATTTTTTAGATTATTAAGACTTTTCCATTTTCTCTCTGATGGGGAAGAGTTATGAATTTGGTAATCATTATGCCCTAGGTAACTGAAGTTACGCAATCAAACCCTCTCTTTAAAACATAATTATGATTGTTTCCAACATTTAATTCTTTTTCTCTTTCAAAATATTATTTTTAATGCCTTGAGTGGATTTTTTGTTTACTGTTTCAAAGAATTGCTCCTGTGGCTTGTGTTACAGCAGAGGAGCCTTAGTAGCAGAATAGCAGATTATATTTTTCACCTACAAAGCTTTAATGGAATTATTGAGCATTTCAAGATGTTGCAATAGGAATCCAAGCTTGAAATAAATGTATGGATTTCTTTTTCCCTACTGAATGACTAGGATGAAAAACCTTGGTCTTTTCTGTGTGGAATTCAGTTTCTTGGCCAGCTTGTTTAAAAAGAATGAGAAAAATTTAGAGAAAAGAGGAGAAAAAAAAACTTTCGTGAACACGCTAGCTTGAATCTTATTAAAATAGCTGTTACTTGTGTAAGTGATGTAAAAGTATATGAAATCATATAATTATTCCTTGTGTTTATTCATCAGTCACTAATACATAGATACAATTAAGGGCGAAGTTCTGTATATGCATGCACATAAATTCTGTGTAAACTTGATTTCTGAATGCCAAAACTGCCTCGTTTTAAAATTCACTCGCACTTCTAGGAACTGAGATTGGGAGGGATGACCTGTGGTGTGCTCCTGCCTTGGTCTGTGCTGCTCGGGGGCACATTCAGGGTCAGGGGCTGCAGGGGGGATGTGCTGCTGCCTTTGCAGGCAGGGGTAAAGCTCCTTTTGAGTTTTATGGGGACAAAGGTGCAGATTTAAAAAAGCCCAGTCAGAGTTTGTGTCTTCAGCTCAGCTGCTGTTCACCAGTCCTGTATCCAAGTCAGGTAAAACACAAAAGTTCTGCTGTGTTTTATTTCAGCTAATGCTTGTGGAGCCTGGGCTGCAGAGAGCTCTCAGGACAGAACTGGTGGGGCTGAAAAGCTTTCCATCACATCTGCTGCGTGCCCAGCAGTGCCTCCACAACCAAATAATCTTCTGTCAGGGCAAACTCGGCTGTGGAGAAAAGAAAAAACAGCACTTGTGAGATGTGTGCTGTAAAACCACCAGCCTTGCTTGCTTTGAGAAGTTCCAGAAAGTTTCCTGTGGCGGGGGGGCGGCAGAAGTTAAAGCACATTAAATGGTGTGTGGATGTTGATGCTCAGGAGAAAAGCAGCTCTAAAGCTAAAACCCAGGGGGGTGTCTGTGCTCTCCCGTGGGAGCGTTCCCACTGGGATTTAATGTGCTGCGACTCCTGCACGGTGACTGCACACCATTAGTGGATTTGCCTCAACTTTCCCGAGTGTCCTTACGTTGTTGATGTGACTTTTGGTCCTGCTCTTGCTGCTGCCTGCAGACTGAAAGCCATGGATTTCCATGGGCAGACCTTACTCTGCAGATCCTGCACCGTGGCGCCCTTACATGTCAGTCATTTAATTAACCTTTCAAATTGTCTCTTCAGTCCCGGTTAGAAAGGGCAAAGTCCTATGGCCTGTTTTAATATTTAAAATGAGAAACCGATGTTCATCACCGACGCTTCATTTCCTGTAGAATGATGTGCCTCAGAGCCCTTTTATCTGCTGGACCTGATGCGCATGATGATGCCTCTGCTACGTTAGCACACACTTTTCAGCTGGACTGTTCCTAGTTTTAGGCTGATTAGGTTAAAAGAAGATCATCCAGAATACGGTGATGATTCAACATTTATGGTTTTTAGCCATTGCAGGCTAAATGTATTCTCAGCAGGATATCTGGGGGTAGGGAGGGACAGCAGAAATGCTCTGCTGTGTTGTATTTCTAATGGGTTTAGTAATGCTCAGTAGAAGTGGTATCTTCAGTTTTCTTGGTGCAGACGTTTGTAACAGAGGACCCTGTGCTATAAAGGCAATTAATTGTCTCTCTGATGTGCCTACTGTACATCAAAATCTGCTTTTTAATTATGAGTACGAAGCTGGCTGCACAAAGGATCAATTTTTGATTTCCTCAGATACTTAATGTGTTATGAATAGGAAAATAAGCTGCAGTCAAATTGAGCATTTTTATTCCTATTTTAAAGTAATTGTCGAAGTTATGAAAATATTTATGTAGAAACTAGTGTTTTAGTTGTCTGATTACATAAGAAATTGTGGACCTGTAGAAATTAATAGTACAGAATGAGGTCCCCCCCCCGGAGATCTAGCAGCTGTAGACACTTTTTCCAATTAATCCAATTGAAAACATGAGACACTGACACATCTCAAAACAGGCGTCTAATTTAGGAGCCTGTTGGGGACTGAAGTTCTTTAGATAGTCCAGAAAGTTTTCTGAGGACTCTGACTCATCGCTCAGAGTCTGCAGTAGTGAAGTGGAAGCTTGGGTTCCTGTCTGTGCCTCTCGACTTCCCACCCCACAAAAAGGTGTGAACGCTCTCCCGTGTGTCTGAGGCCACCTCTCCCAGCTCTGTGTCCATATGGGAATATAAATGATTAATGTTTGGCTGGTGGTTGGAGATAAACATTGTTCTAGAGCATGGAAGTGAAAGCTGAAAAAAAAATTGGCATATGATAGTCTTCTATCAAACTGAAGGCTCTGTTATTGTGGGATTTTGCATGAAATTTGCATGTGGTACACTAAGACTTAATTTGCTGTTAGGTTTGAGGATAGAGCGGCTTCAAAATTATTAATAAACATTGAGGGGGGGAAATGTGATTTTTAAGTGCTTTATGATCTAATTTTGCAAAAGGATGAAATACTTTGTTCCTTTTAGATTTAGAGTTTCTATTGATATAAATCTGTGGACAAATTGCCAGCATAGAATTAGAACATGATCGGGTTGGTTTGACCTGGAACAACGTGAGCCAGCTGTGGCATAAACTCTGAAAGTACTGAAAAGTGCTCAGCAACACTCAGGGCTATCCAGAAAAGAAAATGTATGTGTTTATCCAATTAAAACTCCAGGAATAAATAAGCACTTTAGACACAATCTAATTATCCAGCTGGAATTTTGCCAGGATTCTAGAAGTTGACAGCCCTTGACTTAGAGGTGTCAACAGGGAATTGATGGTGGGGGTGAGAAGTTGAGTTCTGCATCCCCCATGGGGGGTGCTGGGCAGTTCTGACGGTGCCCACCACAATGAGCTGCTCCTTTATCCCTGCCCTTCATTAGCGTGCCCTGAAAAAGCGTGAAACGTAATTAAAATAATCCTGAATTATCATTATTTTAAGTGCCGCTAATGGCACTATTGGAGACAATGAGATGAAATAGTATCTAATTTTTCTCGTTAATATTGTCCTTTTAATTCCTCTTGCATCAAAGGCGTTTTCTGCATAAAATTGCTCTTGAGGAGGATGGGGATGCATTAAGAGGTATCTCACAGAGTTTTGGGTTCTTCATCTTCAGGTCTTTAAGGAGGAAAGTTTTGGTTTTGTTTTTGTTTGGTTGGTTGGGTTTTTTTCGTTTTTTGGGTTTTTTTTGTTTTCCTGCTGAGCTTGTCTGTGGGGCAATCTTTGCAACAGAAACTCCTGTTTAAGAAATAATAGCAGATATCTATGCTAATAGTACTATGTTTGTAAATGTTTTTTCTTGGGCTGGTTTTTGCAGTTATAGCTGTCTCCTAAAGAGCAGCTGAGTTATAGAGGGAAAACTGGCAAGATTAATTTTTAATGTGATAACTTTGGCTAGCGTGTTATTCCTTAGCAGTGAACACCTATAAACTCAGGGGATGTGTGTCTCAGTAACACAATTTCAAAACTTCCTTCTCCCCCAAAAATAGGGGTAATCAGTGTACTTCAAAGGATCAGAGAGGTTGTATTTTTATTTTTGTGCCTTTTTTCCCCCTCCTGCTGTTCGGTGTGGCTGACATGCACAAATGTGTGTTTTTTGGGTCCACTTTTGAATTGCAGCATCAATAGCTGCAGGTGAGTCTGTGGGCTGTGGTCACCAAACACAGCTCAGAGCTGTGGTTTCCAAGTGAACTGGCACATCCTTCGCAAGCATTTTTATTTGACAGCTGATGATTGCTCAAAGTTTCAGGTGCAAAACCTAATCTGCATTTTGTTGGGTCCCAAGCTGGCTTCCTGCCTGCTCCAGCCCTTTGGATCCCTGCGGCTTGGTCAGCAATAAAAGCATTTAATTGCTTGCCTTGCTCTTCCTGCTGCTGTGTGGGACTGGGAGGAACCCTGAATCCATTCCTGTGGATCCAGAGCCTTGTATTCAAGGGATGTTTGCTCCAGGATCTGAGGTGCCAGTGAAAGTGAGGTGCACTGGTAAAAGGAGATGAAGTTGTGCTCACAGTCATTGCTTCAAACACAAAACTGCTCCCGAGGCTTGCTTGGCATTTATCCCCCTGAAATGGGAACCAAGCACTGGAGCATCTCTCTGTCTGATATTCTCAAACCCAGGCTTTGGTGCATCTGTGTGTAATGAACTGAAGTGGTGGTGCAGCAGAGACTTTACGATGGTTGTCTAGACAGGATGATGCTTATCCATAGAGATAAGTTCCTTTATACCAATTAGGGGGAGGAAAAAAAAAGGATTTATTTTGCTTAAGCAGTACCTAAGAGTAATAAGAGTAATGCCATTCTCTCGGTTGGTTGCTCAACTGTTAAGGTGATGTTGGAGATATTACTGAATGAGACCGAAGTAAGTACCAAGGGAGAATTAGCTAATTCAGCTTAATAACTGAGCATTTCCTATTTGGTGGGAGCAGGATTCCACATCTCTTCCAGGAGAAACAACTAAATTAGATTTTTATTAAGAGATTAGTCCATGTCGCTACTTACATCCTACAAGATTTTCTGTCATAGCAGAGACTGATTCTCAGCAGGCCCAGTTCTGGAGGCTCTGCCTGGTCTTTCCAGTCCCCTTTTGTTCCCTTAATGTTGGGAAATGGGCTGTGGAGTCTCCAGTAGTTGCCATAAATACCTGAGTGCCATCCCCTTTGTCCTGCCTCAGGCACAGGCGTTTTGGGATGTGCTGCAAATCATGGCTGTGACTGAGGGGCAGGCACCACGGGGATGGTGTCAGGGATAATTCAAGGTCCTGACAACAGTCTGTAGGGAACCAATTTCTGCAGACCCTGGTAGTTACTCCAAACTGGAGTGTGGTCATTTCTGGACTGAGGGAGTGGCTGCTTTCTCTCCACTCATTATCTCATTTATTAACGAGCTGCTGCAATTCTGCACTGTCCTCCTTCCTATCCATGGGAGAGGGAAACCACTGTGTTCAATGTCAAACATCTGCCCAACAAACCTGTCCTTCACGAAGGGGATCCTTCCTTCAGTTTCCCTCTGTGTGATTAATCCATCCCAGTGCTGCCTGCTTTGGAAGGAGCAAGAAAATGAGCCTTTTCTTTTTCTTCTCTTAAGAAAAAACTGTTAAATACTTAAATGCAGGCTATTTTTTTTTTTATCTTCCTGTAAAATGCCTCAGGGCAAGGTTACAGTAATTGTATGTTATGCTGCCCTGCTATACAGAGCCCCATTGTAATTTGGCTCGTTTTTGTAGCATCTCTCTCTGGAGAATCAGCTGGAGCAGCTCTTGCAGAGTGTCAGTGTGGTTACAAAGGGGTCTGTTCTGTGTGCATCTTCCTCGGGAGGATGTCTGCCAAGGTGTGGTGGTGAAAACTGCTGTGGGGTTTGTGACTGACGTGGTTTTTTCCTCCTTTTTTTATATATATATATTTTTATGGGACATTGAAAAATTAATAGATCTTTAAGCAGAAAGGGAATTTTTTTGTAGGTTAGGTAGAACATTGTGGTCTCGTAACTGTGGAGTAGTTAATTTTTCTCTGGAGGAGTACACAGTGCATGGCACTGACTCCCTGTGATGCTGCAGTTTTTCACTCAGCCCTCCTATCCACGTTTCCCCTCCTAACAGCTAATTCTGGTCAACCTGACCCATTTCTGACCAGAAGTCTTTATCTGATTCAGGGACAAATTAATCAGGCATTACATATAAAATGTCAGTTCTTAACACAGTAGTGAAATTCCCCTGAGCTCATTTTTTATCTTACACAGAAGTGCACTGCTGCTGCAATGGGGCCCTTTTTTAGACTTTACCATGTCTTGCTACAGGTTGTCCTCTGGGGACTGAAGATCTTTCAGGAGAGACAAAAATCCCAAGTATTTTTTTTTTTTTTTGTAATGGTTGCTAAGCCTTTACTGTTACCGAAGAGGAATTTAAGGAGTTAGAACAAGATTGGTTTAAAATCTATTTGTTTTCCCTCAAGTCACTGCAGGTTCAGAGAATGGGTTGGTTTGTGCTTTGTTTCCTGGCAGGAACATGTTTTCTGTATAATCCAGCCCTCTCTGTAGGTCCTCATTGTTTGGATTGTGCTGCACAACATTTCAGACACGAGAGCAGTTAATATGGATTGTTCCTCTTGACCCTGACCACATTTATCCCCAACAATTCATTTCATTCCAGTGGATGAGTCTCTTTTGGCTGAGAACGAGGTGCCTGGAAGCTCTGCTTTCCCCCAGTGCTTTTATGACCTATTTCAGATGCCAGAACACCTTTATACCATGTCACACTGTTCTGTCCTTCCTGCCTGTGCTGGGTCCTTTAATGGAAGGACAGCTTGAAAAACGTGGGGTACAACCCAAAATTTTAGATTTTTCTCTGGCAGTAGGGGTTAGTCTCCTTGTATTCAGCTGTCCTGACCTATTTTACCCCAGCAGCCAGAAGCAGTCTAACTTTCTTGACGTGCATCACCAGTTGGTTGCAGTTGTTAAAACACAGCAATGGTGCGTTTCAAGATGTACCAGCAGCAACATTGCCTAGAAGCTCCCTTTTAGCAAAAATAAAAAATTCTGCGAACATTGGGGTGCATTAAAAATTTAAAATGCAACCAGTGTTTTCCATATTGTAGGCACATAAAGGTGTAATAGGAGCTTTTGCTTGGGGATTGTGTCTTTGATACGTGTGTGTGTGTGTCCTGACTCCCAAAGCTTTCCTGTCTCTGCCTGTTAAACTTGGCCGAGCTGCTTTAGCAATCCACCCCACACTGTGATAGCTCCAGCATCTCCAGGGTAATCTGGGATGCTGCATACAAATCCTCGTGCAGGTTTTCAGTCTGACAGGCTCGAGCCAGACCAGGCATATCTGTGAGGGGTGTTCAGCACCATTTGTACTGCCACTGGACTGGAAACTCAGTTCGGATGTTTATCGCCGCTGTCTCCAGCCCGAGTCCGCTGTGTTCCACACAGCTTCTTCTCCTGATGGGGTTTTTCTCAATAAAACTTCACGCCCAGCAGCTTCCCTGCTGTCCAAGGATGTGTTTGTTTCTTCGCTTCTGAGCCTGTGGTCAAGCTCTGTTGAAGAAGAAAAAGTTCGAATGTGGACTTGAGTCCTTTTTTTACAAAAGTGTAAAAACGCGGAAAAATATTTATCGAGAAGAGAATTTTTCTACAAAACGCGACAGCTTTTGGCACTTGCTTTTGGCTCTGCTGCACTTTCACTGTTACTTTGCTCTCTTGTCTCACTTCTGACAGCCTGGGTTACCTTAGTGGGGAGCTGAGTCTGTGCTGGCCAGGTTGGCCATCCTTCAGGGAGGGGTTTAATTTATAGACTCTCAGAATCCTGGAATGGTTTGGGTTGGAAGGGACATTAAAGAACATCTAGTTCCAGCCCACCCCTGCCATTCATAGAAATCAGGTTCACTCTGCCTTTTTTTTGTAGTTGTTGTTGTACTGCAGATGGTTTGTTTTGGCTCTGTGGTAGGGAGGCACAGATGTTGGAGCTGATGCTCTACAGAAATGCCAGGAGAAGCAGGGTCCATGAAAACTGAACCTGGTTGCTCCAAGCCCCATGCAATATCCAGTGTGGATGGGCAGACCTTGCCCTGCAGTGCAGGGTGCTGAGGATGTGGGCAGGGCTGGCGTGAGTGGGAGAAGCTGAGGCTGGACGAGACCAAACCAGGCTCTGCAGTGAGAGGGAGCTTGGTCTGGTGAGGAGACAGGAGCAGGACAAAGCTTTGGGTGCAGAATGTGGGGGGAGAGAACAGTCAAAGTCAAGCAAAGCATGAAAATGAATTAAACAGAGAACCATTCTCTGGATTTGCAAGTTTTCAGCTGATTCTGGTCTCTGAGTACATGTTTCCCAGCTCTGCAGAGTGTGTGAGGCTGTTCCTGAGGGACCCCAGGGCTGCTCCTAATGAATTACAGGCCTACCAGGCCTCCAAATTTGTTTAATTTGTTTTTCTTTTATAAAGTGAATTTCCTTTGGTTTTGTACAGTGGGTGGAATCAATTTTTTTTTTTTTTCCAATGTGCAGAGCATTATTTTATAAACTCTCTAAGAGGATTGGAGTATCAAAGCTCTGGATAAGTCTTGCATTTGAATTTTTGTGACTTCTTCACAAACGCAGCATTATTCATTTTCACCTTTACGGGTGCTGCTTTCTGTATGAAATGCAGAATAACCAGCTGCTAAGTGAGTTTCAAATGGAGCTTTTCATTTTCTTCTGAGGAAATAACATGAGCTGTGGTGGTAATAGATCATCTGTATAGGAGGCAAATCTATTTTTTATGAGCGTGATATTTTGATGGCAAGTGCCAAAACCATATAAAAATAAGAATACATATTGCAGATAATTAGTTCTGAGGGTTTGGGGTTTATTTTATTTTATTGTACTAAATTCAGACTTTTACACGGGCAGAGATGAAGAGCTGCTTGCTGTCTATTGTCTGCTGGAGTTTCAGCCAAATGGGTACAAGCCGAGTGTCAGAGTTCTCAAGGTTTAGCAGGGTGGTTGATGTGGAACAGAGAAAATTTGAGCCAGATTTTTGAAAGCAACCCACTCCAGCAGGCTTCAGTCTCAGGGTGGGCTGTGTTGGGCACAGCAGGGTGGGTTCTGTCTCATCCCTCGGAGCTGGAATGAGAACAGACTTTTGCAAATACTCATCCCAGCTGCAAACTCCTCCTTGTTCTGCTCTCCTGGAGGGGCAGAGGGGATGCAGCAGCCAGGGGATCCTGGCAGAGCAGCAGGCAAAGCAGTGAGGATGTCACTGGGCAGAGAGGTGTCTGTCCAGGCTGGTTTTGCTGCCCTGAGTGCAGAGAAATGTCATGTTCAGAGAAAAAAAGGCTGAAATAACACTTGTTACAAGCACTGTAAAACGTTAAAAGCCACTTGGATGCAACACAGAGAAAAGCACAGTCTAGAGGATGCCATTTCACGCATGTGCCCCTCTCTAATTTGTTCATTGTAGTGTGTTTTATTTGCCAAATAATGAAAAATATTATTGCAGAAGCTGGAAATGAAAATTAAATTTCTGGTAGGATATACCGGGGTAATGAAGAAAAAGAGAATGTAAAAAGGATTCTTCCATGATAATTAAGAATTATAAAGTCATTACTTAAACTTGCTTTCTGAATTACAGAGAGAATTAAACTGCTTGTTTCAGAGCAGAATCCTTGTAGCATTCCTTCATTAAAATTCTACATTGTCAAAACGGATAAAAATGCATATACAATGACTAATTTTGTTCCAACCTTGCCTCTGCTTTGGGCCTTATCTCTCCTCACAACAAAGCTCACCTTGAAGGGACTGAAGTAATGATATATATTTGCTGAGCTGGAAAAAGAAAGAAAGAAAGAAGCATCTACTTTTTGCAATCTGTGTTCTTTCCCCTCCAGATATGGAGGAGGAAAAGACCTGTGGGGTACTAAAGCTCTCATGTACCATAAAGTGGTATTATAATGAAAAGTATTACTTTTTATGGCATCCCTACAGTATTAAGGAAAGGCATTTTTCTATAAATGTTAATCTTTAATCTTTATAAATTGCACTCTGTAAGACTAGAAGGTCTGTAAAGCGTTTGTCCCGAAGGCTTAGAAGGATCAAAACAGCATTGCAGACTTTCTACTTTTTCCTTTTTTTCCCCTTTTTTTTCCCTAAAACTTAGAACTATTACCTTGTTTGGAGGAGGAAGGGTGAGAGTGATGTAAGCCATTAGATTTTCCTTCCAGGTAGCCCTTAAGCTGGTGTTCAACTTTATGTACCTCCATAAGTCCAGTTGAGTCACTGGGAGTTAAGTCTGTGCTAAAATCCTGTCTGGAACAGGAGGATTAGGGACTGGAATCCTCACACACTCTGAGCTCCTCTCCCAGGTTTCTGCCACCAGACACTTTGGGTGTGTGAAATCTCCTCTGTAACTGGAGTTACAGGGAAGCTTTTACAGCCAAGAGTGGAAATGAACCAGTTTGACTGATAATTAAACCTGGTTTATGTATTTCCTGCCTACAAGTTTCTTCCCCACTCTTCTTCTCAGTGAATTTTTTTTTTATGTTTTATGCTCTGCCTTGCTGCACTCAGCCTTTGCTCCGTGTGCTGTTTCTGGGGGTGCTGATCTTCATTGCTGAGACGAGGTTTCCAGAGGTGGAGCTGGTGTTTGAAAATGATTGGATTAGGTTGCATCCTGAATTTGAACCTTAAATATTGAAGTTTTACTTTGATATCAGCTTGCCTCATGTGTGTGGATTTGTACAAGTCTGGGCTTGGGGCTTGTTTTACCAGCTGGTGAGCAAGGGGTTGATTAAACCTAAATTGAGAGTATTAACAAATCCCTGCTGAAAGTTGTGATAAGCATCAGCAATTTCCAGTTTTGTTGAACTTTTTAAAATTGGTTAGCCATTCTGAAAAATATGCATTAATGGTATATTAATACTTGATATCTGTTTATCAATGAAACCTTGCTATAATAAAGTATTTATGAGATGTAATTTTAATCTGTAATGAAAGTTTGTCCAGTGGAATCTCATAATTTAAAAAGCAAAACTTTCCCAGAAGTTTTACCTCTGCCTAATGTGTCCTTTAATACTTTTTTTTTGTTGTTGTTTTTCTCTAGGTAAGTGTCTCCATTCTGAAACTGCAGGAAAGTTCTCTGAATTCGGAAAAGTCGGATGCCTGCTGAACAAGTAAAGTTCCTATGCTTAAGTTGTTGGTTTAAGTCTGTCACAGATTTTCAGTCCTTTCTGAGTTGTTAAGGACATTTTTATCTCTGAATTTTGTCATGTTTCATGGGTGTTGCAGGTTCTTGAAGGGGAGGTAGAGTTGTGTGCAAAACATTTTTAATTTAGATTCAAGTTTGAGGCTGACTATGGGTAAAGACTGAATGGAGGAAAATCAAGAATATCACCTTTTTAATGTTTTTTTTTTTCTCTGTTGTTGGCTAAAGTCACATTAATTTAAATTGCCTGGGAGTGTGCAGACCGGCTGAAGCAGTCTGGTGCTTGTTCATCTCACCCCATCTTGATGGTGCTACAGAAATATTATTGTGTAATATCTATGATTTTAGCCTTCGTGGTAAAAACCATGCAGAGGGGATTAAGGGCTATCATACGATTTTTCTTGGACACGGTTTCGTTTGGAAAGAACTTTGTTTTGGTGGTGGCAGAGATTGGTTCCCCTGGAATTCAACCCTCCCAAAAAGCATCAAGCCAACAGTGTCTGGGTTAGTGAGTGGAGAAAAGCATCCTGGTGCAATGCTATTTAATTTTCTCTTTTTTTTTAAGTAGAATTGCTCCAAATCTGAGAATTCAGTGAAGGTTTTTACTGCATCCTGGTCTCAAAGCCTTAAAGAGCTGGTGCTCTGGTTTCACTCCTGAACCCAGATCTCTGAGGTTTCAGAGCAAGTCCAGTTGCACTGTGTTGTTTTCTGACTTAATCTGAGGGGCTCAACTACATCTTGTTTCAAGACTGAAATAATGAGGATGTGTGTGTGTGGGAGAAGGAAAAGGAGGTTTTTGTTCTTTTTTTTTTTTTTTTTCTACATAAGGTTAAGAGGTAAACGCACTGCTCGATGCAGATGTAAATTATAATTGTGGCTTTACGGTGTCTGTATTAGAATATTGACCTGAATTGATACTACAAATATAATTACATTGATTCTTTCCTGATGGCTATAAACAGTGACATTTCTCTTGATCTCTGAACAGAGTTAGTTATAAAACACATGCTCCACTTTTGTATTCACACATTGCATTCTCATCACTTTTGTCTCTTGCTCCCCAAGGGCTTGATTTAGAAGAAGTGTCTGATTTAATGGAAAAAATGATGAAACAACACAGACAGCAGTTCGGAGCATTTCTAATATAGAAGAAGGTGTTTCTTTTTGATTACGTTCCTCAGACTTCATTGCTTATATTTGAATATTTTGCCTAAGAAAAATACGATGCCACGCTATTTCCACTTTTTAAATTATTTTAAACCGTGTATCTGCCTTCATTGATCTCAGAAATTACTATTCCTGAAGTAAGAGCTATGACTCTGATCTGATGTAACAAATCGTGCTCCAAACTTCCCATCAGGTTAGGAGACTGGAGAGAGCTCCTATTAGAAAGGACAGAAATGAGACACAGAACGTCAGACACTGCAGTTTTTACTAGTGGCAAATACAGATGTCATAAAAATAAGGACTAAACATCAGGAAAATGGGGTTGGTATTACTGCTTCTAATGTAGCCTGGTGGCTTCATTTCACAAATCGTGCAGAGAACCCTCCAACTTCTGCCTTATTTTCTTTCAAGTAGATATCAAGAAAAAATGCTCACGGATAAGCATTTAAAAAATGGATATTTCATTAAAAAATACTGTTCTTTTAGAGTGTCTTCTTTTGGCTTTCCTTGTTCTGTGTTGCCAAGTTGTGCTTGTATCTCTGGAAACAGTTCCTGAGTTCTCTCTCAGCATTCTCAGAATCATCATCCCGAGGATATTGTGAAATGAGACCAAGTAATTGTAACTGAGATTGCTAAATGTGCTGTCAGAGCTAAGATTATAAGTGTGATTGTTCTGGCAGTCTGCTGTGATCAAGCCACCATGTTGTTTATCCTTATTTAGAGAGGAGTTTTTCTGGAATGTTATTTTAGTAGGCTACAAAAGGAATGATTATAATGTCTTGTTTAAGGAGACAAATGCTTCCGACTGCTTAAACACAGAACAGTTTTGTTCATTACTCCTGATGCAGCAAGTCAAGAGAGTTTTCAGTCTGAACAGGAAAAATACCTGTACTGGCATCCTATTAAAAGGTTTTTAACATCTTCCCTTTGCAAGAGGAGCCTGTTTGACTCACAGGAAGCAGAGCCAGTAAAGCTGGTGTTTGTGTCAGGTGTGTGTGTGTGTAATCCAGTTTCTACATAGAGAAGTAAAAAATAATGAAAGGGGTTTTTTTTCTCCACAAAATCTGGAATAGCATTTGCCAGTGACTCTCATTAGGAGATAGCAGAGTAAAGCAGAGCTGTCTTGATTATAATAACCATCTTTCAGATAATGCAGCAGTACATCAGCACTTTACACTGGTTTTGTAATTAGATTTGTGTTATTTTCAGTTCCTAGCAGAAGCCAAATGAAAGTGGCTGATGCTTTGGACCACAGCAGAGAAATTCCAACCAGTCTTTGCTGGTTTTGGTAAGTGTCAGGTAGATGGTGTTGGTAAGGGACAGGGTCAGGGAAATGGGAGCCTGAGAAGATGGAGAGCACTTCTGAACAGGTTTTAGCCTGGCTGGTACACTGGGCAGGAGTTTACTGTTTTTTTCTGTTCCTGTGCATTATTCCAGAGCAGCAACTTGCTCTGTCTGGGCACCTACACTCTCTGAAGCCTTTCACTGCTGTTCATCCAGGGCACAGATCCTGCTTTTATCACCCTGGCTGTTCTCTAAGTGGTTGAGCAGCACTTCAGGATTTCTGAGAGCACTTGCAGAGCTGCTCAAAGCAGTGATTGCCCCTCCTTTGGACTTTTCGGAATGTTACCCATCCGTGGGCCGTGGCTCTGCTCATGTTTGTGTGGGTCCCTCCTGGGGATGGTGCCAGGGCTGTGGTTCAGCTGCATCAGCCCTCCCTGGGAATGCTGTGGGTTTCTCCCCAGACAAATCCACACACAGCATGTCCCAGCTCCTAGAAACAGTGCTGAGTCTCTTCAGGCTCAAGTGGCCCGTTTCTGTATCTCCTGAGATGCCCTGATGAAGAGTCACATGGGGAGCGTGAGGGCAGGTGGCAGCTGGTGTGGCACGGAAGGTCTTGTAACTACATTTCTGGTTTAAGTGCAGCATAAATCAGCCACAACTAAAGCTCTTCAGTGCTGGCTGAACCTCAGAAGAGGCAGGAGGTGTGGTGAAATTCATTTGGTCCCTCACTTTGATGAGAACGAAAAAAAACATGTCTGGGTGCCCCCAGTGCACGTTGATTTGTACCAGTTTGGGCAGAGGGGTTGGGGTGGACAGGCTGCTGTGCTTAATTAAACACATTACTTCTGTCCTCAAAGACTTTGCAGGCACCACCTTGCCTTGGCCTTGACCCTGCATTTGTCCTGGTTTTGCTCTTTTAAAGCACCCTCTATGGGAATTACCATTAAGGAAGTGGAAGCAGTTGGGAAGTAAAGAGCATGTATATATTCAGTTATAATACCAAATTAGGTGAGAAGTCAGCACGTTTCAATATAAAGCCCTTAAACCAGGGGGGAAATGCACAGTCTCAGTTTCAGATGAGCACTGGCTGGGTTACAGCAGCATTTTGTGCACTGATACTTTAAATACCTGGGGCAGTTATCACTGGGGGTTTAATATTGCCTGTGATATTGCTGTGCTGTGATTAGCTCAGTGATATATTCCATATATATAACCTCTGGGCTATTTCTTTGAAATGTATTTCTATTTTAAAAGTATATTACTATGACCATACTAACAGGAAAATTACCAAGTTCAGAAGTCATTGCTGCTGAGTGTCTTTAATGGCACATATAACACTGGGCTGCCACAGTTTGCAAAATGTGCTTTAAGCATGCACCTCTCCCTAATTGAATAGACACTGTTGTTTTTCATGTCGTGTAAAAATATTGCCCTTACACTTAAGTCAATTCAAAGGGGCTCTTGTATAGGTGGTTATTTGAATTAGCTGATCAGAAAGCATCAGGAGCGTGCCTGGATGTTTAAAGCATTACATCTGTATAAATCATGTGTCAAATACACTTTCCAGTGGCACCGGTGTGGGGTGAGGTTAGCAATTGATTTATCTGGTGGAAATATTCAGCCCTTTCAGCATTCCCCAAGTGCGTTTCTCAGCAAGTTGTTACACACAAAAATACCTGCATTAAAGGATATTAGAAAGGCTGCTAAACAGAGCACACACACCTTAAGAAATCCTTAAATTGAGATTGTCTGTGCAACCTTTATTTGCATCTTATGTGCATTTGCATTACAATGAAGCCTTTGTATGGTCTCATGCTATTTCTGCACAGGACCCTGGCCTCATTCAGTGCACAGAAAGTAGGATGCTCAATTAATGAGGGGCGATTCAATATTTTGTTTTCTTTTCATTAATCAATGTGTCCCCTATGCCTTATTTCTGCTTGTAATTCAAACCATGTTCTGGAGACAGAATTATTAATTTCCTTTTGGGCTCCTCTGTAGTGCTCATCATTTTAGTATTTGACTGGATCATAAGCACCTGGGAGTTTCTTTTTTTTGAATTAAAACTCCTTGTGAGGTAAGGGAATTCCAGTTTTCCCCCACCTTGTAGCATTGAATAGACCAACAAGAGATTAAGGTCAAAACTACCCATTAATTTCAGGTGTCTAGTCTGAGATGACTTGGACCTGTTTTTTTCAGCTTACTTAGCAATGTACAGCACTTTACACAACCAGATTGCAGCTCCCACTGAGTCCATTTGCAGCTGTGAATATTTAGCCCCTGCACTTAAGATAATGAAATCACAGACAGGAGTGGAAAGATTGCCTTCCTCCATCCAGGCTGGCACTGGTGAAGGTGAGGAAGGACTCCATTCTTAATTAGGTATGTCCTGGAGACCATTTGATTGGACTCTGGGATCTTTAACCACCACCTCCCTGCCTGTTTCATCCTTTTCTCCTCTGTGAACATCCTTTGCTTCTCCAGCCTCTGCCCTTCTTGCAGTCTTGTCCTCCTCACCTCTAACCCCCTTTAGCTGTTCTTTACCTGACTTCTTGCCTTGCCCTGACCCATGTCTCCTTTCATGTCAGTGATCTGTGTTTTCCCCTGGAGCTCTGACCTGTTCTGTAGGAAATTTTGGACAGTGAAATGCAGATCAGCATTTTGCTGATGGTGTGGGATCCAACATCCCAATTTTCAGAGGACTGGAGGAAGGGCATCTCTCGTGTTCAAAGCTCCCTCTGGTAAATTCCCAGCCAGTGCTCTAAACTGTGCAGCTGCCACATCTTTTCAAATAAAAGGTTGCCAGATTGTTTTAATACATACAAACGTTTTACTCACCCTGATCTTGAACCCAGCTGACCTCCTTCAGCTGGAGCTTTCAACCTGGGGCAGGCCCTTGGAAAGACACATCTTGGCCAGCCAGATACTGCTTTGGTTGAAAACAGCTGAGAAACTGGATTTTACAAAAGAAACATTTAATTCTAGTCAAGTTGAAACACATCTGAAAGGTACCACAGGCATGAGACATGAAGTAAAGCTTTGCATGATAAGAACATTTCCTTTAATTATTTATATTGCACAAGAAAAGGTACTGTGATAACCTGACGTTAAGGGTGACAGCAGATAGTACACATGAGTTTGTATGAGAATTAAATATGATCATTGCCTTTTCTTTCTTGTGTCTGTGAAAGAGGCTGTGATGTTTGCTGTCAGAATGACAATATTGGTTGGGTTTCTCAAGGATTCTGGCTGATGAAGAGTTGTCTCTCCACCTGGAAACCCAGCCTGGCATAAAATGCCAGTTTCCATTCCTGTTTTCCCAGTCCTGTCTGGCTTTTATTAAGTAAGAGACAGTTACACCTGTAGTAGATTAGAATTGATCATACACGATTCCTGCTCTGCTGTGAACCCTTGTGGCATCATTATTTCATGGACTGCCACGTTCTCTGAGATGCATTATTACTACTTTTTAAAGAACACCTGTAACATCCATTTGTCTTTTGTGTCTGACAATGCAACACTGCTAAGGATGTGAAAGGTAAACGAGGCAGCAGCCATTGTGAAAAGGTAATTTTGTTAATTGGTGATTGCTGCAGTGAGAACAGTGCTCTTTGTTTTGCCACAGAAAAGCTGTACGTTTTAATCCTGAAAATGGGTTGAAACAGAATGGATTGTTGAAGTTTGGGGCTGGAATTCTTTCTGACTACCTACTAAATATATATAAATATCCTAATACATACATATTGTATACTAATATAAATGCATATATAGTAGTGTATATATAAAAAAGCGCATTTTAAATAAGAAAAAAAAACCCAAAAAGGCCCTTTCACTGAGTGTCTGTGGTGTTTTACATTTCAAGACTCATCTCTCTGCATGGCGAATGGAAGGGTTTTTCCCCTCTTCACTGAGTTGTAGAGAGGGGCTCTTGAAGCTGTTTCATAAATGAGAGATGAAATGAGGACATGCAGTATTTCCATGTTCTCAGAACATCTTCTGTGACTGTGGCTATTCCATGCTACTTGGGGACCTGTTCCAGTTTTAACAGTTTCCACAAGTACAACGGGCAGAAGGTATTAAAAAGAATTACAGACTTTTGCAAAGATTGACAAAATAAAGCTGATGGGATTTTCTCTTTCCTTGAAGACTCGGCTGGGTAATAATACCTCTGTGTGGTGTTCAGAGGTAACATTAATTTTAATCAAGTAGGGATAAGTAAACTTTTCCCTTTCTGTCTGTGGTACCAGCAGAGCTGAGAAGTGGCAGAAAGACATTTCTCCATTTCTCTTGTGTTCAGGGAAGGGGCTTTGCAGGTCCCTGCATGTGCTTGGGGTGGTGGGAGTGCTCTGGGGGTGCAGCTTTGGGATTGAGAGCAAGAAGTTGTGGGAACAGAGAGGGATGGATGCAAACCTGTTCTGGTGGTGTTTTCAGGAAAGGAGGAAAAGAGGCAGGGAGCCTCATGGGTACAGAACCACGCATCTCTGTTCATGTGCTGTCTGACCAGCCGGGGTTGTGCTGGAGTCTGTGGGGGCAGTGTGCTGAGAAAACCTGTATTTCTCAATATTTGTGTTCAGCAAGACTTTGTTGGGTTTCTGGTCTGTGAATCAAGAGGAGACAGATTGGTGGTTACTGTAAAAATGCTGTATTTCCTTCTCATAGAGTGAGCTGTGACTAGAAGGTCTGAAGAAGAAAAGAATCCCATTTTCAGTGCCATGATGCTCCATTATCATCATTGCATAAAGTTAAATAACAAATGCACTGGTACAGCAGCAGCAACTGAGCATTCAATTCATCTAAGCTGAGGGAGTGTATTAAATCTGGAGTTAACTTTCAAATATTGCCCTTTAAATTATTATTAGCAGATGAATGCATTCATAAATATTATAAAAATACAAAAAACCCCCAGTGAAAGATGCTGGAGAATGCCAGTCTCCCAGTGAAGCATCAAGTTGGATGCAAAACTTCTCTTAAAGGTCTGATTGTGCAAGGATGCCAGAGCGCTGCAAATGTTCTTTATTAGCCCTCTGAAGTGGGTGAATTCACCCATGGTGATGAATTTCTATTTGAAATGAAATTCAAGCAACTTCTGAATAGCAGCCTCTATACTTCATCTCCCCTGTACTCACTGGGTTAATTGAGGTGGATCTCACCTGGAAAAAGAAGTCTTCAGAAGGCTCCCCGTGCCAGTGTTCTTAATAGTATTCACAAAGACAGAATCTATCACCTAAGGACATTGATACTACAATAAATTGGAAGGAACTATTTCCACATCTCTCATGTATATTGTATATAATGAGTCTCTGCGATGTCTCCACGCTGCTGATAAGCAGCCTGCAGCAAAGTAGATACAGCTCGTTTTATCTTGATTTCAGACTGCAGCACTTGACTTCTGGGACTTGGGAACTTAGCAGCAAACCAAATAATGCCCTTCACAGGCACTGACTTTCCTGGGCTTCATCCTCAGTCCAAAGTTGGATGATCCCGGGCTGTTCCCATGCTCGGAGCTTTGCAAGGACACTTGTCACTGGTGGTGGAGACTTTTACATAGCTGATTCAGTTCCTTGGACTTCCAGCTGGAAAGTCCAGCTTTAGTGCTCCTGCCTCACTGCAGGTTCTCCTCTGAAATGATTTTAAAGTGAATTCTGACCATTCCCCATTGGGCTTCAAGTGACCTTTTCTTCCTCTCATTTTCTCCAGTCTTTGCTAAAACCCCCCATCGTGCTGCTGTGGCCACTTTGGTCGTGTCTATGTTTGTGCAGGAGCACTGTGGGACTCCCTTGGTGGGATTGGTTTTGGTGGCACTGGATGTCAGGATTAAGGCTGTAAAAATTAGGTTGAGACAGTCCAATTGACAGAGCTTTATCCAAGCAGTCCAAGTCCAATTGCTGTAATAGGCTTCATTCGGGACAGAGCGGAGAGGAATGAGAGGTTTAATAACAGGGTTCACCAAAATGTACATTACTCTGCTGTATTACTTACATTGTGACCCAGTTCTGCTATTGTGAGCCTTATAAAAGATAAAATAGGTCATCAGATGGAGATAAATCAATGAAAGTAAAATTGAATGTGTTCATAATCACTTTAAGATTTTTATATGGGCAAAAGATTAATTAAATAGACAAAAGTAATTTTCAAAGAGCCTTTTTAATGCTGAGTCTCAGATAAAAGGACAAGTGGAGAAATGTACTGCAAAGCTCTTAAGTGTGGCCCAAAAGTGCTTGTTTGTAGTTGCTCACTGGAACAGGAGGACAATTGCAAAAGGTCAGGGGACTGCTGGGATCTGTGGTTTTTGTTTTGCTCTTAGTTTGGCCCCAAAATATGTGACTTCTCCTTGGCCCTGCTGAAGCCAGGTGGGCAGGAGAGCTCCTTATCCCTGCAGCTGCTCGGGGCTTGGTGTCCCGACAGTGCTGGGCTGATTGCAAGTGCAAGTTTAGCACGAAGGAGGAGAATACTGTAGGATTAAAATGTGTTTGTGGTGATTCTCAGAACTCCACCCTGTGCATCCTCCTCCTCCTCCTCCTCCTGAGGACAATTTTCCATGTGCTGTTCACAAAGTCATGTGAATGTTTGCTTGTTAAAGTACCCTGTATGCCAAAGGACTGTTCATCCTCAGCTTGTCGTCTTGGACATCCTGCCCTGGAATCAGACAGCCCAGCTGCTGTGCTAAAAGGTAAACAGACACTTAATCTCCAACAATTCTCCGTGATGCAATGATATAAAATAGAAAATGTTGTGTACATAACTAAAAACATGAAATTGAGGATTTTCTGATTGCTTAAAATGGTGCTTCTTTCTGGAGGGAGGAAAGCCAAGGTGAGTGGTGTTAAAAAACTGCTTTACAAGTGTTGAT
The DNA here is from genome assembly GCA_013397055.1 of Pachycephala philippinensis. Classification (NCBI taxonomy): domain Eukaryota; kingdom Metazoa; phylum Chordata; class Aves; order Passeriformes; genus Pachycephala; species Pachycephala philippinensis. The sequence goes on from VWZT01007632.1 coordinate 190,887, forward strand.
TTAAAATTTAAATTAATTCACCTTGGCCACGATTGCATCACTTTGCTTTTTCCTTTCTGCATGCATTTGGGCAGTCAGCTTTCACTGCTGAAATTCAAAGCCAGGCTGCATTTGTCACAGTGTGAAATCAACTGCATGGGCTGTGGAAGAAGAGAGAAAGCATAACTAATTGAATTTAGACATTTCACAAAATCGAGGCGGGGGTGGGAAGTGGTTCTTTCCTTGATGCTCAGGCCCCACTCTCGTAGTAAACACCCAGGGAAGTCAGTGGGCGCCCGTGCAGGCGCTCGCTGTGGGAGCTGCTGTCACAGCACGTGGGATGGTGGGTTGCCAAAAATCCAGCAACTCCCATGCTCGGGAGTGTTGGTTCTCAGCACTCTGTAGGTTTCCCTGAGTCCCAGATCTGCAGCCTTTGGTTCGTTGTGTCCATCTTAGCCCTGGAGACTGGGCTTGTGTCGGGGTACAGAGTGAAAAATGTCATTTCCAGGGAGTGGGGAGAGCTGTTTCCTGCATAGCATGAGCAGAAATAGGATGCATTCAGCTGTGTGTGTTGTGTGTGTAAATAAGGTTGCAGTAATAATGACTTTTCAGGAATAATAAGCTATAACACCCTTCACCTCAAGCAGCCACATTCACAGTGCCTGCTGTTGTTGTTAGACATGAAGCTGTTTGTCCCCAGTTAGCATTTACATAATATGGGAGCTTACTGTTTCCTACATCTTTGTGACTTCTGCTAATGAAAGAATTCTGACATGGTGCTGGCCATGATGGAAGGTGTCAAACTGTTCGTGGTGTCTAAACAAAAGGCCCCTTATGTGGCTTTGAGTTTTCATTACAGAGGCATTATTACAGCACAGCTTCAGCTGCAGCAGTGTGGCACTTTGCAAACCCAAAGTTTTCCCATTAAGTAGAAGCTGTAGCTCTGGAATCTGGTCAGAAACACTCCTGAAAAGCAGTTCCTGGCTTTGGGAACTGGTTTTGGTGTCGGCCGTCTTCCCCTTCCCCACAGGTACATGCATGGTCATGGAGAAGCACAGGAAATAGTATTTACTTTTCTGAGGAAGGCTGGAAAGTGAGTTCAGGCAGAAGGAAAGGATATACTTTATAGTCACAAGATGTTGTTAGGGAAAGTGCTGCTCTGTCACCTGCTGTTGCAGTCACAGAAGTTTAATTTGATCTTTTTTAATATCATACCCAGGTGTGTCTGCCTTGCAATGAAGTGGTTAGCATAAATCTGCCATGTGCATTGGTATTTCATTTTTATTGGCTTTTATTTAACTTGGTAAAAGGTAATCTGTTTTTTATTAATTGAATCGCTCTCCCTCCTCCTTCTGGCAGGGGCAAAGCTTCCCTTGGAAATTGTATTTGAGGGGGGAAAAAAAAATCCAACAAACAAAAATCCAAACCACTGGTATGACTGAAAGCCAGGAGCGTTCTGTGGTTTCCACCCTTGTCCCTGCTGCTGCCTGTAGCAGATTTTGTGGGCTCTCTGGGTGACTGCTGCTGCTGTGGGCTGCTCCTGTCTCTCCAGGTAGCAAACAGGTGACCCCCATCCTGCCATGTGCTGGCCTTTGGGATTGTTTTGAGGTGATTCTTGAAGAGCCACGAGCTGGAAGGGTGCTGTGGCCATCCCCCACAGCCCATGGCCATCAGAGCTCCACGTGGTTGGGATGGAGGTGCCTTTGAGCCTGTTTGTTGTGTCTGCCTGTTTCCTTGAGCCTTGCTAAATAAGCTGCACAGGGCCTGATGCCTGTCCCAGGCAGCTGGTGATAAATTTAAGAAGAAGTGGTTTTCAGAGGGAACTAGCTTTTGGATGATAATCTTCAGGTTTGTCCAGTGCCTGAGCTGAGCTATTATGAACCCTTCAGGAGTGACTGCTACAGCTGATTGATTTTTTTCAGGGCAGCTGGAGCTTCTGAAAGGGAGTGAGGAGGATTTGAATTCCAGCAATGGTTTATTGCCTTGTGCAGAGGGAAGTAAATATTGATACAGAATGCTTATTTACTGAGCAGGGTTAGTGTCAGCAAAATTAAGGTGTGTACTTTGCTCTTCATTGTGCAGAAGAAATAAAGAAATTGATAGAGTTCAGAGTGATGGATGTGGCAGCGTAATTCAGCCCTTCCTGGGTTTCTTTTCTTCCCCTCTGTTGAGAGGTGTGACTGGGCAGGGATAGGAAGAGATCTCCCTAAAACATGCTGATTTTTTTTTTCTTGTGGGCCAAATGCCAAGTAGTACCAGGTTGGTTCTATTTCTAGAATGTGCAGCCTAAAGGGATGTGGATACAATAATCCTTCTCCATCCCTGTTTCACCTGCTAGGAGCTGGGGTGGCATCACTTCTCCAAAGGGCTTCACAAGGTGAAAAACTGGGAAGGATCCAAGTGCATCAGTGGTGCCTTTGGTTAGTAAACCTGTCTGAAATGCTGCCCTGCCTTGGATTTGGTGCTATGTGGCCTTTTTACCCCAGTCTGGGTCACAGGGAGGGAAATGGGGCAGAGCTGGAGCAGATCCCCAGCCTCTCTTGCTCCTGGCACTGTGCCCACGGTACTGGGAGCACATCCCTGCTGGCAGTGGGGTCTGCACACATCGCCAAAAACCATCCCACAGCCCCAGAAACGGGTACCCTGCAGCACAGGGGAGAAATTAAGACCAGGAATGTGTAACTTTTCTACCAGCCAGCCAGCAATTGCTGCTGGATCAATGCCGTGCATTAGCAGGACTGTGCTACAGAGGGGAGTTTCAGCAGCATTGCAGTGTAGGCACTTCCACTGGGAATTAGCACAGTCATAAATGTAGGAGAGCTTAAAAAAGGAGTAGCAGGGGAAAAGTATTGTATATCTGTTAATTATAAACCATAGATTGTACTCGCAGCAGCGGTGTCGGGAATGAATAGCTTATATTGTCCTATTTCCAGCAGCACTTCAGACTATGAAAACTGATTTTATTTTGAATGGTTATTTTATTTTCAGCACCGCTCTGCTCGGTTTGATCGGGGAAGGTTCACCAGCTAGTAATCATGTATAAAACAAAGCTTCTGACTCAGTGCTGGTGGTAGTAACTGTGGTGGTTTTATGATGATAGCCAGTAATTAAGGTCAGGGTTTCATTGTGCTGAGCGCAGTGAAAACACATGCAAACAGACTGATAACCTCAAATTGCTTACATTGTGAAGAGCTGAATGGTGCAATTGTCCTTTTAAAAAAGACAATCCGTGTTGCTCAGATTCTGACTTTCTCCATGTAACAACAAGAATCTCAGTTAAGACGAATTCAGTACCAGTGGATGGGGTGGGAAGAACACCAGTGAAGGTGATACTTGCACTGAAAAGAAGGTTTTAATTGTGCTAAAATAACACACCACTCTCCCCCCTCCACAAAACAATTCTGCCTACTGTCAGAATTTCAAAGACACTTCTTTTTCTAACAACTCAGCCTCCAAAATTGGGCTGGCAATTAATTGTATTTGTACATTTTGAGGCTTAAAGGCTGATATTAAGCATCTGCTCCATTACTATTTAGCTACCCAAACAGCTTCATTGTAGAGCTGAACACTTTATTAGTGTTTGTTCCGAGTACGTGCAGAGGAGGTTAGATAGCCCAGAAATTTTAAATGCTAATTTGTCATCACAGATTGTTTATCTACTTTTTTTATTCATGTTAGGAGAGCATTTTATGGAGGCATAAAAAGAGATATTTATCACACATGCCCCTTCTTGGCCGTAGCCCATAATCACTCTAGTAGAGTTGAATATCAAGAGCTGGTTGATTCACAAATTGAGATATTGACAGAATTTTGTACAAATTTTTTTTTTTTTTAATTTCCATTACATCCTTAATATGGTTTTAAATAGCGCTGTCTTTCAAAATTTCCTAAAAATAATTCTCTACCAAATTGTACGACTCCACTAAGAGGACTACTTTTCTGCAAAATTGAAATTACTTATATGCTTATTTCGGTGACTAACTGCAAAATTATCAAATGATGTGTTTTAATCCAATTACATTCTTACTGGAGTGAAACTTGCCTAACACTTCCCATGTATACAGCCAGGGCTTTGGATTCTGGCATGAATTCTGTGTTAGGAGCTCAACAGCATTTAAAGGCTTGTCAAGTTATCTGTTAATGCTTTTTTGAGGTCTCAAAGCAAGCTCTAAGGAAAAAAAATACTCTGATGGATTTCATATTACACTCAAGGAAAGTATTAGCAATACCAAAGTGTTACAAAATTATTCTAATACTCTTAACTTTTCTTGCATCTATGTGAAAGTACTTATGAGGAAGGTGTGAACAGGGAGAAAAAATTCGTAGTAGTGGCATGATTTCATATCCTTAAATAAAGTTTTAGAGTAGAGGAAAAATAAAGGGTGAAACACTGATTTTGCAGCCTTACTTGAGAGTTGTGCAGCTGTCCAGGGTGTATGGTTGCTAAAAATTGTGGGATGCTCTGTGAGGGCTTCTGGTCATAAATCTGTGTGGTCAAAAATCCTCTTCAGAAATGTAGAATCTTATTATGTCACATTACTTTTTAAATAGCTCCGTGTATGCATGTGCTTTGCCCTTATTTTCAGGGCTTTTTAAGGTTTCAAGGCTGTTTTAAGGATTCTTGATACTGATAACTTCGGCAAATCCAAATAAATCACTCGTGAGTATTTTGTGTGGCGTGTGCCAGGTGGTTTTTTGGAAAGCTTCGGTAACAGTTGTGCAGTCATACTCAACAATGTGATTTGCTGAAAAACCATCCTGTTTTTCCAAGCTTGTATTGCGAATTTGCAGTTTTTAAGGTGTTGTGTAACCCTCCTTTGGTGCAGGAACTTGACATTTGGCACAAGGTTGGAGAAGGCAAAGGATGGACTCTCTCACAGAAGCTACAACCAAATTTTCGTAGTCTTTGAAAGAAAAGTGTGTTAACATCATCAGTAGAGGCGGGTTAAACCATGGGTTTGGTTGTAAACACAAATTCAGGACAGATCTTGCTTTTCTTGGATTTTGCTCGCTTCCTTGGTGCCAATGCAGGGCCTCGTGTAATCGTGGTAAGGAAAAGTAACCCAGCAAAAATCCCCAAACCCACCCATCAACCCCATCTCTGCCCGGTTTAGGGACAGGGATGTTGTGCAGGACAGTGGCAGATGCTTTGCACAAGCACAGGGGGATGTCAGTCACTCTTCCCTCACCCACCATCGCAGTAACCCCCTTGCAAAAGGCCCCCAGATTTTTCAGGCACAATTTTCCCTTCCTGAAGCCCCGTTGGCTGTCATCAATCACCTCTGTATTTTCCACGTGCCTTAGCAGAGTTTCCAGTATCTGAGAGAATTATAATGAAGAAGAGCTAATTATGAAACAGGTAATAAAATAGCTTATTCAGGTGATGCTGTTTTATTACCATCTCATTATGATTAAATAATTCCTATTAAGTTCTGGATCAAAGAGAAATTTCTCACAGGAGAGTTTACAGAGTAGTTTAATGGAGTCTATTTATTGTGTAATCCCAGGGTGAGTATTGGCTTTTATACTGTCATATTAACTTATTGTGACAATTCTATGCAGCGCTCCCCTACCAACACTGGAGAGTGTAAGGGTGAGATTTTTTCCTTTCCTTTTTTCACAGTACTTCTGTCCAGCAGGCTGCAGAATGGTTACTTTGCAGGAATATTTTGATCCTGGGCTTCTCTGGCTTTAAACAAACCAAACTGACAATAGGCTGTCTTAAGGCTCAGATTAAAGAAAAAGATCTGGGCAGCTTTTCATGTTGTTTGTGCTGATATTTGGAAGGATAGAGGCACGGGTTCTGCCTATCAAGGAGACAGAGAGCATTTGACTTTAAATAAAATCCCTGCAGAATGCTGCATTCACTTCCTATGCATGATGAGCTTTTGGCACTTTTTCATTTTGTTTGGAGGGTTGGTGTGGTGTTGTGTTGGGGTTTGGGTGTGGGGCTTTAAGCTTGTGAGGTTTGAAGCTTGTGAAAGCTTCTTTTAGGCTGCAATGTCACAATTTTGTGACTGTTTGAGGCTGTTTGACATGTTTAGGCAGTGTGGCTGTCTCTGGCAGTCTGGAGGTGGCACAGCCTGGCAGGGCTGGACATGAGATGTGGTGATGGCTGCTGAGAAAATGCCATAAGCAAAAGTAACAAGTTAGAATGTTAAAAAGAGAACTTGGTGCAAAGGCATAACCCAGAAATAGGAGCGTGCCCAGGTGTGTTTGCACCCTGCCATGCCACGTTCCAGGGATCTGTTCCCCTTGCCAGGAGCGTTATTTACCTGGCAGCTCAGTAACTTAGGGTGAAGAGTGTCACATGCAGTGCCAGTGTCGTCGTGGGGTGATGCTGCCTGCTGGATTTCAACCTCTGCAACCAAATAAGTTGAGTGGGAGTCTGGAAGGTTTCAAATCACAATCAAGGAGCAGCAAACTGACCTTCAGGATTCCCTCATCATAATTTTTTTTTAACCCTCCAGTTCATGGAACAGCATAAGTGTGAGAACATGGCCCTTTTCACATTTAATATGTTAATTTTTGTAATAAATTCTGTAACTTCTTAGTGCTAGAAAAAAGCAGCCTGAAAATGAGTGATGTAGATTCCTTTAAGATAAAAGGCAGTTTCAAATGAACCCAAGAATTATGTATGTTGTGTCTCGTTTTAAGTCACTGAAATGATTTTGAGGGGAACTGACTCATGATGTTTGAGTACTTCAGGCTGAAACACTGGGCCTGGAACCAATACCATGTGATGGATATGAACCATCTTCAAATGAAGAAGAGCTATTGAAACACTTGGCACAAACATTTCACAGTCATCTTGATTATTGGAAATGTTTGCACACATTTTTAATGTAGAATTTCAAATGTATGTGCAATTTGCTCTGTTTGGTTCATAAGCTGAGAAACAAATATGTTTTAATGGAAAAAAAACTTCTAATGTATTTGCCTTGTAGATGAATTTGTTTGGGAATAGATCTTGCCTTGTTGTTTATACTCCCTATTTCTGAAGATCTGGTTTGCCCTATTCCCTGAGGAGGGAAGGAATTATTCATTCATTTCCTTTCATTTTTTCTAATTGAAGATTGCGGCAAGGAGATTGTTTAACTGTACTCAATTTATTTTCAGAACTAATTATTGTCTTTCATCCCCTGTATCACAATTACAGCTAACTGGGTTGGGGCAGAGAAAGGTGTAGGCAGAGGTTTTCAGATGTGAGGTGCTGTGTGCTGTTCTCCACCCTGCAAACCCTCCAACCACGTTTGCACACCTGTGAGTGCACTTCTTTTGATGTGGTTGTGTTAATTGGGGACACAGCTCCAGGAGCCGTGTGAGGACACAACGTGCCACACCATCAGGGGATCCTGAGTCCTGTACTGCTGCTGGATCAGCTCTGCCAGAGCAGAGCCAGCTGGAACACGGTCCTGTGCTGCACAGTTAATCCTCTAAAAAGGGCACAAAATTAAAACTGAAGCCAGGCAGAGTTTCCACAATGAAAATGTTTTCAAGCTGTAGTTGTGCGCTGGCTCTCGTGTGAACGCTGCCACTGCAGTGACACACTGAGAGCTCTGCAGGTCAGCACAGACCTGCACAGCACGGTTCAGTCACTGCACAGCTCTCCTGCCTCACCTCAGAAAAGACCCCTGTTTGCTCCCTGTAAAGGACAAGCTGTGTGGTGCCCATTCCCCCCTCCTTCTGAAGGGTCGGTCCCCGTGGAGCTGTCAGGATTTAACAAGTCAGATGTGTGAGTGTGGCTGTGTTGCCCTGTCCCTGCGACCGCCTGGACAAATTTGGAGCAGTCAGATACAGCTCATCAGCTGCTTCTTGGGCTCATTTCTGGATTAATAACTTGTGTGTTGTGCTATTTGAATTAGTGCTCTGGAGTTGGGCTCCAAGACCCGCTCCAGCTCCTCCTGTTAGAAGGAGTGCATCACTTGGACTCAGAGTTTGATTGTGGGCTGTGACAGGTTTTGCGTGGATGTTGTTGTAGTTTCCTGGGGATCTTATCATGGTCTCTCAAAAGACTGTATTGGGCGTAGATAAAGAAAAAAATGCCTTTCTTTTGTGTGTGTGTGTGTGTGTGTCCTGCTGTGAGGCAGTGCTTGGTGGAGAGTCCTTTGGGGAGTGTTTTGCATTCAGTGAAAGGTTGGGAACATGTTGATTAATTAACTGTCGTATTTTGGATGAAGCTTTGCTTCCTCCAAGAATTCTGATCCATTCTCACCTGGTGTAAGTGTGTTAGCCCCAAAATGCCAGGTGAGAAAACAGCCTCCCTTTGAGTGGAGACAAGGGAGACTCGGGGTTTCACTGAACGTTGTGGGTGCTGCTCAAAAAAGGAACTTGTTTAGTCAAAGCCGAGGGCCTCAAAATACAGGCGCCTTTGCAAATTTATCTCTTCACCTTCCTTTTCTGCAGCTTCAGAGCCATAAAAGCATAATTGCACTACTCTGCCTCCCAAGGGTGCTGAGAGAAGTATTTTGTGATACAGCAGATGGGAGCATGCATTAGGGCGGCCAGTGGGAGTGGGATACCTGGCACCATGGGGAGCGAGCCTGGAGAGAGCTAAACCTCACATTGTCAGGAGAAAGGGTGAGGATGAAGCTCCTGGCAGCTGAGATGAGGAGGACCAAAGAGCCCCCATGACTCGGCAGGAGCTCAGGTTAATACTGGCTGAATAGAGCTGGAAATTGGACGTGGAAACTTCCTTCCCCCAGCATCACTCAGGGAAGCACGATTTTTTAAAGGAGGATTTAGATAAAATTGCTTATTAGTAAAGTGAGGATTATCCAGGATTTTAAAGTTTGTTCTTATCTCTAGTGTTGTTCAAGTGTGCAAACTCGAGGATATTTCAGCCCTTCATCATGGATCTTCAGCTGTAATAAGCCACAGACAGTCTTACTGGACTGAAACCTGTCTGTAGCTTGAGGGCTTTGCAGCTGTGGAAGATTCAGGATAGAGCAGGAAGAAAAAGGGCTACAGACTTTGTAAAGAAGAGAGTACAATTATAAGCTAGAGCATCTTTCCTATTGTTCTTTGATTCTTTTTTTCCTTTCTTCTTTTTGGCATCAAATGGATTATTGCCATTTTAAAGTGCATGAGTGAAATGGGCCTTTTTATAATTGAACATTTTCTTCTCCCTTGAAGTGTCTTTCACTTAAACCATCAAATCCTGACAACTTCTCCCCACACCCGCTTTTGCCATCATCAGTCACTGAGTGTGTGTGACATCAAAAAGACCTGGTGGCTGTGTGAGCACGGGGAAGTCTCTCTGCTGCTGCTGGTGTTGCTTTGCCTTGCAGTCCCTTGGAGCTCTGCCCCACTGAAATAAGGGTGGGGTGAAGTGGAGGTGCCCTCGTTCCCTTCCTGAGTGATTTTGTGGCTGCGTGTGTCCAATGGAGCTGTGAGTCTGTCAGGGCAGGGCTTCTCCTGCCCCTCCCTGGAGAGGTCAGAGACGGGCAGGGCTGGAAGTCATCCCTAACAGAGCCTGGAGTTGGGGTCAGCACCTTTGCTGAAGGGTTTGTGGGACAATGCAGCGTTTGTGGTGTCCCATCAGGAAATTCTGCTGACAATCCCTTTCTGCCTACAAGTTTGGCTGCATGAATAACATGAATAATTGATTCTCCAAGTTGGCAAACAAAGCAGATTCTCTGTTTGGATTGACATGCTTTTAAAGTTTTTTCCCCATCTCTGTTTTTCCTCGTTTGAAATGGGGTGGGGGGAGAGGCCAAAACCAACAAAACTTCCCAAAAAAAAATTACCAGAGCGGGACAAAAAAAGTTGTGTCGGACAAGCCCTTCCATCAGAGCTCATCCAGGACAGTCATGTCAGACCCTTGTGAGAGAAGTGGTGAGATGCTAAACGGGAGGAGCAGAGCTGTGGAAGGATGTTGTGCTTGAAGGGTCTCTTTGTTCTGTGTTTCACCTACAAACACAGAGTTCAAAATGTGAAAGTTGCTGACTCGCCTTCCCTTCTTGTCATGTAACTCTGGAGCTCCACTCTCTCATGTCGTAGGAGATCATCCTGGTTTCCACATCCCTGACTCTCATGTCCTAGGAGATCATCCTGGTTTCCACACTCCTGGGGATCGGGGAGGAGCAGAGGGTGCTGGTGGCCTCTCCTGCTGCCACTGCTCTGCTCAGATAAAATAATCAAATATACTCACCCAGGGGTCTGGGTGTGTTGTATTTGGACCCATCTCAGTGGGCTGAGCACCTCTCCCAGGGCTGTTCCACTCTGCCCTGGATACTGAGACAGGAGTTCAGGCATGTTTAAGGCCAAATTTCCCGTTTTGCCAGCCCTTTCCCAGAGCTGTCCTCGCGCCGTGCGCGGCTCCCAGCTCCCGTCTGGCGGGCGAGCGCAGGAGTTCGCAGCTCTCTCTGAGATGATGTGATGCACAGAGCGATGTTATTTTAGCCTTGGCAGCAAAGCAAGCTAGAAAGTTAGGACAGGAAATACTAGGAGAAGGGAAAACAGGGATGTGTCTTTTTTTAAGGCTGCAGCTCCTACTGGCACAGCTGCTGTGGCGAGGAGAGCTGTGGCTGCTCCTCGCTGGCCGTCTTGTGCCTGGAGGGAAGAGAGTGTGTGCCAGTGTCCTGTAGTGCTCATCCTCCTCGCTGCCACCCTCTTACCTCACACTCCTGCTGCTTGTCTCTCTCCCTCTGCCTCGAAGAAGAGCAGAGCTGGTGGCAGAGCCATTGCAGTCTGGGCTGTGCTGCTGGCGCCCTTCCACACACATAAAATTTCTGTGTCATTCCATTCCATTGCTGAGGATGCTTCTTGTGGGGCAGGAAAAAAAGAAATCTCCTTTTTTCAAGGTAGAAAAATAAGGGTGAATTTCTTTCTTTCCTGTGGCTTAACCCAACCAAGTGAATGTTGCACTGCCACTGTCAGCTACTGTTCAGATATGGCTGCTCAATACATGACACTTCTAAAACGAGAAATTTTTAGAAGAATGATTTGAATTCTGTGTCTCTGCTTCCAAGAGTAAGCTTGAATTTTTTGCCTCTTTTTTACCTTTTAAAGCTAACTCAGACTTTGATTGATTTAAATCCAGTCTGCTCCATTTAATGAGATGCACAAGAGAATGGAGGCAGATATATTTTTCGTTGTTTTTTTTTTTTAATTTTTATTTTGTGTTTCAGCATTGTCATCCTGTTTCTACTTCCAGCTGATAATACTGATTTTTTTTTTCAGAAATTTATATTTCATGTTACATGCAAGTGCATTGGCACTGCACTAATGTAATATTAGTGGATTATGCGTGGATTAGAAATATTATTTAGATTGTTATTCAAGGAAATGGTATAAAGTGGGAATGAAGGTCCTGTTGTCTCTGTTGGCAGAATTAGCAGTGCATCTCTAAAGAACACTGCAGCAGGAATAGAAAGGGAAATGCATAAGCTGAACAGGAAATAAAATAGTCAGATATGGAGAAGGACTAGTCTGCTGATGTCACAGGGACAAAGCTTAGCCTCAACAAAGATGAGAAATGGAATAATTTTCTGAGTTCATGAACACAATCCAGTTTTGTAGAGGCAGCTACATGGAATTTTATGTTGGGTTATTTAATTTTATTTCATTGATGCTGCTCCTGCTACTCCTACTACTATTAAATCTTGCATTTTACCCTTTACTTCCTTCTCTTGTGAGATCCATTCATAAAAACAGGGTATCTACAAAATGCTCTGTTCTTTGAAGATGACCTCCAGTATTTTATTATACTGATGAAGTTACCTGTAAGTCATGTGTTCATTTCTTTTTGCTGTGCCTTTGTGTCCTGGACACTGAACGGGATCTTGAAATAGTGATACTCTCCCCCCTTGATCCAAATCCCAATTTTTCAGCTCTGTCCAGCAGTAGCAATGCTACATAGACACATGCCTGAATTTGGTGGTGTAAAGGCTGGAATTCCTCAAAGCTTAAGCTTATACTTTACTTAATCATGTTTTTGGCACCATCTCTGCACAGCTCAATGTTTTGACACGTGCTTTTGTCCTATTAATGCCATGTGGGTTTGAGGCTTCAAAATACTTTGCGTGGACGTTCAGCTATCAGTGAAATATCAATCCAGGGCAAAACCAGTGCCTGATTAAAAACCCACAACCAAACAGGAAAACCCATGGGTCCTTGCATGCTTATCATCGCAAATATTGCAGTGAATTTCTGTCTTTCTCCCTGTAATAGTTATTTAGCTGGTTTATAAATTGGGAGCATGTTGTAATTTAGCAGGGGAAGTGCTGACCATCAGCAGGCACTTGAATTAGGAGCAGATGTTCCCGTGCTGATGGGAGAGTTTGCCTTTGGTCCTGCCTGTCAGCACTGGAAATGAGGGGCCTCTCTCCAGGCAGAACCCACCAACAAAATGCAAGCGTTGCCCAGCGAAGGTCGCCAGCCTGCAGAGCAGTGTCCAGCAGCATAACTTTGCTGAACATTCAAAACAGGGAACAATAAATAAAACATTCCCTCGGTAAGGGTGGTCCCACATCTTTCCTATTCCTTGGAGGTAACAGTTGCTATGGCAACTCCTCATTTACTTCCCTTTTTATTTTTTTCCCCTCCATATATTGATAATTATATTAAGCAGGATATAAAGGCTGCTGGCTGGTGCAGAGCTCTGCTGCTGTAAACTCTGCACTCTTCCATTTGAAAATCCACCCCTTCACGTGTTTGTGGATCTGTGCTGTCCCTCATTGGGATGGACTGGCTGCTCACATAGCCCAGAGCAATCCTGGCTGCACAATAATTGAGTGTCTGGGGTTGTGTGCATGCAGCCCTTCCCAAAATCTGCCCCAGCACCTGCTTGTTTCTCTCCTGTGCTCACTCCAAGACTTGGAGAGTTGCTTTTGGAGGTGTTCTTGGAGCTGTGCCCTCCATACCCCTGCTTGCTGCCTCTTCATCTGCTGGGCTGGTGAATCCTGCACAGCCTCCCTGGGAATCAGTGCTGGGAGGAGAACATGGAGTTTAAACAGGAATCTAAGGCAGGTGGAGCTGGGCTGGGAGATGTGTAAACTGAGTGTACATTCCTACATCTGCATCCCCAGGTTTGTAAGGCTGTGCCCTCAGCGTTGTATCTTGGTGCTTGCTCCTTCTGGGGGCATTCCAGTGAATACATGAAAGAAAAACCCTGCCCTGGGCCCCTCAGGACCCAAACCCTTCCCCAGTTTTGGGGCTGCACTGGTGGCAGGGGTTTTACCTCCCATCTGAGAGCCGTTTGCTCTTGGTAAAAATTCCGTGCACTGACTTAGACCACACTTTACAGCTGTCCCTCCCTCCTCTGTGGGTGCAAGTACCCGTTACCACAGTATGATGGGGTGTAAAATTGTTGTGTATATATTCTCAGCTTCATGGCCAAGTCAGCAACCTTAATTGCTTTGGCAGCATTCCAGCAGCACTGGGATTGAATGGCTCTGGCATTATCACACCGACTTGCAGTTGCATGAAGTCGTAATCAAACAGGATATTCAGTTTAAAGCTTTTTGCCAATCTCTTGAAAACCATTTTGTCTCTGTGCATCACCTGCCATGACTAACTTCTCCTCCAAAAGGAGGTACTGGGATGGTAGGAAAGGGATTTGGCCATTTTGCTTCCACAAAATAACTTGTTAATTGTGTGTACCTGAATACCTTTACACTTGGAAAAGTTGTGGTTTCAAACTGAAAGCCTGTCAAGGGGGGTATAAAAAGGGGGTGTGTGTGTGAATTTTCACCTGCTCATCAGAAGCTGCAAATTACGAGAGGACTATTTATAATCTGTTTGGTTTGTGGGTTTTTTACAATCAAGTTGACAGATATAAAAGTGGATGTTTTGGGTTGTAAAGTTTCTAGCGGTGAGTTTTAATAGGGAAGATGATGCTAATTTCATCAGATTCAGGTTCTTTTGTTACTTTCTCAGCCATGATACATTACCCTTGTGACAGTGTAAACACAGCACTATTCTCTTTAATTTTAGTGATAAAAATAAATTGTAAAACATTTGTGATTTGTTGCTGCTGAGGAGGACGGCTGGGATATTTTAGTGAATGGCCTACTTACAGCTATATGGCAGAACAATGCTAGACTGAAATAATTTCTCAAACATTGTGTCATTACACGTAATCTTGGAAGTGTAAATTGGCCTTTTGTAATGTTTATTTCAGTTGAGCTACAGAAATGGTACTTTCTTTTACCCTAATCCTACTCCATTAGAGATACAAACACAAACCCATTTATCGTAGCATGCAGTACTAATTTTTTACAACTGCTTGAATTATGCTAAGTGGTCCTGTGCAGTCTGAGGAACAGCAGCAGAGGTCCTGACCTTGCTTCTTTCCACGATCAGCAAAGTTGAAATTAAAATATCAAGAGAAACAATTTCTGCAGCAAAATTGTAAAAGTTAATAGAGTTGAATCTACTTTTGCATTCATGTTCCCGTTAAGTCAGTTCTATTCACATTATTTTTCTGAAGCACATGAAAAAAATAAAGCCACTACTTTTTTGCCATCTTTGATGTAACAGATAAAAGAAAACAGAAAAGCTTTAAATTGAATTTACTAAGTGCGTATTTAATTTGCATTTAATGCAGCAGGTATTGTATGTTAATCAAACTGAAAATTACTATTAAAATATGTATTTAAGAATTAGCTGCTTTGTGTTCGTGACAGCTGTTGCTCGATGTATTTAGAAGAGCTTTATCATACAGGCCAGGGGACAAATCCTGTGCTGGTTTCTATCCCAGCCAAGTTTGATTTAGTAGCAGCGTGGTTGAATTTGCTCATTTGACAGAGTCCAGCAGAGTTTATTTTAATTTAAATCGGTGGATGGCTCACAGACTGGTACTTCTCAAAGTGGGTGTGGGCACCAAGGGTTTGCTTGGGCTGTGGAAGTTCCTGTGCCCTCTGTAGTCCTGGCACGGGGGGTTTAGGTGCCCTGAGCTGGTCCCAGCTCAGGCTGAGCCCCTCCTGCCTGACCACCCATGGGTGATGTCCATTCCCTGTGTCCTGTCAGCAGAACTAACACTATTAAACCAAACAGACCATGCTTTGGGGTGCTCTGAGGTGGTGCTGAGCTCCCCTTCTGCCTGACCACCCATGGGTGATGTCCAGCCTGGTGGGGAGCTCAGCACCACCTCAGAGCACCCCAAAGCATGGTCTGTTTGGTTTAATAGTGTTAGTTCTGCGGACAGGACACAGGGAATGGTTGTTTAAAACTCTTCTCCATCCTGCATAGTCTGCTGTGTGATCAGATGCAAAAAACGTGCAAAGTTGTCAGCTTTGAGTAAAGGACAGTAAATTTTGGCTCATGGGTAACAAACATTATCTTTTCACCTCATGCAAGTGGGCTGAAATAATTCTGGGCCATAACGTGTCAGGCTGCTGTTGATAGTTGGAGCAGAATATTCCAAGAAAAACATGTTTTAAGAAGACTTGGTAATCTGATAATATGTGTTTTTAAGGATATTTGCAAGAAGGGGAAATTGCACTTGTCACCATCTGGATCAATACTTTCAACAAATCATAATAAATGCTACTTACTGCTACTTAGGAGAGCATAATTAGTATTCAGTAAACCAATATTAAAATGTATGCTATGCTTTAAACTGTTTGACTGTATTAGCATTTAAATACCCTATTGTGTATTTGCTATTTCTTCTCTCCTTATAAAACTGTATTCTCCAGAGTTCAAAATGATTAATTTCCTTTAGAATATGTACAATGCAAGGATTTAACAATTCCTTGTATTTAATAATTGCTCAGTAGCCAGGCTTATTATTTCACATAAGCACTTGGGTACGGAGTCATCCAATATTAGGTCAATCATGCTAATAGGGAAATCTGCATAGCACATTCCCTGTGCTGGGGCCTGGCTGGGGGAGGCTGGCTGGAGGGAGGGAAGGGCTGCACCACGCAGGCACCGTGCAGATCCCTCGCACACGTCAGCCTTCATTTTCTGCCTACCAGCACAACTGACAGCTGGATCAGGGGCTTGACAGGTCTTCGGAGAGTTTTGCCCTCCTTGGCATTTGCAGACAATTGTACAGCTCTGTCTGACAAACAAAACCTTTTTTTCTATTTTCCTTTTTTTTTTTCCCCAGCAAACTGACTCTCCCTTCACTCGCTCTTGCTTACAAGCAGCGATTCCCTCCTGTGCCCAAGGGGCATCAAACACCAACATGATTTTAACTCTGGCTCCAGGTTTAGCCCCTGCAATGTGAGGAAGAGGCTTCCCTCCACCATAACACTGCAAAAATGTATGGAAAGTCCTGTATAACTCCTGGAACTTATATTCCCTCTTTGTCTACCCCCCGTATAATCTCACCTTTTTTCCCTCCTGCAACTGTGAATAAGTTATTAAATACATGGCAGCTGAGCTGGTAAAGTGATTTACATCCTGCTTGCAGGTCTAGCCTTGAATATGATTAGTGTGCCTGTCTGAAAGATGGAACTGAAAAGGAAAGTTCTTCGAAAAAATGTGATGAGGCAACTTTTTTGTTAGCAGAGGGTGTTGAGAAAATCTGGTAATAAAAATGAACGTTGAGTTTGGCTGGCTTGAGGGCAGATTATTGTACCTCCAGGCTATTTTAGGAAGCAGCTTTGTCATCTCCATATGGCTTTCCATGAGAGGGAGACGAAGCAGTTGGAGCTGCCCCGCCACAGGGACCTGGCATCTCTTGGTGCAGGAGCACCTGCTGAAGGGAGGGAACAGGAGCCAGGCGGGGGTCAGCAGTGCTGGCATTTCATCCTCACCAATCTGTCTGTGCACACGAAGTAGTAATTAACCAAAACAGCCTCTGCTTGCCGTGCAGGCTTTGCTCTGGTGGAAGTTTGGAGATGGGGATGTTTCCTCCTCCCTGCTATTTCTAGGGGCAGAAAGGAGACTTGTTTCCAAACTTCAAGAGAAGTGATTCAGTTTTTTAGCTAGATACAATTAGTAATTTTTAAGAACAGTTTCCAAGCTCAGCAGTTTTTAAAATACACTAAAATCCATCTTTTCTTTGATCCAGACATATGAGCGGTTAAAAAGAGAATTAGGGATGGGATTTAGAAAGAATGGCCGGGCTTAATAAAGCCACAAATTTATTAAGGTCTTGTACCTAGGTTTTTTTAAAGGATGATATGTGTGAGTTAGGTGCTTCTGCTGTAGCATGACAGAGGTGGGTCTCTCTTCCCAAGGCAGGCAATTCATGTGTGTCCTTGAATCCTTCACCCCTTCTGCTGGAGGGAGAGGGCACTGCAGAGGACATCACCACTCCCCTTCTTGCAGACTTTTCCTTTGACCTGGTATCTGCAAAGGCCCCCAGGCAAAAATGATTTTGTATTAATGTTCTCCTGAACGATTGAATAATGAACCTGTGTGTCTGCACCTTTTTAAGGTGCTATCATTCCTGGGCAGTTTTCTGGAAAACAGGACTCTGCTTCACCCGCACGGGGACTGTGCAGAGCTGGAGTGTCCTGAGGATGCTGTCCAGAGGGGACATTAGAGAATCAGGGCCTCAAAACACCGTGGTGAATATCAGCAGTGTTGAGGGTTGTGAATGAGCATGGAAATGCTGATCAAATCTCCTGCCCTGCTACAGGATATTCGCTGCTCCTGCGCGTCCGTGTGACAGGGATATGAGACTCCCTGCTCAGATAAGCCCCTGAGTTTGAGTTTGTGGGCTGAAAGTGTAGCTAAAAACCCCCCACAGCCCTGCAGTAATATTTTGTTTTTCATAAGTTCAGGCTTCCCAGCCCCTGTCAGTGTGTGCTGCTCGGAGATGGATAGCCTGGGCAAGCCTGCTCTCTGCTGCAGGGGCAGTATTGATAAGTGCTTAAAGAAGCACCATGCATCCTTCTTTATCAAGGGGATTGCATCTCCAATAAGGGCAGGAACAATAGGAGTTGGACTGATATTTGATTTGAATGAGAGGGATTTCTTAGATCCCTCGGTCTAGCTGGGAGATGAGAGATAAGCCTTACAGAAGAATCACACATGGTCTCTGAAATACCCAACAAAACTCCCGTCTCTCTCCCTGTAGGCTGCTTAGCTGAGAAACTCAGCCCTGCATCGTGTGTAGATAAAATTGCTGTCAAATCCGTCTGAACTCTCTGCTTTCCGAAAACATGTCACTGGGGTGGAGATTTAAATCCAGCTTTTGAACTTCAGCAGGACTGGTAAAAACACATTTCCCAACACCACATTAATTGGTGAATAACAATTCCTATAGAAGTGCATATTGTGTTTTCAATAATGCCACGTGAAACACCATAATTAGTATTGTTGCAGTGAATTCTGAATTAATTATTAATGCCTTGGTACTAGTTTTTGTGCCTCTGCTTGGGTCGTTTGCATCTCTGTCAGGAAGCTGGGGTTCTGGTCCTGCTGCCTTGGCTTTGCCTTCACTGGGATTGTAACAACTGTTGGCTGAGGATCTGCTGGAATTGGGTTTAGCATTGTCCTTTGGGAAAGAGAAGGTGCCTGCTTGTGGTAATGGACTTTTTAAAGGCAGCCAGACCACCAAGACACTGCTTTCCATGGTCTATCTGAGTTGTTCAGGTAGACAGTGGATGGAGGCAAGAAATTATTATCATGAATACAATACTTTGTATTAATGATGATCTGTAATACTTCACACTGTTGTAAAATCCCAGTGCCTGATGACGTTTATACCTGACATTGCCAGTCCTGGTAGTTTTTCAAAGATATTTTGGAGGTAGTGAACTGAAAAAAGGAAAATTTATATTTGACTATCAAGGATACAGAGATGAAAAATGCAACAAATACTCACCCTGATAATGTATTATTAAGTAACAAATATTTAGTTTGATGTCAGGACAGAAATCCATCTTTCTGCCAAAAGACTGGAACCAGCCATGGCTTTTTTGTTTTGCTGCAGCAGCATGCAGATTTATCAACTTAAAAATCAAGTTCCTGTACAGAGTTAGTTCTCAGAGTTCTTAAACTCCGTGTCTTGAGACTCCAAGTTCTCATAACCGTTCTGGTCTTTGGTACCAACGTCAGCATATAAGACAAGGCCAATATATTTTAATTACGTATTCCTCATCATGGCAACGTTCTCTGTCCTCCTGTGGTCAGACGTGGAACAAAGCACGAAAATCACATTGTGTGATGTGCTCATGCTCTGTTAACCCTGAGCAGGATCTCTAATTGCAGGCAGTAATTAGTATCAGGTTTTTTATAGATCTGTGGATATGTGAAAAGGAGAATATAATGTTGACCAAGTATGCATCAGTTTTAAAAGAAATATTTCTCAGCCTCCATAGTTCACCATGTTGCCTGTTAGGATCGTCAGCCACGACAATAAATTTGGGCTTCAGGTGAATTAATGTCCCATATTTAACGGACAAAAAACCAAACAGGCAAACCAGACCAAACTCCCAGACTTGGCAATTTCCATCCATGTTCTGTCTTTCCTCAGTCCTGGCTGAGCTGGAGAGCCTTGCTGGCATTTGGCTCTGCAGCTCCTGGTTAGCAGGCTGGGCTGGCAGCCCAGGGAGAGCAGGAGGAGCCCTCAGTGGCCAGACCAGGTCCTGGGGAAGGGCTGCTCCTGGTGTGGTGCCAGCGTCTCGTTTCATGGGGCTCCTGCAGACCCTCAGCACTCCCAGCTCTGCTCTGGCCCTCGGGAGGTGACCCTGCCATGGATATTAATCCCTGGCTTTGAGATTGCAGCTCCTAATGGGGAAACCACTTCCATGCTCTCAACAGATGGCAAATGTTTTCATCTACTTTCTTTTTCGCTAAGTAGGTTTTAGCCGTAACAGGTTTTTTATATTATTTCTACCGAATTTTCTTGGATGCAAATGCTGTGTTTTTATTTCATTTTGGTTCTTACTTGGCTGTAAAATTCATCTTAAATAATATGGGTTATGCTTGTTTTAATTTTCCACTATAATTTTAACATGGCAGCTTAAAATATATTTATGATGCAATCCAGTGTTGGAAAATGAGCTGTAATGTACATTATAGTTGGTTTCCTACAATGTAAAAATATCTTTGCAGTTACATTCTGAAGGAATAACTGTCCTTAGGGGCTAGAAAAGCACACGCAGTTTACTTTGTTTCTTAAAGTTAATCATCAGAGCTCAAATGTAAACTTAAAAAGCATTAAACACTGAGATAAAATGTAAGGAATATTTCGTGGTTTAAAGCCATGAAAGATAATGCAAAACGTTTTACGGCGGAGAGAACTTTGCATTTTCTTTTGTAGAAAAAAAAACCCTGAAAAATGATGGTCAGACTCTTGTGTTGGCCCCACATAAAACTGCAGTGGCAGAACACCAGCAGAGATGCAGTGGATGGCACCATTCGGGCCGAGCAGCCAACCAAGGAGGAATGTGCTGAATCCCTCATTTTTATCCAAGTGACTTCTTACTTTTCCAGCTCTTTGCCCTGTGTCTTATCCCCTATGTCTGTTGAGAATGGAAGTTTCAGTGTTGTGGCTTTTTTTATTCATTTTTATTTTTATTTTAAGTATATTTTGCAAATAGAGAGGGAACAGCAGAAGGATGGAGCAGAGCAGGGATTTCACTTTCGTGTTTTCACCCTGTGTGTGCATTTCCAGGGCCGTTCATAGAAATCCGCCCATGCAGCACTTCAGTGTTGGGCCTCCTCCTCTGACTTGTTTCCTGCATGATTTGTGACTCATTCCTTGGTGTGAATAATTTGAATTCTGCTTCTCGCCGAGAGAATTTGGGTAATGTGCCTTCAGAATGGGCTCAATTCTTCAGTGGGGAAATACCAGCTGAGAGAAATGGCCTTTTGGTCAAGACCTCCAGCTTGTGTGTCACAAAATGCTTTATTCTTGGAAAGTTCTGCACAGATCAGCTGTAACAAAAGTAAAATAGGATACACAGGTTGGCTAAAGTATATTTAAAA
Source organism: Pachycephala philippinensis (assembly GCA_013397055.1). Lineage (NCBI taxonomy): Eukaryota > Metazoa > Chordata > Aves > Passeriformes > Pachycephala > Pachycephala philippinensis. The sequence continues at coordinate 211,707 of VWZT01007632.1, forward strand.
TAGCATATGAGGAAAGGAAGGGAATAATCTTTCTCCCTAGATGAGCCCAGCAAGCAGAATGGCATTGTTAGTGTGGTGAAAGGGATATTTCCCATTATTAACTGCATTTGTATGACATGAAATGTCTGCGACTAAAAGCAATTTATATGTAACTTAAGGAATAATCGATATTGATTTGGAATGAAGAATGTTATGATCTTGTTTCTGAAAGATTCATGCAACTTGCAGTTTTATGAAAACTTGATTCTATTACACCTTCCCTGCAGCAACAGACCATAAAGATTGATTATACATTAAAAGCAATATTTGGGTGAAAAAGTATGCTAGGCAGATTTTCAACTCTCTTTTCTCAAGCTGCTTTTGCTTTCTCCTCTTACATGTACAGAAATGAGTGTTTCCGAGAGGGGCCACAAGCTTAGACACTGGCAGTATAATAATACCTAACACTTAGCATTTTACACCTTTGTAGCACTACACAAAAGAATGAATTCATTCTCAAAACACCTTTGAAAGAAGAACTCTTTGAATATTGCATATGGCATTAATGAACAATCATATTTGTAACTTATTTTTCATTTTCCAGGGATACTTGTTCAAACACGTTCTTGCTTACAAGGTGGCTCATGAATAAGAAAAACATTTGTAAATACTCAAGCAAAATGCTCTGTATGCTCAAGAGTTTGCTTCAGTAGAATCTGATTGCTTTGAAATCTCTTTTGGTGATTAGGGAACAAAAGCAAATCCTGTTTTAAAAGGTTACTAGCACACAGTTCAAGGTGTAAATGATAGATACTCAAAGTAGTGATTGTGGCAAGTTGTATGTCATGGGAGCTTTGGCTGGTATATGGTACTGCATAGACACAGACTTTTTTCTATTTGCTGTAACTTGTGCTTTAGAACCTACATTTTTATTAACTGCGCTAAAATCCTTCCCCCGACACACAACTAATGATGTGGTTTGGCTTGAAAAACTCAACTTCAGAAGGGGGAAAGAGAAATGTGTAACGATTTATTTTTCATTCTGCAGCCAATGAGAGGAGAAAGTTCTGGGAACAGGGAATTTTGTGTCTCACAGATTTGGGGGTTCTTGGTCAGGATGAACTGAACTATCAGTGCTGCTTGAATTGAGCATCAGTGCAGAGTAACCACAGCAAGGAAAGGCAGTACAGGGATGTCACAAAATGCTGCAGAATTTGGAAGGCAGCTTTGGTCCACCCAGTTTCTAGTTAGTGGTGCTGGTAGAAAGACACTGTTTGGGGCTTCTCCTGCAAACCAAAGTCACTGCTTAGGGCCATCTGATGGAGCAAAGAGAAAAAATTCCTTTAATGTCCCGATGACTCTGAGCAAGCAGCCCAGCCCTGATTCAATTAGCACACAGCAACAGGGCTTTCATTTCTCTTTTATTTCTCACCCTTTGAGTGCACACACCTTCTTCTAGTGCCTCAGTGTGTTTGTCCAAGAAGGTTTTTGATGTCTCCTTTTTTTTTTGTCCCAATCAGTTTCAAATTTTCTGTGTCTGGCACTTGGTGGGAGTTCCCTGTGCAGTAGCAGTGAGCAGACCTCCCATCCAAAATCCATCCAGCCTTCTCCAGTTATTACAGGAAGACTCTTCCTGGGGGGATTGTTAAATAATTCATTTGAACGTGCATAGTAGGGCTGTTGCTTCCAGTGAGATACCTACTTATTTTGGTAATCTGAGCAGAAATATGGCAGCTTTACTGCACAGCAGTCCCCTGGCTTGAGCTGGGGTTTGGGTTATTTGTTGCCACTGAAGTAGAGCAAGTTCCTGGGTAATTATTGGGACAAAACATGACATTAGCTGTTGCCACGTAATGTGACAGCTGGTCTGGGTCACCTGTGCCAACAGTGAGTGGGTGGGAACAGAAGTGGTGTGCAGGAGGCATTGCCCATGTGTTGAGGAGGATGAGGGTTATTTAATAACTGACGCAGGAAGAAGTGAGAGCCTCGAGTAAATGTGGAAGGTTTCCAGTATCGCCAGGATTGCAGAGAACAAGACATTTGTACAAAGCCTAAATTGAGAATGTACTTGGGAACTGAGCTTGTTCTCAAGTCTTCAAACCACGTGCGTGCTGCTCCTGCTAGTGCAGCTTGTTGTCTAATAAAGTTCACTGGTATTTTTCCAAAGAGATCCTGCTGACCACTTGCTGTAGATTGCACTGTGCAATTGCTCGAAGCCACCGTATTCAATACTTGAAAACATTTGAAGTCCTAAATGTTGTTAGAGGTGTTTGTTTGCAGTGGACAAGGATTTTGCAGCAAACATCAGGGAAGGTTTTTATCAGGAGATGCTGCTTGGCTGGTCTAGTATTCTGAGGCAGTGAGTGTTACCATGGACTCAGAATCCAAACCAACCACTGCTGTGGTAATAGAGTAGGCTATAATATTAAAATGCAGCTTCTCTAGGATGTATAACATCCTTTTTTCCCCTGGTTTTGGGAACATACCTGAATATTTTTGCCTAGTAGGTATACCTGAAGGGTATCCATGCTTAGATGATAAGAGGATGGGGTTCAGAATCCAAACCTCAGAGTTCCATCAGCCACACAGAAACTGCGCTGCAAATACAGGAACTATGCTGCCATCATGGTAATTCCAAACAGATTTCAAGCTATGACCGTAAAAGAAATCTCAAGACAGGTTTTTGTTATTTTTTTTGGTTTTTAATGTGCTGCTCTGATATAACTTCCCAATTTTCCTCTTTTAGAAGTCCAGATCTTTCATTTTTGTTGCCTTAAGTTCCTGAAGAGTCTTATCTTTTTCATTCAAGTGATGTATTGGCTTGGAAATAAATACATGAATGTCAAAACAAATAATTGAAATAAAAGAATAATAGGAATGAATGAGGCAAACATCACTTCAAATGGGAAATAATGAAACCGTGGTCATTCCAATTTGACATCCATAAATTCATAGTGAGGCTGTGTGTATGTTAAGTTAACCATGCATGTAAGTGTTTGTAGGGTTGAGATCTGACTTAATTCTGTCACAGAAGTGCATAATTAAATGCGTATAAAAATTAAAGCACATGTGAGAAAATAGATTAAAATGGAATCAAGTAAGCAAGACTTAAAAGTGTCCCCAAACTAATATTGTTGTGTAATTTGAGAACAGTTAGGAACCTATTTTTGTATGTGTAGTGCTGTATCTAAGCAACATTCTTTACAGGATGCACCCATTCTTTATAGGATGCTGTAATTGGGGAAAATAAGATTGTCTTCTTTGGAAGTGTAAAATGGTTAATGTATTTTCCTTTACTTTTCAAGTCCCTGAAACAAGGTGACTGCTGACGGTCGCTTGCTGTTATGGTGCAGATGGTTTTGAAGCCACTAAAACAGGGGTCAAGAGACTGTGGTTCTCACTCTGTTAGTGACTTTCCAGGTTACCTTCAGCAACTTACTTCCATCGATGTTTTTTTTTCCCCCTCTCTATTCCTCTGCTCTGTATAGACACAGGTGTGGAGGGCAGGGCTCCCTGTGGTTGGTTTGTATGGGATGTACTCTATGCTTAGTACTTGTCCTTAGAATAGTTCTTGCTGTACTGCAGTAGTATCAGAAATGGTGTTTAAAATACCTCTAGTACGAGAGCAAAGCTCAGCTTTGTTCCTTCATCCCCTTTCCCAGGGAAAAGCGATTTTGCCTAGGATCTTACAGCATAACATTATCATTGTCTTCCTCCTATGGCAGCAAAACCCTACTGAAACTGCGAAAACACCAGGTCAAAAACAATACAGACATAGTGCTCGGCAAGAATTGGTCCTTACGTTTTAGTAAAATGAGCATCATTTAGAGAGTCCACAACTGTAAAGCTGAGGCTCGTTTCTGGTTTTTATGTGTGTGAATTCCATGATAATCAAGTCAATGCCAAAACTTTCCTTTGAACCACACCAGGAGGAAGAAAATGGATGCTATGCATAGCTGTAGTCCCAGAAGCCTGGCCCTGAAATACCAGCTTGTGTTCTACAACCCCACCAGCTTTTTGATGTTTTTAATCTTTTCACTCTCTTTTGTTTTCCCTTTTTTTGGGGAGGGGGGATAAAAATAAACCTATGAAAAGAGGTGGCTGTTTTCATGCTGATGTGAGGTTTGAAAAATGTGAGTTGTGGGGACTGGGCAGAGCCAGGATGGTCTGGGTTTTAATCATTCTCTCCCACCACCTCTGCGTGCCCTCCATTTCCTGCAGAAGTCTATACCGAGTGACCTGAAGGCAAAAGTGATATTGTAACACCAGGCAGTGAAGTCGCAGGGATATAAATTAAATATCAGGTGAGCACTGGCTGTACTGCAGAGAGACCTGGACATGTCCAGCAGCATTGCTGAGCGTGTCACCTGTCTGTAGTGGTCAGCAAACTGCTGTCCCTGGGGTGGCTGCAGCAGGCAGCCCCCGGATGAGGTTTTTTGGCAGCCTGCTGACCCCCGGCTCTGGCACTAATCTCTGATCAGGAACCATCTGCTCAGTGCAGCCCAGGCGAGTAAGCACTTTTCTAACTGTCAGGGATGACCTGGAGAAACTCATGGGGGAAATAAAACCATCAGCCACTGATTGGAATACTGATAGCCATCATTTGGAGTGGTGCTGCAGGAAACCAAATTATGCCTGCGCTCCCTGCCTCACTGCTCAGCAATATTGTCAATTTGAAGTTAAATCTTCTTGATCAATCCAGGCTCAATTTTGCCACCTTTTGTTGTATTGAATTATGTTTCCTAATGGGAACAGTCTCCTGTAATCCAGCGGCATGCATCACTCGATAAGAAAGTGCAGTTACAGGATGTGGTGTTTTAAAAACAGCTTGTGTGTTTTCTTGCCTGACTGGGAGACAGCTCTGATCAGAGTTATTCTGCATGTCTGGAGTTACTTCTTCAGAGTGAAAGGAGTGGTGGTAGTTGCACCTGTGCAGCACAGGGAGAGGAAGCTGAGTCACTTCCATTGTATGTGGAGGAGAGATTCAGTTTTTACTTTAATTTTCCGTGGATGCAAAGCACAGGGGCTTCTGCAGTTCCTCTTCTTGGAGCAGGGAACAGATCTTTTGGCAGTCGTGTGTAAACCCATGGAAGCCAAACACCTGAAACAGGGATCCTTTGTCAGTCAGCATCTGCCAGTGTACACAATTTCCTAAACATCTGTTCAGTCATTACCATATTAAATCTGCAGTACCACAAGTGTCTGCATGTTAAATCGCAGATCCGTATTTGAGATGCCCTAATTGAGTTTTAAATGTTGTTTTATTACCTAGGTCACAGGACGCGGGGAGAATTAAAGTTGTTTGTGTAAACTCAGAGCCAAATACTGCAATCCTCTCTCGGTGTTTGCTCTGGCAAAACTCTGGCTGGCTCCTGCTGGGGTTCAGAGTCAGCAGCAGAGTGTTTGATCTCATGTGGCAAGGGTTGGTGACAGTCTGTTGATGCCCCTAATGCACTGTCACAGTGGTCCCAGCCAACACAGTCATGGTTCTTGGTACATATGGGACTGGTTGTCCTCACCCTCTGCCGTCCCAGGAAAGAAAGTTTAAGAAGAAATTCCTTTATCAATGTAAAACTTATTTTTCTGTCATCTAACTCTAGGCATGGATCTTGGAAATTAAGTTGGTTCATGGATTTATAGGGTTGACTTATAACCATATCATTTTACTGTGTCTTGTTGATGCAATGTTTACTAATTGCAGGTGAAATAGTTTCCCTTTCCTGTTAAAAGAGTCTCCTTGCAACTTGTGCAATCACTTGTACCTTGACGTTTATTCCAAGATGTACTTAACACCTATTTATATATATATATGGATCCTCTTATCGTGAATAGTCCTATAAATGCTAAAAAGGGCATGAAAACCTCTTTGAAATGGGAGAAGAGCTGAAAGATGGACTGTGTTTTTCTGGCTGTTCGATGGCCAGTGAGGGAGTGCATGGAGAAGGGAGGTGCATCTGACAGGACAAAATGATGAGAGATGCAGTGAGCTGAAGTGGGGGGAAGTCTGAAGGGTTTCAGGCACTGAGCTCAAGACTAAAGAGGGTGTGTAGTGGGATAAGCAAGAACTAAATTGGAAGTGGGAAGGGTTTTCATGTAGGACCCCTTTGTTTCCCAGTTCTGGTGCTGTCTGGTGGCCCCAGTCCATGATTCAGCTCCTGGGCGGGACTGACCCAGCCTGAGCTGTGCCTGTGCTCAATCCTGCCTGGGCTGAGGCTGTGCTCAGTCCTTCCTGGGCTGTGCTCTCATCCTGCCTGGGCTGAGGCTGTGCTCAGTCCTTCCTGGGCTGTGCTCTCATCCTGCCTGGGCTGAGGCTGTGCTCAATCCTGCCTGGGCTGGTGGCCAGGGGTGCTCGGGTGCCAGTCGGCAGCGCTTCCGCAGGGCAGATGGAGCACAGCTCCTGTGCCTTTGTGTTTCCATCACAGTCAGGGCACCGTGTACCTGGCTCCAGTTCCCTCGTGTGGAGGTGCAGTCCACTCATTTCTCCCTGGGGCTCCGTCTGGAGGCACGACCTGGCTCTGTTACCATCTCCAGCGGGCTGGGAGTGACGGGATTTCTCTGGTGTGCCTCAGCCAAGGGCTGGGAGGAGGCTGATGCCAAGTCAGCACATTGGCAGCTGCACTTGGAGGATGCTGACCCATATATTGTGCTGTGGCAGCTCCTTCCTTGCCTGCCCTCCTCCGAGGACACTGTGCCTGGCTCGTGTGCCGTGGTGCCGGGACCTGACGCCGGGCAGCGAGTTCGCAGCCACAAACCAAGCAGCTGGAATTTAATCACTCCAGCTATCCTTGATTAAGCCCCTGAATGCCCCTATCTACTGGCCAAGTCAGTGTCCTGCAGATGGTGAAACTGAGACACAAGGAGGTTAAGTAACTTGCCCAGGGCTGTGCAGTGGATGGTGACAGATCTCGGATTAGAGCTGCGAGTTCTTGGCTCGCAGAGGCTCCCGCAGGCTGCTGGACAGGGCTGCCCAGCCCAGCAGAGTGGCCATGCCTGCTGCTCGCAGCACAGCTCTCCCAGCCAGGAAATCTTGTCTGCCATCTCCACGGGAAAAGCTCTTGTCCTCTCAGCACAATCAAGCCGTTGAATGTTTTTGGGGTTTTTTTCATTTATGGGTTTAGTTTTAACTGTTACCTCAGCTTTTCAAGTGGTTCCCCGATCCTCCCAGGATCACCTAGCTGATCATAAAGGATACTTTATCATTTATGCACTACCAGGAAAGTCCATAGGTGTGGAATAGCTGTCATTGTTCACGTGCTGTCTGAAAGCCTTCTCTGAATGATGCCACTAGTGTGAAATCACAGGCTGGCCGGGGAGCAGATTTTTCGTGTACCTTATGGTCAGTAAACAGGTGCTTTGCAAATGGTGGGTGGTGCATTGGTATCATCATGAGAGACACTGACAAAATCTGGGTTTACACAAGAAGCTGTTACTTTTCAGAGATACTTTGTGCCCAAAAGGCCCCCCTCTTCCCGTTAAAGGCAGCTTCATTTTTCCCCAGTTAAATTCCCATCTCTCTCCAGAGATGAGTTCCTCCTGTGCCATTCAGGGCAGGCTCCATCAGCGCGGTGTGTGATGCTTTCCCCAGCCCATCACAGCTCCCCAGAGTGCAGCAGAGCCTTTCCATCCTCAGCTTTGTGTGGAGATCCTGGTGGCTCCCCACAGCTGCTGTCCACCCCCTGTTGATGTGGATGACCAGGGAGCCAGCACTCCTGTGCCAGCTGCAAAGGCAAGTCAAGGTGCTGCTTGTGAAGCTGCTCCAGCCCTTTTTTCTGCCAGGTAGATCAGGCTCAGCTAGATCAGGCTGTGCCCCACGCTTGCTTTGAGTGCCTTGAGCAGTGTTGTTTGAACACAGCAGGATGCACCCCTCGGATGCTGGAGAGAGGCACCACTTGGCCCTCAGACTTCCCACTGCAAAGCAACTTGTTTATGTGATAACCTCCTCAGGATTGAAAACACTAAAAAAAAAATGAAAATATTTGTTTAAGTGATTGTAACGCCATGGGAGGATGACAAAGAGCAGAATGTGGCTCCTGGCTACCAGGCTTTCCCTGCAAACTCTGCTTCAGGTGGTTTAAATGCTTTCCTCTTTCATCCTGCATGTTGTGCATCTCCACACTTCCAGCCTCCTGCCACTCTGACAATAGGAAATGTCAAAAGAGAAGGATTATTGCTGCAGTATCTCCAGCCCCACTGGAAGCAGTGAGTGCCAGCAATGTTAGGCAGACGCCTGTGCTGACGAGAGTGCCAGCTCCGTTTTGCTGGCCCAAAAGGTTCAGGTAGGTTGAGTAAGCCTTGGATAAGAACCCGAGCTGCTGGGTGCTCGTCTGAAGCGACAGCCAAACTGTCTGAGGTCTGCCTCGTGCTTCTTGAGACCAGATGTAAACCCATATTGTGCTTGCAGGGCTGGAGGGAGAGCTGGCCCGCCTGTTCCTGCATACTCAACAGCTCTGAGGATATTCATTCCCATTATTTAGCAACATTTTACTGTTAGAACACAACTTTAAAAGAAGCGTTTCTTGTTTTCATCTGATTACTTATTTTCATCTGTTTTATTCTCTGTTCACTTCCTCGGGGCTGAGTAAATAATTCAAATATTTTTCTTTGAGGAATTCTTTATTAAGGATTTGACCACAAAATCCTTAGAGTGGTTCCATATTTGAAATTATTTGTAAAAGTCTTTGATGCATCTTTCTGGGGTTTGTTTTATTTTCGCATCTAAATTACTGCTGAATTTTGTAGTACTGAATTTCTGTGTTATCCCATGTTTAAGTTTCCTTTTCTGTATTTGACTCTTAAACAATAACCCAGCACAGAATAAACTGAAGTTTACAATTGAATACACAGTTGGAAATTATTTACAAGCTCAAAATCTGTTGTTGTGTTCCTCGATGTTAGCTGCAAACCCTGAATGCTTGCCTGTTTATAGAAAGTGGGAACAAAAGCTTTTTAAATACAGTTGAGCTGAAGCTGAATCTCAGCATTCAGATTCAAAAAACCGTTTTCCCCCCACTCTCACTCTAATTTCTATTGTAGTCCAGATTTATAGAGGCCTCGAGTTTATCTGTAAATCTGATTGCGTTTACCCTGCTGCAGTTTTCTGTGTTCACAATCCATAAATACATTATTACAGCAGCAATATATAGATACCCATCACTTTGCTGCTGCAGAGCAGAGAGCACAGAGGGGGAAGGAGATGGAGAGAGAGGGATGATTCCACCCCTCAGCAGGCAAAAACGCAGCTCTTTTTCCCAGTTTTTATCCCCAGCAGCTTCTTCCCTGTGTTATCTCAGCGTGCAATGACACAGCCGTGTCAAGGGAACCAATAATATTTGCTGTCCCCAAAATAAATACATAAACAAATAAAAATCCCTATCTAAGAGCTTGAGATGGAAGGAAATACAATATGAAAGAGAATTAAATTCCAAGCCCAGGTATGCTTCAGGCATTCCAGGACAAAGAATTGCTTTGTTCTGGATGGGGCTTGAGGGAAGCAGGGGCTGCCATTTGTCATCGTCAACACTTGGATTGAAGTTTGGAGAGTGAAAATGTTTTCAGAAGGGAAGTGGTACCGTGTCTGGTTTGGCAGAGCAATAAAAAGAATGCTCAAATGTACCAATTAAAAGGTGTGAATGGCATTTTTATGGCCTCCTTCTCGTGCAGTCAGCACTGGATGCAGCCTGTATGGTAAGCCTGCCTTGGTCTGACATTATTCACTCTGATTTATAGTCTTTAATTAAAGGCTTTTAACATTTAATTATATTGGGAAAGTAACATTGGTGCTTAGGTCAGTTTATGGTACAGGAAATAATCTTATTTTTATTTTCTGGGCTGTGATTGCAAAACAGAACTTCAGAATCTCCCCAAGTGGGCAAACCTCCCAAAACATTAGGTGTGCAGAATTGTGCATGCACTTGCACAGCTTGCACAGCAACCCAATTATTGCACTTACCTGCTTTGAATGCATAATCACATTAATTACTTGGGCAAGCTAGCTATGCATTATGCATATTTTTACAATCAGTGGTTGAACTGTATGCTTGTAAATATAACTGAGCTTTTCCTAACTGTAGTATATAATGTAATGAGAAAATTATCTGTGGAGTGGTAAAGTGGTAGCTTCTATATTGCCAGGAAGGGTTTCCAGCATGCAGCAATTCTAGCTGTGAACATATCTGATTAAATTACATGAGTTTAGAATGAAAGTTGAATCAGTAAAAAGTGTTTTCATCTTCTCACTGAAGGCCAGAATTTTCAAGCTGGGTGTTCAGGACTCTCTACCAATTTTTCTCTTCATCATAATCCCTCCAAATAATATAAATAAAAGATCATGCAGAATTGATACATACATAACAATTAAGAAGAATAATTCAACTGATGACTCTCCAATTGTACAATTCATGTTTAGCTTCCAGGAGGTGGATGTATTCTGCAAGTCTGCTTAGCTTTTTATCTTAAATTCTTGGATACCAGCCTACCCTTCCAAAACTCTCAACACAAAACCATCTCACAGGTTGTCTCTATCCAAGTGCCAAAAGCCGCTGAAGCAGAAAGGGGGGAAGATGAGGACTGCAAAGTATCCACAGTTCTGTCACTCACTGGGACCAGGGTGATTATCTTTGTTCCTGGCACTGTTGTATTTCTTACTTTTGGTACCATTCCTCCTTGCTCATCTCTGTTTTTTTTCTCTTGATTAAGTATCCACTTTGGATATTAGTGCAAGACTTTTTCATTCATGAGATGATGTCACGATTTCCAGGCACTGCATATGCTGCATTGCTAGGTAGCACTTAGCAATGTTTGGATCCCCATCTGTTACCTCAATTTGGCACATTGTGCCTGCACTTTAAACTCTAAAATGTTATGACACTGCTTCCTACGTTCCTGGGTGCCAGGTGGATTGGAGCCATTCCTCGAAGGATGTGCATGTGCAGTGTAAAGGAGTAAATAACTTGGAATGGGCATTTGTCCTTGCTGTGAGGGTGTCATTGTTCAGTGCCCAGCGCAGCTCAATGTACATTATTAGCTTAGTGTATTAGCTTCCTGCTAATTATTTACTGCAGAGATGACAGCTCTTTGGACATTGTTGACTGTGTTGTGGTTATTTCAGTAAACTGCTCACGTCTCTTACAGCAGAGGTACTTTCCCACTACTACACCTTGGCATGTGGCAGAAGTTCATGGTTACATTAACAGTGTAAACCTACCAACACGTGGTTGCTGGTTTGATAATCCCTCATGCCTTTAGTGTTGTGTCTGTGTTCTCCATGTGGAGTTAGGGAGAGCTACATCCCTCCTTGTGTCCTTTCTGCCAGCTGATGAGCGACAGCTTTGGGACAGTTCTCCTCTCTGCTTCCCAAGGCATCTTTGCCATTCAAGCCATCTTTCTCCTTTTTTTCTTCTCCCTTTTTTCCCCTGGTTTGAGTGGAGGGTTGGGTCAGATGGCCTCCCAAGGTCCCTTCTAACATCTAGGATTCCGTAGTGCTCTTCCTCTCATGCTCGTTTTGCCTCTCCTCTCCTGTGAGTACCTCATGGGCACCTTGTCAGCTTTATGGAGCTGTCAGCACTGGAGGGGGGAAGTCAGAAGAAAGTATTTTCATTATTTTACACAAAAATGATGAAATCCCCTCAAAATAACTTCGCTAACAGTGACCTAAATACTCAGTTCTGTCTGTATTTCTCTTAAAATTCATCAGAATTTAACTCCCTGTCGTGTTGGTATACTTGAGAATTGGGTTAAAAGAGCTTGAAACTGGAGGAGATAATAGACCAGTTTGTAGAGAGTGCAAATATTTCGGTACTGACCCATTTCCAGCACATTATTTTTAGTGTACGACATTTCACATCACTTTGCATTGAGATTTGATGTGACAGTATTAATAAACTTTAAACAAGGAGAAGAAGAGGAGGAAGAAAAAAGCCTTTTTTTTTTTTTTTTTTCTCTGGGCAAGTACTGCTTAAAGTCTGATGGTCTGAAAGAAGCATGGATAGGGACCAGGACAGCGGCATCCTCAGGGGTTGGAGTTTCCCTTACCATACCTACAAAAAGCTATGGTGTAACAACATGGCACATCTAACCAAAGCTCTCAAAACCCATTTCATAATTTAGCAGTCAGGGCCTGGGGAGCCCAAGGGATTTAAGCACAAAGAACAGTGGAATAAGCAAAATCCCATTAATGGATTAACAGGGCTGGAGGAAAGGAGGGTTTTCCATGAGCTGTTTGGGGTGCTCTGTCTCACCTGCATCTCCTGGCAGCAGAGTGGTGACTCTGTCCTGAAGGGATGGGCAGTGACAAAGCCACACCTGGCTGCACAGAGCAGGGAGAAGCAGCAGGAAATAAGAAGGAGGCATCTGCTCTTGAGCAGAAGGTGGAATAGGGGCTGTGCTGCCACTGCAGCACCAGCTCCTGGTCTAAAGGCAGGAGGCTTTTCCTTAGGAACTCAGCTCTCATGTTTTTACCACTGCTGTGCTGGAATATTATAAAACACAGGTCCTGAGGATGACTTTTTTCCCCATAATTTTTCTATTTTTCTTACTTTTTAATGAGCTGTTGAGCAGAGCTTAATGGTGGTGACAATAAGTTTGAGAGTTTACAGGTGAGAATTGGGGAAGGCCAACAAGGCAGATATCTTTGTGGGCGTTTGCTATAGATCACCCAGCCAGGATGAAAAGGTGGATGAAATATTCTATAAAGAGCTGGGAGAAGTCTCACAATCCCTTTTTCTCATGGGGGACTTCCACTTTCCAGATGTCCACTGGAAGTTCCACATAGCAGAGAAACAATGGGGTTGGTCTCTTCTCCAAAGTAACAAGCAACAAGTATTTGCTCTCCCTTTTCTTCCAAAGCAACCAGAGTCTAAATGATGTTTATTCCCTGCAGTCCAGGTCATAATTGAAATACAGTTTTGAAAAATTGAAGTGATTTGTCTTTTTCAGTGTTTGGTCGTCTGCATTTTTTTCCAGTTTGCACTGTGTAGACATTCCCTCTGCAGAGAAAGTAACAGAGCCCAGAAACTTGACTCTAACAGAATTCTGCCTATAATAAGTGTTTGGTCTGGAGTTGTTGCCCAATTAACCTTGTTGGGCTTTCTGCCCAGCTGTAGCTGTCACCAAAACCAGAGGATGAATGCTTGATTGAATTGAAAATCTTATGATTTGGTCAACAATTGAATTGCTGTCATCCTGTCCTGTTACATCTAAATGGTAATTACTTTCTTCCTGTAAGGTTGGGATTGGAAACACTTTGTTTTAGCTCTGTGGAGCTAAAAAGTGGACATACACCTGATGCTAGAAAAACCTGTGACATTTTAAAGGAAACCATCTTTTTTCTAGACAATTACAAAGGAGAAGGGATTTCAGCACTGAGAGAATGCATGTTATTGGCTGAACAAATCCATATTATTAGCTGGAGAACAGGCCAGTGTATCCAGCATTTTAGCATCTTTTTAGTTTGACTGTGAAACACCAATTTCTGTTTTCCTAAATGCTAACACTGTCCATGGGCAGTATTTAAGTCAAAGAGATGTGTTACGGATACTGATCCAAAGCAAATTCCTGCTGTTCCAGAGAGGAACTTTTCCATTTACTCGACTGCTCAGTTTTGCTCTAACCTGACCAGCTGTGTGTTTCGTGCTGTATGTGGGGAAGAGCATTCAGACAGGAATGTACAAAGAGATCTGAAGTTGGCCAGAAATGTGAGCAGCTTGAAATATGACTTGCCTTGCCCTTAACTCATTCCTTTTGAGAAAAGAAGTGCTACTTTCTGAATGATAAAACTGCTCAGCCTGAAAAATATGTTAGAAGATAAGAGATTTTGGGGGTACCTGGCTGAGTATACAGTGGAAAAATTTTGCAATTTAGCTTCCATTGAAAATATTTTTTTGTTTTTATTTTTTGAAAAAGGCCTCTGAAAATACAGAGCTAATAAATACAAGCCATTATGAGATGTTTTTATTTGTTAGTGGTGGGGTTTTCGTGTAACTGTTGTTGACTTCCCTCTGACCTGCTGTTCTCAGTACAGCTTTTGTCTGAGCAGTGGTGATAATAAACTGGTGCAGCTTCTGTCTCGTGTATGTACTGTACATTTAGAAACCACTGAGCCAGATTTAATCCAGCTTCACAATCCAAGTGTCTGCATTTCCAAGGATGAGCTCAGCCTGCCTCTAAATGTATTTGCAACTCATGGCTTATTCCAAGAGGGCTTTTTCTTGTGGATTGCTTTTCTGTGGCACATAGGCAAATAAATTGTCAAATGCCCAGAAAAGTGCTGTGAGCACAAGCACGTAATTCGTTTTAGGCAGAGCATTCATTAAAGCCAGTCAGTGAGTTCCTTAAGAACCATGTAACTGATCCCCAGGATCCTGGGCTGCTGGAGCATCCTGATGTATCCAGCCTGCATCTGGGAGAGGAACCAGCTGCAAAAATGGTGTGAGAGCTCTCCTAAAGGCTGCAGGCAATGAAAAGCTCTGCTGAGAAAGGAAAAGGGTTGTCTGAAGTGATAGAAGATCTCGGGGACTGCAGGTGATTTCAAGCACTCTGTCCCTTACTTAGATCAGGTTAAATTCATTTTCTACCTTTAAGTAAGTAGGAACTGAGTTTTAATTGTGGCTGCCTACGGGTCAGCTGCAGCTTGGGCTTGTGATTGATTGGGTCCTCCAGAGCAAGCCCAGATGAACACAGGACAGTCAGCAGGAGCAAACTCAGGCCAATTAGTTCCCGGTGCTATAGGCAATGCTATGGGAAATCCATTTTTTTATCAGTAAGACTGCAGCTTGCATCAGCAGTCTCCATTCCTCATAAGCAGATCATTGACTTATAAATTCTTCTGGTATCTTTGGGATGTTTTTATCCTCCAGCCTATTGCATGTACTAAATTTGAGGGGACATATCAGTAGCTGTAGCAGTGGCAAAGCTAATATTTTCTTTCGGAGTATTGTGTTATATGTCAGCTGAAACAGCAAATGCATTTTTGCAGTGTGTTTTGCTGTCAGAGAATTGCATATAAAAATCAGCACATGCTCCCACTAGCAGCCTGTGTTCCTCCTTCTGATTTAATGGGGTAAATGATCAAGGTTCCTAAAACTGGGCTGAAAACTGTGTTATGTATTGCTGCTCATTTAGAAAGCAGTAAAGCTTAGTAAATCAAGGCAATTGATTAAGCATCTATCCTAAATTATAACAGAGCAGATCTTCATGCAGTGTCACTGGTAACGTGTTTATGGCACTGAGTATTCAGTGCTGCATCCTTCAGCTGAAATACGTCCGGCTGCCTGAGGAGCGTGGGTGGGACTCGGTGCTGAAAATGGCCCTGCCAAGCACAGGGCTGGAACTGGTGTGGGCCAGGACTGTTGAACTTCTGGCACACCATCCCATGCAATTAATTCTATTCTTAATGTCCTGTCCCTGCTGGGAAGTTGGCCTTGTTCTGCAGCTCTTTTCCAGCACTCAGTCATGCGAGGAATATGAGGTAACCCATCACCACTCCCCATCTCACAGGTGAAGAACATCATGACTCCTGCAAAAGTTTAGCTGTCCTGAGTAACCCTTCTGTTCTTCACTCAAAAGGGTTTTGTTTATTCAATGCTTTAAATATCCTTGGTCTCTTAAAAAAATGTTTGTTTGCATTGTCTTTCTGAAAATTTTGCTAAAAAAAAACCATCTAGGGAAGAGAGCAAGGAAATGCGAATTAATGGTTATGTTTGTAAAGTGTGAAAATGGAACAGGAGAATTAGAACCTCCTTGGTCTAGAGAAGTTTTAGAGCAGAGCTGATCACAGTGTAGAAAAAACATTTCAGCACATCACCACGTCTAATAAATGGCCAGAACCTGTGGGTATTGCATGTGCACCACTACACACCAACATTTCTGTGCCAATATGCTTAAGTTACTCCTGCATAAATGATTAACAGGTAAATTAGCGAGTGTATTTAATATGTGGTCACAGAAGGTGCTTAGTGAATGTGCATTTGATGTGTTTTCCAAGAAAGTTGAGACTTAGGGGCCAGCACGCTGATGTGACTTTGGACAAGCATCTTGTAAAAACAAGTCAAATGATAGGAGAAGTTCTGATCCCTTCCTCATCTGCACGTTCAAGTGCATAGGTTGTTATTTTTCTGACAGCCCCATCATTTATTATCTGTGCTATATTTTTTTGGCTGTAAAATAATGCTATTTCCCCATGCCCAGCCAGTTGTTCTGTAGGGGCTGTCTTTCATCAAATCCTGTACACTGTCAGACGTGGGAGGCCTGATCCAGGTTGGGAGCCAATCATGCTGCTGCTGGCAATAAGATACACAATGAGATTTACTCTTCTAATGAGAAGAAATGAATCCATCAACAGTATAAGAGAAACAAACGCACCTTCTTGCATCACCAAGGGACATTCATATTTTCAGTAGTGATAGATGGGCATTTGAAGTACAAAGGTATTTTATCCTTATTATCAGTCCCTGTCAGTTGGGGCTAAATGTCATTTCCTGTGAGTTGGATTAAAGCAAGGACAAGCAGAAAGAGGTTGAGGTTTTCAGTAGATTAGACGTGTTTGCAGTCACAGATCCTTTTAAACAAAGTGCTTATTGTTCGAACATTTTCAAGATGTTCTGCAGTGTCATGATTTGCCTCAGGTTACTCAAATTGCACTTTTAGTGCAAGAATTGATGGAAGGAAGCACTGGTTATCCCATATCCCTGGTGGGAGTTCACAGCCACAGAATACATACCCTGATTGTTGCTGGGGTCTTTGCTCTTGGATGAATGCAGCTGTGGAGAGTCAGCCCTTCCCTGGTACTTTCTGTGCCATCATGATGAATTCAGGACTGCAGATAATCCACACAGACCCTGGGAGTTAAATAGACTGTATGTATTAAGTATGCAGCTGTTCTATGACTAATTTATGCCTTAATACTTTGCTTTTATCACGAGTGGTGGCGTGAAAACAGGGAGTAAGATGTTAACAAGAGGCTCTGCCTTGTTTTCGAAATCTCCTGGTAAATGTCTCAGTTCAGGCATTTTAATTTGGGTGATTTTCCTTCACGTTACAAAGATAAGGCAGAGGAGGAAGGGCATATTTTTGTCCTCTGGCTGTGAAAAAAGTTTTTCAGAAGAGAGTTGTGTGGGAGCAGGATGCATCTTAGCTCCTGCTTAAGAGCTGCTTTGGGTCAAGTAGTGAGCAGGTCTGTATCAGCTCTCTAAGCACTAGTGGATATTTTATCTTGGTGCTTTTAAGAAGTGCCTGGTTGACATTTGGCTCCAGAGATGAGATGTTTTTGTTTATCCAGATGTCTTGGATATATTTGTGGCCAGGATGTCTTCCCTGGGGTGTTGGTGCTGCCGAACAGCTACAGACACAGGAATGTAATTGCTGTGTTTTCCCTGGCAAAACCCGCACCTTGGATAACCTTTTAACAGTGCTTGGAAATGAGGAGTATCATAATCCACATTCTCAGGGAAGCAGATAAAATCAGAGGCAGAGGAGCTGCTACAGGAGAGAGCAGGCAGAGTGTGATGAGGAACCAGAGGGCTGTGGGGAGGGAGATGGCTCTGTGATAACGCCGCGGTGCTGCCGCGCTGGGCTGGGGGTCAGCGGTGCAGATAACCCAGGGCTGAGCACACGCTGCTTTTCCTGCCCCTTGCTTCCTCAGCCTTTTTATTAAGCTAGAATAATGCTTAGGTACTCCTGCTAGGCATTGTCAGTTTTTTCTTAGCGAGATTTAAACATATTTATAGCACCTAAAACATTCACATTGGTGAAGTAATCTCCGTACAAATGTAGCTCAGCTCTGCTTCCCCATCCTAATGTCTCTGAAAAGGAAGCATAATGCTTATTTTCCATGTGCCTGTCTGCCTCCCCCATAGGGAAAGCCCTTGCATTTGAGTTGTTCCAAGTCCAACAGTGCCAAAATGTATTTTTGTGAAATAAAATGGCTAATTAGATCACATAAACTTTCAGAATGTAAAAAATGAAACTGTAAAACAAGCAGCTGTGCACTTGAGGTTCATCCAACCCCTTCTGCACAAGTTGCATTTTGATCAGCCTGAAGGCTGGGAGTTCATGGCATTCCCCCTTTCTGTGATCCAGCCTCAGTGATGTTCTTGAGGAACTGTCTTCTTTAAAAAATGGAGCATTTAATTCTGTTGGGCAGCAGCCCAGCTGTGGGAGTTTTTCTGTAGCACCATCTTGTAAACATCGATACAAATTCACCTCTCCGTGCTATGCAGAAATGATGTCTCTTTAAAAAATTGTATAGCCATCATGTCTCTAAAGGAACGTTCTCCACAAAATGAGAATTCAGAGCTTAGTCTCCTTAACGTGGGAAGGAAGAATGCTGCCACCTTTCTTTGTGCAAGTTTCTTATTAGGAACTGATTTGCAGGAAAGGAAAGGAATGTCTTTCAGAGGGAGGAAGGTGTCTATTCCTTACTGCTGTATTCTGGCATGTACTAAATAACTCTTTTCCAGACAGAGAGCATTTATCATTATCCCTGCATTCCCACCAATGCTGCAGACTGCCTTCTCCAAAATTTTATTCTCCAAAGATGGGAGACGTCTCCATGCATCCCACTGGCCTCAATAGAACTTTGGGTTGTGGTTGATGTTACATTTTCTGCTGGCCCAGGCTGTTGAGCCAGGAGGGGTTTCATGAATAGGTGTGCTGGCAAGACAGCTTAGACCTCATGAGTTCCCAAATTCATCTGGCCCAGGCTTAGACACAGCCGGGCAGGAGCGTGGAGCTTGGCTGTCCTCAGTTCCCAGCTTCCCACCTCAAATGCACAGGGAGTTTCTTAAAATGTAGAGAAGCCCCAGCGTGTGCTACCCAAGCTCAGATTTCTCTTTTCTCTTCCAGAGGTTTATGTACTTGCTGAAAAATGATTACTGTTCTTAAGTGTTTGCATCATCAATATTTGCATTTGTTTGTAAAAGTATTTAAAAAATTTTTAAAAGGAACTATTAGCACACACAAGCAGTTACTGTACTGAGAGGGGGAAAATAACTTGAAAGATACAGTTATTAGTGTCAGGATTTGATTTTCTTCTTTTTAAACAACTGAGCTTCTGAAATTATGAGGAGATGTCAGCGATAATTAGAGAATTCTTAGATTCACAGTGCAATCAACAAGTCATTTGTGTAGTTTTCCTTTCCATTCTGAACAGTTTTAGAAAGACAGAAAATCATGTGTTTATAGAGATACGTGTATAATATTATGTATTTGTGCTTAATGCCTGCTAATCTCCATACTTCATAGAAAAAAAACCCCAAGTTTTTCTAAACGGTTTTCTTCTTTGCGGATTTTTGCATCTGACATAGAACATCCCCCGTGTTTTGCAGCTGTTATTTTTTACCGTGTATTCATTTCCATTCACTGACAATGTGCTACTCTGAGACCTGTGCATGTAAACTGCTCTTGAAAACACTCAGTGCTCAGAAGTCCTATTGAAATCAATATGAGAATAGAGAACAAATACTTGCCAGTTTGAGCTCTGGGTGCTTACAAATGCAGCTGTAGTGTGGTAAAGATTAGAAAAGCTCAAACATTTCTGCTATTATAATTCTGTAGAAATGTGCCATAGTAATGTGGAATAAATGTGTGGGAATAAAATCCATACTTCAGCTTAACTGCCTCAGATAGGTAATTAATATTATCATCATCATTTTATGGATGGAAGAAAAAAAAATGGCAGTAGAGGAGCTGTAGTTTCCCCAAGGCAGAAAGGTACATTTGGAGCTGATGCTGAAATTCAGGTTGGCTTGATCTCTGCTCCTCTTTGTTGAGGTCTCTGGAGCCGATGCTGAAGCAGATGCTGTACTTAATTTTCATGTTCTCTTTCACTTGAGTGAGGAGCACAGTTCCTTCTCAGCTTTCTACCTCGTTAGTGAGAAGTGAGAGATATTTCCACCGGGCAGTTCAATCCATTGAAAATTCGAACTGTCGTTTTTCTCTTCCTTGACTTCACAAGCAACCTCTGTGTCCTTCTGCTCTTTTGAAAGTGTTTTAGCCTAAAGTGCATGGAAATTTCAGACTTGGGGAAGAAAAAAAAAAAGCAGTTTGACTTACTATCACAGGTATCTGGAGATGTGAGGTTTTCTCCAGAAATTACAATCTTTTCTGAGCCTTTCATTTCAATTAAAACAAGAGGAATGTGCCGTGTTAGTGCAATTCTCATCGTGGCTGCCCCAGTGGCACAGGTATGGCTGCGTGATGTGAGCATCCCAGGGCTTTGCAATTCCTGGTGATGGATCCTGGGAGCATCTCTGGCAGTGTCCTTGGGAATAGTGGCATCAGCTCCTGGCACTGCTGCTTGTTCCCATGGTGTGTGCCCAGCCCCGTGGAGCCTGCAGAGCAGGTTCTGCCTGCTGATAGACAGAAATGAGTGCAAGGGCTGGATTGTGTGATCACAGAACAGAACACTGCTATCCCTATAACAGCGTGGTCCTTCCCCATTCTTAATACCTGGAGGGATGCTGCTGCTGGAACAGCAGGTGAATAAAAACTAGAGGGAAATACCAGACTCCTGTTGAAAAAATAAGGACAAGAGACAGAAGTTGGTTTGCCATAGGTTTCACACTGAGAAGTCTCAAATAGAATGTATTTCTCAGTATGTTAGGACTAATAAGAGCATTTAGTTATTTATACAGAAGAGCCGAGAGTGGTTCAGAAAGAAGAATAAACATTAAATTACCATAATTCTTCCTTCTTTCTTTACAATGAAATGCATAAAGGAGCTCTGAGAGCCCAGGAGAAAACACCAAGAAAAATTTTTAGCTCAAATGAGAGCAAGGGATTTTTTTTCTTAAGCAAAGTTTTCAAAGAAAATACTATTTAATACTTAGGCCTTGAAAAGCAGATGCATTCCTTTGTCACAGTCAGTTCAGCATACCAATAGCAGTCAGCTTTTACTGTGAAGATGTCTACTCTGAGTTACATTAGGGTTTTTGTTTCGGGGTACAGTGTTGTAGAGCCAGAGTGTAACTGGAGTTTTGTCTAAGATGAGGTTCTAATGGAGGAATTTATCTTCAGCCCTAGAGCTGGTTTCATTTCACACAGTCAATATTCCCACTTTTCTTTTGATCTTTGCCTTCACTTCTGTTGCTGACCCAGTGAAAGGGAACTTGCAGGCACTGGGCACTTGTGCCCTTCAGTGCCATCCCTGTTCCTGTGTCCTTATGGATGCACAGAAAGGCTTCCCTGGATGTTAAAGGCAGCAGGCTGCTTGTATTGAGTGCTAGAAGAGAGCAAGGAACAGAGATTATTGGTGAAGGGTCGGAGAGTTCCCTGATGAGAACTTTGGTGGAAGGGATTCTTTGAAGCCAGTGGTGGAGGAGTACAGTCCACATTAACTTATGCAACCTGGTGCTGTTCAAGAGGACACAAACAGACAGATGAGCCTACTTTGAAAGGTAGCCAAGATCTTATCTTCTTTTTTTCACAGAAATCCCTTGATGTGTTGGAGAAAAGGAGACGGGGGAATATAATGTGTTTTAATTCAGTGAGTGTTGTGCAGGAAGAACAGACTATGACCTGATTTGACTTAAATACGCACAAATGTTCACCATTTCCCTGATAGGCATTAGTCCAACCATTACACAATATGGTGAGTTGAGGGTGGGAGAATATACTGTACGAATGCAGGTTAAATAAGAGCACATTCTATCATTATTTCTGTTTGTACAGCTCCTAGCACAATGAGCATAGGAGTTGCCCTCATTAGTAGCGTTGCAAAAGGAATAAAAAAACCCGTATTAATAAAAGAATTTCAAAGTAGAAGGAATAAGGAAACAACGAACTTGCAGAATGCTAAATTACTCTTTGTTTTCATTATATTTTTAAATGCGTGATAAGCTGAAGGTATTTGAGTCTTTTAATCATAAAGCATTGTCAAGACAACTGGGTCAATGTGTATCTTTGATGACTGCCTTTAATTGGGGAGGGAGGGCAAATCAAGAAACTCTCTCCTTCAGGAGTACAGACAATAGTACTAACAGGATAGTCAAAAATATTTTAAATTGATTTTTTTTTCTCTGTTTAAGAGACATTAGACAGGCTTCTTCAGCACTGTGCAGGCTTGAAGAGAATGAGAATAACAGGAACTCATTTAAATTCCGAGTGCATCCCTGTCTGTGTAACCAGCTTGTTGTTGTACTCTGCAGAATTGTTCAATGTGGATTAATATTGTTGACTAAATTTACAGAGTGCAGGGAGGGGAAGATTGAACTTCGCTGGGGTCTGGATTTTCTCTTGTTTCTTGAAAAGAGGGCAATAGATGCAGATTATTTGTGCATAGAAGGAAAAATTAAAAAAAACAAAACCGCTGACTATTTCCTTAGGGCAGAGAGAGGGCACAATTTACTTTAAGTGATATCTCCACATTTAGCTACTGGAGGAGCAAGTGCTTGGGAAAAACCACATGGTGCTCAAAGCTCTCTCCTCCTATTAAAATAAAATAAATCTGTCCGTGCTCAGCAGTCAAGATGGAACATTAATTAATGCAATGCTGAAATCACTAGGAACAAAACTGAAATTAATCCCTTAAATATGCTATTTTTATTCCAAGACTTTAGCTTCCCTTCCCAACCTGGATGTATGTGTTCCTCTGTGAAAGTGGAGCAAGTGTATAAATGTTGACAGCATGAAGACCTCCCCATAATGCTCTGTCTCTCCAGGGGACAGGAGAGCTCTGAGCCTCCCTTGCTCTCCAAATGAGCCTTCAGGAAGAGCTGTTTCAGCAGGGCTGGTGATGGAGCACTTGCCCATTGCAGCAGCTACAGCTGGGTTTTTTGGATGAGTTGGGAAACTTCTCCAGGCTTGGTGAGTGGTGAGGCAGGGAAAGAGATGGACCCAGCTGATTCTAAAATAAATAGACTACGAGGTGTAGGTGGGACTTCAGGAACACTAGGCATATCTGCTAATTATTTTAATTTCTTATTGCTCACTGGAGCCAGATCAATTAAGAGGAGAAGGTGATAGTAATTACTGTCTGCGATGTAGACTATCTAATTCCTTCTGGGTTGCAGGGAAGGGGGGGATAGTCAGTGAAACCCAAGGCACCCCGAAGGAAAAGCCTTTGTGCAGTGCCTAATTAGTCTGTGGAACTCGCTGACACACAACATCGTTGGGAAGTTTCCAAAACCTATTTGGCCGGAGCAGTTGTGACAAGGAAGATTAGCAAATACAAGCAGGTGAATTGCTGGAGCCTGGCTTCCTGCTGGGACATCTCTTGGAGCTGCCTTCTCCAGAGCCCGTGCTGTGGCAGCAGTGCTGGGCTTTGTGGGGACTCTGTCCCAGGGGATGCCTGGGAATGTGGCAGGAGCTGGGCTCACACTGCAGCTCTCCTTGGTGGAGGTACTCACACAGTTTTTTCTGGAACTCGTAGAAAAAAGTTCTCGAGATCTCTGTCGTTCTGGCAAGGTCAGCTGAAGTGGGCTCAAACAAAGCTTCTGGAGGGGAGTGAGTGAGGGGAGCACAGAGACAGTGAGGTTCTTTAATATTGGCTCTTTGAGAAATGAGGCTAAAGCACCAAACAGCCATAAATCCAGGGAAAGGCATAATCTCCTGGGCTGGTAAATCTGCAGGTTTTGCTAAGTGGTCATGAGGATGGGGTTTGGATAATTCCATGACTGCCAACAACAGACTCTTTTGAACTTTGCTCCAAATTGGATGTTTTGAAAGCGTATCACAGACAAGAAAAGAAAGGAGATGACTGTAGCGCCCTGCTCCTGTATAACAATTTCTGTTACTCCTTATTATTCCTTGTAATTCCTTGCAAATCAGTATCTTTGTAAATCAAATATTCCTTGTTAATCAAAAAGAGGGAGAAGCCATGCGGCAGTGATGTTCGTATAGGCCATAAAACCAGTGCCCTGATGGACTCTCTCCACCAGGAAAGCCTTCCATAAAATAAAAATCCCCAAATACAATTTTTAGCCCTTAACTTCTTTTATTTACTTTTGGAGTGCAAGGTTTTTCCCATCTTTTCATTCCTGCAGCTGCAATATTGCTTTTGTGTCTGTGAACTCCAGCTCCCATGTTTTGTGCTGGTAGGAGTGAGAAGTAATTTGTTTTAAAAAGAAAAGCAAAGCAATGTAAATGTGTCACCTCCAGCTTGTCTCAGAGCTGATCTGTACTGTGGAAACCACGAGAACTTGAGAATTGATTTGGGTTTTGGTGCTTCCCATGTCAAATCTGATTCTTTCTCATTCTCTCCTCAACTTAGCTGTTTCCACAACTTTTTCTCCTCCTCCATGAAGCTCAGGCCGTGTCAGTTCTGCAGCCACCTCCAGTGGTTTCGTTACAGATGGGTCTGCCAAAACTCTGGGGCCAAGCAATGTTTCTTTAGCACCATTATTTAAGGGTCATTTCGACACCCTGAGTTACCTCTTGACTTGTTGATGGACCACTGATCTGTGAATTTCAGGCAAATCCATGTAGATGGGTGGCCAAGGCTGTCCTTGTTTGGTTTTGTGGGTGATTGCAGTTGTTCCTCAATGACTGTGGCAGTACTTTTCCCTAGGCTTGCTATTCAGCAACATTTTTTCTTGCACTTTCTTCCTTCTATTTCACAGCTGCTTCCAACTCTAAACTTTCTCTGTTATCTGTCTTGCTAAAATGAAACCCCGTCCTGTTGCCATTTCCATGTGTGGTGCCATGGAAGAAGGACAGACTTTCAGCTCCTGCACTGTCTTGGAAGGAGAGGAGAGCAGGCTAATGGTCATTTAATGAGCTCTTCCCAGCAGATGCTAATGTGCCCAGAAATAACGTGGCACAAACACAGCTTTAATGAATGAAGAATGTGGAACAGGCTTTATTATAATTTTCAATTTGCTTTTGAGTTGAGCAAGCTGCATGAATACCCAAAGACATTTCTCTCTATTTGTCAACAGATGAATGCCCTCCGAATTGTTAAGGGCAACATTTTGTGAGCAGAGAGATGTTAGCCCCAGGCGTCTTGGCTAAATTGCAATTTGGGTAATTCAGTTTCACCTGCCTGAATTCCCCCTGCAGTTTCTGCTGGATGTGGAGCTCTTGCCTGCTCCTGCCCTGCACTGCTGTGCAGTCATACCATCCGCTATTAAACAGCTGCTGCCCATAAGTAGCTGAAACATTTTGGGATCCTCTGGGATGAATAGCTCTGTATAAATATAAAATGATACCATTACCATGTTTGAAGTAAGATTTAATATAAACAAACGATTGTTTCAGTAGATGGTGCTCAGCTGAGTTACAGCAGCTCGGGGCTCTGGGGAAGCAGTGGAGTACCAGCAGTCCTCCCCTCACAGCACTCTGTGTACAAGGTTTTTCAGAGGAGGGAGTAAGGAGAGAAAGCTTTTTCCCCTTTCCAGCTGAAGAAGGGAATTTTGCCTCCGAGGCAGTAGAAGTGAGCGAGCCAGCTGCTGCTTCCCAAAGCAGAGCCCACAGACTTGGGCAAAATTATCTTTTTCCCATCGCCAGAAGGGGAGTTGGTAAGGGGATGGATTTTCTGTACCTCTGGGGAGAGGTTCATTACCACCTTCTCAGTGTTCAAGGGGATAGGAGAGTATGGCCATGAGAGACCATAGCTGGTTAACAGTCTCTATACCGAGCTATAAAGTGCATTTTTCAGGCTGTGCTGTAACTCCTGGGAGGGAACCATTTCCATGGATGCTCTCGTAGGTCAGTTTTTATAGCTGCTATTGAGTTATCACCCAGCACAGCAGCAGTAATGACCCTGTGGTTACCTTCCAGACACCAGCTTCTCTGATTTCTTGAAACATGTCTTCCCACAAAAGTTCAAAATGTCACTCACTTTACACTAATGAGAGGAAATTGTGCTTTAATCTCTGGACAGGGATTTGCTTAATGCATACAGCCAGTCAGGCTGGGCAGCACCCACGCTTTGCAAACTAAACATTCTTTTCAATAAACATCCTTTTTGCTCACAGCATACTTGCTTTAATACAGTAGGTGCCATTAAAAATGTGCCATTCAGTGACAGAATCATTTGGTAATTCCACAGTCCAAGCATTAGTGAGGATGCAAATTCCATCACTAATGGCAAAGTTATTAAGGCACTGAGCTGCACGTCAAATAAATAGGTCATTTCTAGGTATTACAGGGAAAAGAGAAAGTGCTGATATAGAGCCAGGTCAGTGGAGAAGGAGGAAGCTGTTCTGCAGTGGCACAGCCACATATGCCCTCTGCCCCAGGGATGGGAATTGCTGGAGTCAAACCTCCTGCACCTTCTGTCTGTAGAACAGATGCAGCGTGATCCTGGAGCTCCTGGCTGGAGCTGTGACTGTGGACTCATTGCCCAGAGGATTGGAGAGGCTCCCTTGCAAGCATGTAGCCTGTGCAGCCTCACTGAAATATTTTTATTGAATAAATGCAGTATTTAAAAGATTACCCTCCGTGTTTCCGATGGAAGCCTCTACTTCAAACAGCTCCTTTCTTGTTGCTTACAGGAACTCCAGGAGAATCGCTAGATTTACCATCTCATTATCGCCTTCGTGGGGATGCTTCTTTTCTATTAGTTGTTTTCATGTTGCCTGGCTGAAAAATGAGAAATAAGTATACAGAGACCTCTGAACAAAAGAAACCATGAGATGGATCCTCAGCTCAAGTCTGGTATTTAGCTGTGATTGTAATCAGGGGAGCTGTGTTGAGTGACATCACCAGCGATGCTGGGCAGGACTCTGGGTGGCTGCTGTGGCTTAGCACTGACTCTCTGAAAAGCTTCTGTTTCTGAATGTCTGAACTGAGCATTAAGTGCTCTGCAAGGTGCACGCTGCTTCCCGATGTGTCATCTTCTGGATTGCTGAGAAACCTCTCATAATACTGGGTTATTGTCTAACAGAGGTTCAGAGCAAAACCTTGCAGGTTCAGTAAGCATAAAGCACCTTTCTTAGGAAGCTCCTGTCACACAGTCCATGCCCCATTTTTCTGAGGGGAGTGCTTCAATCCCTTAGTGCCTCTAAATGAGGTGATTAAGTCAACCCCGTCCTGCCCCCATTCCGTGTGTGGTTGGTGCAGACAGAGATGCTCCTTCTGGGTGACTCACCAGCTCCCAGGTGAGCCTGTCTTTCCCCATTACAGAAGAGCACAGACGTGTCTACAGCGGATGGAAATGCTCCCAGAGGGCATTACAATATTTCCATCCATGGCTTCTTGCCTTGTCTTTATCACCAGCATGACTTCTGCTGGTGCTGATGCTTTTAAGAATCCTGAATGCTTTATGTACTGGGGTTTTATGTGATTTGTCACTGGGAGGTCACAGTCTTTTTCATCTAATTATTTTCTACTGATAATTACTACTATTATTTTATGCTTACTGTTTTATGATGCCACATAGGGACAGAGTCCTACTGTGCTAAGCACAATGCAAACCATAGTAAGGAAATGGTGCCTACATAAAAAAAATTCACCAATGTAGTATGAGCTATGATCCATCATTGGAATATGCAGGAGGAGGAGGAGAGCTTATGGTGATAATTAAATATGATGGGCAGGATGCAGCCCTCAATTCCCAATTCTGAAACAAGGGCAAGCGTTTACACCCACAATTATCACGATTGGGCAGGAGCAAGCACTGAAACACCTTTTTACCATTTCAACCAAAATGGGACTGTGGTTGTCAGTTTGATGACTCAAGAAAGTAAAAAGCTGTGCTGTCAAAAGTGAAAGAGAAAGATTGTTTAGGGTTCAGCTTTAAGAATGGGCTGATTTCCTTTTGAACAGTCAGTAGTTAAATAATAGTTAAATAAGGGAGAATATATCAGATTTATCTGCAGAGAAAAGCTCTGAGTCATCTTCTACATGGTATATTGCTCATACAGAAAGATGGAACTTGGTAAATGAAAACTAAAGAACCCTTATTAGCCTGTTTGTCACAGATTTCCATAAAATGTAAGTCTGGCTGCAGTTCACCACCTTACCCAAGCAACACATTTAATTTCTGCGTCAGGAAGTACAATTTATTTATAAACCAGGAACAGGTTGGTAGGGCGTTCCTTAATCCTGCTTTGGAAGTGATGATGGTAAATTTACCAAGTGTCTCCAATTGAATCAACATTTTATAGGAGTTACAACTGTCATTTTTATAGTGAATAAAGAGCTAGGAGAATGAGGGGGAAAATACCGAGTAATTAGCTGTTGAAATCACCAGCAATGTTTTGCAGACTGAAGGCAGCGCAGTGATTTACGAAAGCGTACAGCTGTAAATATTTTGATGTGTATATGTTTGTGTTTATATAGCTATAGATATGTTCCTCATCCAAGTAATGCTGCCTTCTCCTCTTTCCGTCACTTCAAAGCACCACAGAATGCATGCAGGATCTGTCCTCACTGGAACAGGGTTAGTCCCATCATTTGCTGGATGTGGGGCTGCGGTTCTCCCCTGTTGCTGTTCTATCAGCAGTCCCTCTCCAGTCCCCCCAGCTTTTATTCTCCTCCTGTGAGATGGAGCTCGTTCCTCTGCCCTCTGACGCACCCCGTGCTTCAGGAGGTACCAGGCATGTGACAGTCACCAGGTCTTTGATCTTCAGTCTGATGTGAATGAAATGGAGGAAGAAATAGAGAAGCTTTTCAAGCAGAGAGAGCAGCCGCTGACTCATTGTCTTCTCGGGGTATGAGCAGGGCCTTCCTGAGAATTCCTGTGGACTTCAGGAGATCCAGCACTGCTTTAATCTGGCCGTTTGATTACAGTTCCCAAGGCAAGCCTTTCAACTCCACTTTCTGGCAAACAGAACTTTTCTTGGCCTTTCACTGCAGTGTTCTTTCAGCAGAGTCTTTGCGTTGCCTGCTATCAGAGCAGGCTGCTTTAAAGAGCCGGAAACCTCATCCTCAAGTTAAAAGGGAATTTCAGATGATTTTACTGGCGCTAAAATTTGGCAGAGTTTCATGGGCCAGGATAACAAAAGGAATTGATCTGAGTAGTCAATAGGTCGTCTGCCCACTTCTCCCTGTTCAACAACAAATCCCTCGCAGACAGAGCGGTTCTGGAGAGCTCCAGCCTGACATGCTGCTCCCCAGCCTCTGTGCTAGAGAATATAAACCAGGTGCACTGGGACACAGATACTGCACTGATCTCAGCAGGGTGCCAGAGATCCTCAGAGCTTTTTGCTCTTCTACCACCTTTAAACAAAGAGATCCCCATTATTTTTGTGTCTGAACAGGGCTATCTGTTGACCTTCCACTTGCTACTAACAGGACTGCTGTTCCTCTCTAGGGATTCAGCCTACCCTCCCTGTTCTGGCTGGAGTAATTCCTCATTCAGTCTCTTTCCCAAACCCTTTTTGCTTTGAATTGTCCCCTTTAGCTCCGAGCTCTGGTGTTTCATCACTTGATCCAGTGGCATTGGGGTGAGCAGTTTAGGTGAGGAACGTGTTGCTGTATAGCTGAAAGATGCTTAAATGGATATTTGCCTTCTGGCTGCTTCAAGTTTTGTATTATATCTCCAGAGATAAAGAAATGTTCATAAATTTGTATTGGGAGATCGTGTGAAACAGGAAATTTTGGGAGGAACCTATGAGGTGGTGGATAGAAAACATTCCTATTCGATTCTGGTCGACAGAAATAACCTGGTTTTCTGTGATTCTCCTCTTTAATGAAAAGTAGAGCACTGGAAACACGTATTCCCATTTGTCATAGTTAAACAGCTTGCTCTGATGGTTAAATGTAAGAAACAGGTATGTCATGTACAATAATAGTCTGCATAATTAATTATGATACTTATGGCTGTGAGCACCATTTCAAGAGGAATAGAAGTAAGCAGCATCTAACAGTTTGAGAAAGGAGTCAGGATAAATGATTTATCCAGTGGTTTGTATGGAGGAGAGGTTGGGCATTGCTCTGGAGCAGCGAGTGAGTGGCATCCAGAGATCCAGCCTTGCCCTTGGTATACCTGGAAGGCGAAGGGACGCACAGGTCAGGGCTGTTTGCCCATCTTACCTGGTTTGTTAATTTGTCAGCTCAAAGAATCACTCTAGTGTGGCACTTGTCCAAGTTACAAGCTAATATGTGGAATTACTTTGAAACCGGTGGGAATATTGCAGTTATATTAAGTAGGAGAAGTAATCTTCTTGTTGTAGGATTAAATATAGCAGCAGAGCAGTATTTTCATATTATTTTATTTATCGATGACTTTTTAAAAAGCCCACTTAAATTTTAATGGTCATTTTAGTGCTATTAGGTCATCAAGTAGTTAATGGTTTCAAGAATTTAAAAAACTTTTCAAAGTTTTTTAGACTAAATATTGCAGAATATCAGTTAACACGTTGCCTTGCTTTAAAAATGTAGCGTTTCCAATGCGTGTTTGACATGCTTGGGGCTATTCCAAGTCTTGATACTCAGAAGGAACCAACTGCAATATTAGGCTTTAATATTTTATGATGAGATTCAAGCTGTTTACGAGGTATGTAGGAAAAGTGGATTATATTTTGTCACAGTGCACGTTTTTACCCAGCGTTAGGGACCCAACTGTAATGGGACAGGTTTAGCTCCTCCCCAACAAAAGGAATATAATGCAGCTCTCAAAAAATTGAAGAATAGATTTCCTGTGTTGAATAAATTGGATTGAAAATTATAGCTGAGAGAACCATCAGATTTTCAGTTCTGATCTAGCAAAATGTTACTCTCTGGCCTGCTCCTCTTGTCCCCCATCCTGGAAATGTTCAGGAATTAGGCCATCGAGGATGAGATTTGTCCAGTTTTACTGCATTAAGAGCACTACATACACTGTGTAAGCTGGATCCCAGAAATGTCAATTCAGTTTATCAAATGCATGTTATTAAGTCATTTCTGTATGTTTTCTTCAGCCTGCTCTAGAACCTTCCATTCATTTCTCCCCAAGTAAATAAATGCTTTTAAGATTTATCTATATACACTAATTATGCATAGTTCTGCTTTTACCATACTATTTCCAATAATTTGTGTTTCCTGTAATAGTTTCTTAGGTAATTATTTGGTTGGATGTTAATATCTTCATAAAACAGAAGAATGATGGCTTGATTTTTTTTCTTTCCTCCTCTGTAACGGGTGACCATTCAAAATGGAACAGCTGTAGTGACTGAGAACTGTTATTATCCAGGGTGTGAATTACAGCAAAAGGACTGTAAAATGCGATAGAGTTTCAGACTTTGATAATAAAGATTCATCTCAGATCACCCAAGATTATAAAGGTGTTAAATGACTTCCTTTCTGTGCCTTCCTAATATTTCAGATTTCATAGTAGCATCACTGTCAAGATCTATTTGACATTCTGTAACACTTCCTCAAACAACAGCCTGTCTCTTCTCCTGACAGGGAGCATGCTTTGAATGAAAGTTCATTAGTCTATTGAAACATCTCAGTTAATTGCTAAGCCAGTACCCGGAATTGTCAAGTTCATATTTCCATCTGTGCCACAAGCACAGCAATAAAGAATTTTTTTGGACAGGTTAATTTGCCTAAAATACTGTGTAGTCAATCAGAGGAACAAAGTTGTTGATGGGAGCATCTGTCAAACTGGAGCTTTCATCAGAGCTGTCCCTCTCTGCGAGACGAACATCTCTGGCTTCCACGAGTTGGCAGAAATACAGCAAACAATAACAGCAGCTGCACTAGAATAATGTTATTCCGCTGCTAAACACCAAACAGCTGGGTGTTGCATTGGTAAGAATGCTTTATAGTTTAGCTTCTTATGAAAATAAAATCCAGTCATTCAAATATAGCATTGTTTTAATATTTAATTTAGATTGTTTATATTATTTGCATTTTGTTAATTTTACATTTCATATAATTTGCTTGAAAATGGCACTTTCTTGCAAATTGTGTATGTACATGTGCGTGCATAAAGATTCCTAATACGTGGTGTTTTTCTTTAAAAAACAAAACAAAAGCAAATTAAATGTCTGCATAAAGAGCAAATTAAATGTATAAACTGAAATTATTTAAATGAGCTAGGAACTCGCACTGAGATTTCCAAGGCATGCACTACATGGCCCACAATGTGCCATTAATTTTCTGACAATCTGAAAGATCATTTAACAATTAAGTTCTGATCTTCTACTGATTTCCCTCATCATCAGTGGTGCACACAGTGACTATGTCCAGTATTTGCTACATGAAACACATCAATGTTAATGGAGAGAAAAATACAATAACTCATTTTACCACGAATAACATTTTCATGCTCTAGCAGATGAGCTTGAAACGCAAGTAATTCCAGCTAAATCAGTGGATTTAGCCTAGATTTACTGTAGTGTGAAAGAGGGTAGAATTTGACCAGCAACATTCAGAGCTGCAGAGCATAAAGGGCTGAGATGTGATGAGCATTACAGTACCCAAAGTAAGGTTTCATCTGTACGTTTTCACTGGTTTCGAGAAGAAAAGATGTTCCTTGAAATATTTCCTTGAAAGTGTCTCTTTGTTGTTGATGACTACAAATTTGAGGTTCACCCCAAAACAGGGCCAGAAAAAGAAGGAAGAAAAGAAATCACCATCCTTTGCATGGGAGAGAGTTTCTCGACTATTTTGTAGTTTTTATCTTTGTGATACAGTGTGAGGCTTGACCTTGAAAATTAAGAGTACTTAACCATCCAAGAGAGATGTTGCATGCAGGCTGTTGATTTGCAAAGCACTTTTAATATCCTCTTCTAAACGATGGTGGAAGTGTACCCGGCATTAATCCTATTTTGGTCCTTCCTTGAGAAGGTGTCATTCCTCCTTCTGAATAGATTTGCTTTTCCATCATGGCTGGGTTCCCTGGCAACTTCTTCAGTGAAGTCAAACATATGTGTGTTAGAGAGAGAGTCTGCTGAGGGGGGAGTGTTACAAAGCTCTTCCATGGGATACAGAGTCCCTTGTCACTGCCTCATCCTGATGCTCCACGGTGGGGGGGAGGGAAGAGAGGACCAGGTGGGCAAAGATAAATCTGCACAACATTTGATTCCATCCCCCATCCACACTGTCCTGCTTCTCTCCAGGCCTCTTAGATGAGAAGGGAGAGCAGTTGGCAGGGGAAAGACTTGGGAATAAGAAAATCCATCAATTCTGGGAGAACAGAAGCCTATCAGCTACTCTGTATTCCGTCAGGCTGTGGGGGAGAACTTAGCTTGTCTTATTAATGTCATGTCAACATGTCTTATTAATAATGATAGAATCACTCGATACCATTGAAAAGAAATATAATAAGACCAGCTATGATAAGAGGTCAGGGCACAGAGCAGTTCTTCTCTGAATACAGACATCCATACAAATGTATAGATAGGTTTTCTATCTCCTTTTTTTGAGAGTTTGTGCTCTTAGCAAAGTCAACAGAGGTCTTCAGAAAGCCTCTACTATTTTCACTATCCTGAAATTGTGACTTTTGCCCTTTGAATTGACCTGAGCATCCAAAGCCACAGATGTTTTCAGGCTGGTAGCCAATGCAATGACTGAAAGTTTATCTGTTTGCCCCAATTACTGTATCTTGTAATTGGAATCAGTCTTGTTCTGAGAACCATTTCCTTATGGAAAATCTTGCCAATAAACCCCTGGTTTCATTTACTAGCAGATGACAGAGTTGGTTGGCTTTGGTTTGGGGTTTTTTTTCAAATTCACAGCTTAAATGTAGAGCTGTGTAGATGTTCTAGGTTTCTACAGAGCTTTGCAGATGTGACTGCAGTGAATCCAGGCTGGGAATATGGGGCTGGAAACCTGGATGTTATTAGGAATCAGGACATGCCCCAGCTAAAAAGTCAGTAATGTTTATTCAGAATGTTGCCAGAGAAGACTCCAACCCAACAGTTTTCTCCTTATTTTAGTGCCCATCTTCGTAAATCCACTGAGTTGGAAGTGGTTACTTTCAATTTACTCTGTGAACAAGGGTGGCTCCAGGTCATACCATTTTAGCTTAGTTGAACTTTTTGTTTTAAAAGAAGAATGAATTTGAGGCAGTTACGGAACTTTCTATGTATGATTACTCATTTTATTTAAAGGCAGGATAATTGACCAGCTGTTAATGGCAAACTTCTAAAGAGAGGTCTTGATCCTGTGTTAACTTTTTACATTCCTGGAGGACAATTTGTCATGAAACCAACACAATGTGCTGATAATGATTACTTCATCGAGTCCATTGGCTCCCTGGGAGCCATTAAGCTGGAGGACCATCTGCTCCTATTAGTCCATGCCTGCCACTCCTGTGGTCTGACCTGCAGGTGATATGCAGGGAGTTTGGCCAGCACGTGCAGAGCAAGTGTTGAAAGCTGGAGGTTTGGGCAGGTGTTTGCCCTGGTAGACTCTCATCCACAATGACTGAAGCAGTGCTGGAGATTATCAAATCAGGCCAGTTCTGAATTCAGGAGGAACCAGGAAACAGACAGTTATGAAGGCTTAGTGGGGTTGTGAAGTTTATGATCAGAGCCACAAGCCAGAGAAAGTTAAAGAGAAAACAATTTCCCAGACAACAGGAGGAACAGGAGATGTAGAAATTGCTGGAGTCCCCTCTTTGAACCAGCAGTGCTGTCTTAATTAGCTCCTCTTAGCAGATGAACTGCATGTGGAGCCTGGACTTGCACGGCCCTGGGTGGTCACAGGACAGGCAGAGGTTAACACAGTCTAAGGCCATGAGGGACTGGGAGGTCACTGAGTGACTTCTGCAGATCACAGGCTGCAGGATTTTACCCCATGACTCCGTTGCTCCTGTAACTTCTGTGCAGTTAAAATGCTCTTTGCAGACAGGCAGCTCGTCGTGATTTCAAAGTGATGGGATAGGGAACGTGTTCCTCCTTGTGACCCTTTGTTCCATCTCCTAAGTGCCTTTGCTGTAAAGACAGTCGCACCCTACAGCTTATTTTCTGCCTTCAGTTGTGGCCATTAATTCTGGCTGTTTCTTTGGTGGGTGGAGTT
This sequence comes from Pachycephala philippinensis, assembly GCA_013397055.1. NCBI lineage: Eukaryota > Metazoa > Chordata > Aves > Passeriformes > Pachycephala > Pachycephala philippinensis. The sequence continues at coordinate 246,513 of VWZT01007632.1, forward strand.
CCTTTGTGTCTCTATTTTTGCCTTTTGGTGGCACAGAAGCCTTGAACCGTGCTTGTTTGAAGTTCAGAGATCTCACAAACGCATGCCATGCCAGAACACTAGCCTGCTGCTGTTCTACGTATCAGCTGATCTAATAAAACACATTACCTCTTCTATAAACTGTGATAACCCAACCTGTAAACCGTCAGGGCTGTGACAACATCCACAGTGTTGAATTATTACGTTGCATTTCACATTTGCACTAACATTTTAGGTGTGCAGGTGTTTTTTCTTCACTTATTTCTGTCTGTGAGCATAAGCACTTTGTGGCATAACTATAAGTTATGTCATAGAAGAACGACACTTTTATTTGCTTTTATTGTCCACCATGGAAGCATTGCAGGTTTGATTCTAAATTAATCTTTATTGTGTTTTTAAATTTCTCCTTATTCCTTGACATAACCCGCTATCTTTCAGACTTAGCTTTGCTGGCTACAATCAATTTATTATTCATAAATTCCCTGTTTTGACAGCAGTAGTCTGGATTCAATTATGCCAAAAGGCCCAGTCATACCAGGCTGCAGTGCTCAAAATGAATTGTTCAATGACGCGATCTGTCTTAGCGAACGTTAAGTGATGCTTTGATAATTATATAGACATACGTATGCAGCCAAAAAAATAAAAAAGCTTTGGGAACGTTTTTTGTTACCCCCCGTGGAAAGCAGCAGAGAACAGTGGAGGAAGATAAATTGACAGATTATTAGCTGAGGCATCGTGTAAAGCCAGCCAGGGCCCACTGCTCCAGCTCCGCTGCCTGCGCCGCTGGAGGCTGGACCGCAGTGGAAGACTGAAGACTGCAGCAGTACATGGAGCAGCAGATAAAATTAACACCATCATTTAGTTTTATTTGTTAGAGTTTTAAGTGAGCTGGAAGATAAAAATGTTTAAAATAACCCCTCGGAGAGAGGCTGTGCTGGAGAATCCCAGAATCTCCATATTTCCAAGTGACAGAACTGTACCTCTGCTGGTGTTTTTGTGGAGGAAGAGAAGGGAAGAGCACTCCAGGTTATCTTTCAGGCTGACAGGTGAGAGGATTGACTGTAGGAGTTTTGAAGGCTGCACGGGGTGTCTGTCAGGAGACAGCAAGTTTTGCTGACAGCATCAGATTTACACACTTGCATGGGCACGCACGTATCCTGTACACCCAGACAGTGACTAAATGCTGCTCCCTCCCCCAGACTACATTTCCCTTCCAGGGTAAAAACACTTTCCTGCTGAAATAAGACCCTGCAGACACTGTGGTTAAAAAAAAGAAAAAAAACCCAAACCAAACACAAACCACCCTTTTTTTGCCCCGAGGTCTTCGTTGTGTCTTTCTGTGAGAATTAATTTTTGTCGTTAGAGCTTTCCCTGATCAGAGTTGGCCTGTAGGATTAAAACAGGTACAGGAGGAGGACAGACGTCTCCATGCTCATCTGTCATGTGGTCAGGCTTTTTTCTGGAGCAAGATTGGAGCATTTTGGCATGTGCTGCCTTTTTTTCTGTGTGGAAATATATAGGCTCAGATGCAGAAATCACCTCTGTGGTGCTCACGAGGGATGGAGGGATTCTCAGGAGAAACCGAGTCCCCATTCCCAGCAGTGGAACAGAATTGGGGGATTTTTAGAAGAACCTTTGTGCAAATGTTGGGATCCGTTGTGGGAGAAGCTGGCTTGGAAATGCAGTTGTTTCTGAGTGTCTAAAAATGGGCCAGAAATTGGAACTCTGGGGAGCTGAATTCTTTTGAAGGTCACATCCTAACTGTTTCAGGTAACAATTTCCTCTAACACCTTGAGGAGGAATCCTGGCTTTTCATTACTGAGTCAGCTGATTCACCTCACCACCTTCCAGAGACGGCGCAGAAACTTATAATTATGCTCAGCTCTTGTAATTGTATTTTTCATGAGTAGGTACTGAGGCAATGAGGCATTTCAGGAAGTCAATATCGGTGCAGTTATTTTACACTTGGAGAAACTGAGGCAGAAAGGTGTGTGCAAGGTCATTCAGTACCCACTGGTAGGGCTGTGGATAGCCCAGCACTGTGAGCTCCTTTAACTAATAATCATGCTGAGACAATCAGATGTCAGCATTGGATCTTGTTTCTCCAGGTAATGGTCCGGAAAGGTATGAGCAGACCCGATTTTGCTCATTTTCCTTTACTTTATTCCCATTTTTCTTTCTTTCTATGTCTTTCCTTCAGAATCAAATCTTCCACTGGGAGGGAGAAGAATTCTCCTGATTTTGTTTAAAAATATTTAAAGGGAGGAGTTTACTAACTATTTCTTGTAATAGTAGACACACAAACTACCTTTGTACTTTTGGGAGAGCCCAGCCTAAACTGAGCTCCGGATGGCTCACTGGGTACCTCTGCAGTCACTGGTGGCTCTTCTTTTTCTGAATGACATTCATGCTTGGGCATTACAGATAGGGAGCATGTGTCATCCTTTCACTGAAGCAATACACCCCTCCTGTGATTGGGAAGAAAACAGCAATGCAAAGCTCACTTCTGTAAGGGCTGAATATTCTTGGAGGTCTTCACATTGCCACCAGATCTGTCTTTAGTATTCCGGTGGGAAAACCACTTTTGCAAGCTCAACTTTTCCCTCTCCTGTTCTTCAGCTCACTGTAATTCTGCTTTCCCCACTGCAGCTGCCACTTCCTTTTGTGTGTTCAGTTGTAATCCAAATTTCACACTGTCTTTGGTCACCCACTTTGCTAGTTACCAAAGCAGCCTCTCAGACTTCATGATAAGGAATCTTCATTAGCATAAAGTTGATTGCAACATCTGCACTCCGCTCTGCTTCCCCCTCCCCATCAGTGACACCATCAAGTCTGGCTCTGCTGATAATGAAGCAAAAAAAAAAAAAAAAAAAGGAAAAAGAAAAAAGAAAAAGAAATCAGCAAGAATGAATATTGGTGTCCAAAAAAATGAAGTACATGCAGTACATCCCCAGGTAAAATAACTGCATGTGAGATTTGGAAACCCTTCATGGAGTTATCAAAAGCAATGGACTAAATATGCCTGATGAACAATGATTCATTGTCTACCTGACCCCTGACTGACGTAATCAATGTGTTTATGATGCAGACTGCAAAGTGTCTAAATTACATAGAGCACATCCTGTGACATCCTCCTCCAGCAGGAGCAGAGGCAGCTACTCAACAGGCTATTGATAATAACCACTGGCTGCATCAACTCACATGGTAATTTACCATCTTATGTCTCACTGAATTAATTGATTTTCTTTATTGCTTATATAAATAATTTCCTGTGTTTTGCTGTTTTTCTCTCTCAGTGAATGCTTTGTGCCTTACCAGCGTTCTGTGGTAAAAGAATTCGGTAATTGAAGTGTTCAGGTCCTGAAAGGCAAGGAATGGGATGTTATTTCATAACCTATGATAAATGTAGTAATAAACAATAATCCTAATTGTGTCTTACACATGAAGCAGCTGCTGAGATGGGTGAGCAAACCCAAGGGCTGTGTTTCTCCAACTTCCCTGTGCTGCAGGTTGAGAACCTGCAAACTACAAAGGGATGCTGTGCCTATCCATTGGGGTTTTCTCCATAGGGTGGTCAATGGGACTTTGCCAGGTAAAGAGGTGGTGGAGCACGACCATTAGGTTATATCTGTTAATTGCATATAAATATATATATATTCCATACCTACACCTCCAGCCCCAAAGCTCCCGTAATGCCACCCCGCCAGGCTTTTTTTTTTTTTTTAATAGATTTCATTTGAGAAAATAATAATGTTTTCAAAACACATCTTTTAAATTGTGTTCAAAACCACCCAAACCTGGTTTGTGGGGCTTTTCATCTTCAAAGCAATTTGTAGCACTAGCGGATAAATATTATGTTACAGTTAATATATCAAAGCATAATGTGGTCTGTGACAGAATTGGTAGGTCATCCATCTCTGTCACATGAAAGGAACTGTTTTTCTGGTTTGGTCTGCTAGTTACCTCTTTACCAAACTAAAGGAAATAACTTTGTAGTGAATCTTCAAAGAGATGTTAGATTGCTTTCTCCTTTTCTTCTCTTCATAGGGATTTGGAATAGTCTTAAAGCATCGAAATCCTGATGTGTTTGAAAAGGGTTTCACATGCTGACAATAATCTTTGTGCTGTTTCAGCTGTTGGGTCAGCTGTCTCACCAAAGCTGATGTTGGTCTCTTGGGAAACAAATGCCTTTCTGGAAAAAAGGGGTGATATTTTATTGGGTTATCCAGATTAGGTGCAGGTGCTGGCTGAAGAGGCCCCTATTTTTCAATTTCACATAACTTCAGCTCTCTCCCTTTCGACATTTGCTGAACATTGTTAAAAGAATGTTAATTTATATTTGAAAATTGAGGAATGGCAAGGTCACAGAGTAAACAGTTCATCTGAAAGAGCAGCATTTGTCATTCGTGGTTTTGCAGCCCATTAGATTTGTGGCTCTAATCAGTCACATGAGAAAGATCTAAAGGCACCTGGTGATTGCAGGCACCTTTTCAAAGGTGGCCTCTAAAAAAATATACGCAGCAATTAGCCCACTAAATTGACTTGCTTCCTGAAACATATTAATTCTCTCTGAATTACTTAAAGTGACTCCTTTTTAGTTTATAAACTTAAAAGATTTATTGGTGATTTCATGCTCTGTGTCCTCAGACTCTGGATTAAGGATAAAATTAAAGACATAAAGCCCGTGGTGAAATGGGAACAACTTCCAGCCAGGGCTGTGAACAGTTTGTACAAATGGAGGCAATGTAGTGCCCACACCCACTCTGTCAGCCTGGAGGAGTTCACTGTGACCCAAACTCTTACCTCTGTTTACATCTGTAATTTGGTATTTTTGAAATGTGATAAGGAGTTCTGAAGGAAAAACACTGCTTCCATCTTCAGTTACCATCCTAAAGAAAGGTTCCAAATTTCAGGTACAGTAGTCTTCTTGAACTACCCTGCTGTTAAGGATACTTTAAAAAAATCCTTAATCAATTTTGAAGCCTTTAGTTTGAAGAATAAAAAGCAGTATAAACAAGAAGGTTCAGCTGTAAGCACAGAGCAGCTATGAGAAGTGAGAGCTTGAGAACAAATCCTTGGGAAACAGATGGGGCTTGTGCTGTTTTTCTTCTTCTAAAACCTCAGTTCTCAGCAGATCATCTCGTGGTCTGTTAACTCCAAACATTTGAAGGGCAGATGCTTCTCGGCCTTTCAGAAAACGCAAGCACTGCTAGTGAAGGAGTTGCCATTATAATAGATACAACTTTATCTCCAGCCAAGTATTTTGTGTTTCTTACTGACATTCTTTTGCTGTGGTGAGGGAGCAAGGAAAATGGATTTGATAGCCAGGTATCTTGGGCTCGTTCTTGTTTCCTCCGTTGCCTTACACACATTTCTCTTCTATCTGATGAAAAGTGTTGTACTCATTTTTATTTCCTTATTATGCTAAGAATTAAACTTTGAGAACAGCGGCTGTTGCATTCACTAGGAACTGATTTTTTAACTATAAAATTATGTTCTGCGTATTCATGAAAATGGATCAATTAAAGTCAAGGGGACTACTCACATGAGCAAATGCTAATTAACAAAACTGATGCTCTAATGAAGAGAACACGATAATGTTGCAGATAGATTCTGAATATTAAACATACTTTGCTCGGCAGCAGTAGAGGTGTTTACCCCATAGTATATGAGCAGTTTATTAAATTTCTGGTTGGAAATAAATGCTTTGGGTTGGTTCTCTAATTGGTAAATGTTCTGTACTTTTAGACTCAAGTGCTGTCTGGAGCAGTTACGATGCATCCTAAGTGTGCTCCTAAGTCAGTGCTGATCCAGATTGCTGATACCATCTAACTAAACCAGACAGGTGGCTTTGCTGCAATAAGAGCTTAAGATATTTCTTGCCCAGCTGGTGGGGGAAAAAAAGAGCTGTCTTTTTTTTCCCCTCTGAAAAAATAAAATTAAAAAAAGCTCAAAAAGCCTAATAATATAAAGAAGGGACATCTATTATCACATGTAAGTCAGTGGGAGAGAGTCTTTAGAACGGCCTGGTAGCTGGATTTTCACATTAATTTATTTTCCTATTCATGGAAATTCTACTTTCATCACCAAGTGAACTTGGTGCTAATTAATTAAATATGAACTATTGATTAATGTATGAAGAACAGTGAAAGCTGTGGCTACAGGACTGGTCTATTTTCAGAGACTTTTCTGTATTCTCCCTAATATCATCTTAATATTTCATAGTTCAGGTCTTGAATTAGGAGAAGTAAACAACCACTCCAAGGGAGATTGGGAGGTGGTCCCAGAAGGACCTGGGAACAGCCCAGGGCTGAAATGGGGCCAAGGTTTGGGGGCCCTGGGGTGCCCTGCCTGTGGTTCCTGCCCAGCCTCTGGACACTCCTGCATCGATGGCTGGGTGCAGTTTGCCTCAGCTCAGTGGGCAGGGGGTGGCACCAAGGAGAGCAGGACACCCAGGAATAAAGCCTGTGTCTGGAGGAGGAGCTGAATTGGATGTGTCTCATCATCTCTTGGGTCTTTTGGGGCAGGACTGGGGTGGGTGGAGGTAGGACAGGCAGCAGAAGCACTCGGGAGGGAGGAGGTGGGTGCTCTCTGGTCTTGCTGCTTCCCCTCCCCTGTTCCTGCACCATCCTTTACTTCCCATTTCCATGGGTTTTTTTCAAAGGGAGAGGTGGGAGGGGAGGAAAACCAGCAAGTCTTGTTGACCAAACCTTCCATGTGCTGCTGGCATCACCTAAATCCAGGCTTGTCCTTCTGACCCAAAGCCTGGTTGAACGTGGAGTCATGAGACCATGAGGGAAGTGCCTCTGCAGAGGTGTCTCTCTCATGCATCAAGCAGCAGAGATGGGATATGTTACATGAGAACATTCAGCTGTGACAGACCCTGAAAACTGGGATCCTGGAAAGAAAGTCTCTCAATTTCTATTTAAAACAGCAGATTTGTTTGAAAGGACTGCTAACTCTGGGATATTACAGGCATGTATTATTTGGGCACCAAATCCATGGAAAATGTGACCAGCACTGTTGCTGAGGAACCAGCCACAACATGTTTCATGTTGCTTCTCACACAAGTAGGTTGTTATCTCTGATTTCTAAAATAACTTTCTTATGGTAATCAAAATCTTGTACAGCCTGAGCACTGAACAGAGAGACAGAATGGGCCCTAATGAAATAAATTGTGGGAAAAGATTTTTTTAAAAAGCAAGAGTAAAAAAATACCCAAACGCCTTCAAAAGCTAGGTTTTGTCAGTGAGTAATGTGTTCCTGTAAGTTTAGGTATTGTCTTTACGTTTTCTTAAGAAAACAAAAAATATTATAACACAGTGCAGTATCAAGCAAAACTAAATTTTCCCATGGCATGCATGGTTAAAAGTGTATTCTGGCTGCTATCCTGGCACATCCACATCCTTGCAAGCCTGTTCCCAAAATGTTCAAAACATTCAAAACACTAAAGAGCCACAATTCCATTGATGTCTAATGAAGTTCACCATACAAAGGCTTTCCTTAAAGAAGTTCTTTGAGGCTGAAGTGACAGACAGATGTCAAGGTGATGCTGAGTGTGAGATGAAAAATTGAAAGCAAACAAATAACTTAAGTCATTTATGGGATGTGATTTGGCCCAACCTTGAAGTCTTTTGTGGGTGGGTTGGAGTGCTATCAGTCAGCCCTGACACATGTTATTTGTGCATAATTATAAGTTATTGACCCAGTAGTCAGTAAAAAGGGCTCTGTGCATGCTTAGCATTGTTTGATCCCAGCCTCATCTGTCATTGAGACATAATGTACCAAATATTGCATATTTCTGTTCTCCATGCAGATAAGACTCCCAGGTATCCCCACTATAATCTCTAATTGCCCTAATACCAACCCACGGAAGGCTAAACCTCTCTCTCCAAGCTCATCCATCCTAGCACTGTCAGGAGACAACAGCTTTGAGTCCGGGAGGAGAAATATCCACCTTTGAGCAGGGATTTCCAAGGTGATGCATGGTGGTGCTCTGCTGGTGCTGGCTCTCGTGGCAGCGTGCCTTTGATGCATGGTCTGTCACGGAGCTGCCCACCGCCAGGCTTTCAGATCTTCATAAGCCTGGGAGATGAAAGGTAATTTCAGGGCTGTGATGAACAGCAGAACCTCGGCTGGACAGCTCCGAGGGCCCTGCGGTGCTAATTAAGATCTCAGATGTCTTGGTGACCTTGGCTCTGCTTCCACGTGTGTGAAGGGACACAGGTGGGGCAGGACAGAGGGGTTGTAATCTGACGTACCGAGTCAGCTCGTTAAGAAAAAAGGCATTGGAAGGAGTTGGATGACAAAAAAAAAAAGGATTTGTAAGTGAAGTTACTGAATGAAGTAAGGACACAGGGTCTGAGCCATGATCTACTGAAGTCAAGGCAACCTTGACCTAAGGTTTTATTATGGTTAAAGAAAGAAAAATTAAATCTTTCTAGTCCCTGCAGACAATGATGGTGGTGCCTGTTTTTCCAATGATGGTGTTTTGTGTTTTACAGCAAAGCCTCTGTGCCTCTTTTCAAGGAAATCTCAATAGGAGTTGAACTTTTTATATATTTTAGAGAGTTTTGGGGGATAAAAATACCAACTTTTTTCCTTTGCCGGGAATGCTCCGTCTAACAAGTACCCTTTTCCATTTTTTATTATTTTTACAGTAACATCTATAAAAAAAAGCAAATTAAAATATTTAAACACAGCACTGAAAACATTTGTTCATGCCTGCTGGCCGGCTTCCAACCTGTGTAATTAAATCTTGCAGTCTGTTACCTAAATACTTCCCGCAGTTCCTACTCAGTGCAGTCCCTTCCCCGAGTTTCTGGCCCCAGCCAGTTTTACTCCTGCTTTGCACTGCAGCACAGCTGCCACTTTGGATCACAGGGATGGCTGCATTTCTTTGGGAAAACTGACTCTCATATATAAATAATTGTTAAAGTGCTTCGGAAACCTCCCGGGGGTGAAGAGCACCATTGAAAAATAATAAGCCTTTCAAATATATTATTAATATTGATCCCGTTGCTGATCGCATTCCAGCCCAGGGACAGGGAGAAGGTTACTCTGCAGTCTGGGTTATATCCTGGCACCTGGGAAACCTGGCTGTGATAGCAAGCCCTACCCCAGTGTTTTCTATGAGACTGGACAAACTATTTATCCCTTTGTGCCTCAGCACCCCCCACCTTGGACTTCTTGCCCCATGGCTTATTTAATATGTGTTTTTATGCTTCTCAGAACAAGGGGTTTTTGTTAGTGTGGGTGGCCCATTCTCTGATTGTGCCATTGAGTTGGAAGCCATGAAATCAGGCTGAAGTGAGCAACCAGAAAGTCCTGATAGCTGGGCTCGGTTTGTGATACCCTCCTTCTCACTACACTTTGCAGGTAAACACAGATATTTTTCTAAATTAGAAATGACAAAGTATTTCTCACGTTGAACGCAAAGGATCACCCAGCACACTTGTTTGTTGTGCACTGATTTTCTGTTGCACTGTGTAGGCATTTAAGCTGTGTCCACTGCCAGGTTTTTTATCCTTCTTCACCCCTTAGACACTCTCTTGTAACCTTGGAAAGCAATTTGTAACGCATGTGAATGTGCAGAAAATACTCAGTGCTGATTCCCATACAGCAGAGCAGTTACTTATAGCTGTCCTTTAGTTTGAGTGAAGTCCTTCACTTTATGCTCAGATTAACCAATGTTCCAACTGAATTTGATGTTATCTCTCTTTTATTGATGTGAATTATTTATGGCAGAACTGTTGAATCATCAAAACGCGATTCCTGAGACTATTATTTATGCTAAGATATTAATCCCATGTTCCTATTAAGATTTATCCCTCTGTTCCTCGTTCTGGATTCCTGAATTAAATTTAATTATTCCATCTTTCTCTTTCGCAGTTGAAGTGCAGTTAGGTTCGTAAAGTACAAGTATTAGCTTGTGGGTGACTGTGTTGAGGTCAAACACAAAATCTGTCTTCCCTGCTTTCCCGTAGGTGTGGATTTGAATTTTTATCACAACCAGAGGCAGCTCATGGGTAGGACCAGGGTTAGACATAAACTTCCTTTATACATGGGATTTTTCTGGACATGTGGATGCAATATTTGGATTGCTCCAGATGGAGACACTTATATTAATTCTCTCCAAAGAGGACTTTTGGTTATTGTTGGGAGAGAGCTCAGGTGATACTACAACTGTAACCCTGCAGTTTTGCTTCAACATCCTGCTTGTGCTCTTTTGTTTTCCTGTCCTTCCCCCTTGCAGGATGAAGCTTAAGGAAGCCAGTGCAGGTGACAGTTTTTTCTTCCCAGCACATAGTCCCATGGTTATTTTGTAAGTAGCTTCTTGGAATAAGCGTTTGCTTTCTCCCTTCCGTTTTTCTCCTGATCAGCACCAAGGAAAATGTGGCTTTGGATTTAGTGTGCAGCCTGGAAAAAGCACCCAAAGCCTGTGTGGTGTCAGCCATGGGAAAGGGTGTTTGAAGACCCACCTGAGGCAGAAACACATCCTGAGTGTGTCCCTGGGAATCCCAGCAGCCAGGAGGAGCTGTGTTGGGTGAATGAGTTTGGGTGTTACGGGACCACTGCAAAGCGGGGTGCCAAACTGGTTCTCTGGTAGCCTGAAAGATTTTGCAACTTCAGGGTGAAACGTGGCAGCTTTTATTCTCCTGCTTTCCCTTCCCACGAGCAGAGCCAGTAGAAGTGAGAGCTCCACATGGAGCTGTGGATCTCTCCCTCGCTTCGGGAAGGAAGAGGGGCGGAACACAAATGAGAACGTGCTGACATAACCAGATAAATCAGAGCTCTTTGAGGAGGCAATTTGTCTTCCCAAGTTTTGCAGGCTGGACCAGGCAGCTCAGCAGCACTGGGGATTGCCCCCAGCCCAGTTCCCTATCTCCATGCATCCTCTTGCCTTTGCCCTGGTCCTTTGAAGTCAGATCCTGCACTCAGAGGGGCTGCAGGTTATGGCAGCACGTTTCATTTTGTGCAGCTACAGCCACTTGCCACAAGCACTCCTCCAGCTGATTTTAAGACCTTTTATAGTAATTACTGTTTTTCTTGCAGGCATTTCTCCATCTTTATATTCCAGTCAAGGCTCCCATCTCTTGTGCTGATAGTAATGATGTTATGGCAGAGAGATCCCCTCAGCTTTATTAGAGGCAGATTTATACAGTGCTTCTGTCTTGAATAATTCAAGACAGGGCCCAAACCAGGGCTCCAGCTAAAGGCCACCCATAAATGTAGGGCAACTCAGGTGTAAAGTTTACAGCCATGGTTCTAGTTCATCTCTGGCCTTTCTTTATATTTCTGATAAAAACAACAACAACAAAAAAAAAAAGGGTAAAAAAACCTGTGGTTTCAAAATAAGCTAATTCTCTCAAGGATTCTTCCTTCAGAGTACATGTGTATTCATACACCAGGATTTGGAAAACCTTTCAGCTTTAGGCACCTACAGGTGGTTCCTCAGAAAGTACACATCCAAAGCAGGGGTAGGGCCTTTTGTTTGTGTATGAATATCCTCTAACCTCTGGTGTTTGCCTTTCATTTGTTCTGAGAGCAGAACTTACCTCATCCTCCTCCAGGGTGACAGGGTTAAACAGCTTCTGATACCACTCGATGGAATAGCAATAGTGGCAGCCAATAAAGTGCAGCCCATTTTGAATCATTCTTAATGATTTAAAGAAGGAAAAATGTCACCCAGAAGAACCATTTCTGCATTTTAAAAGATTTTTCTACAATATTTTCCTGTGACTGATGTGCTAGATGCAAGCCCTTGATCTTCAAATCATTGTTGTCTTTTCAGTGATAAATGGCAGAGTTCTGCTGCGTTTGTGTGTGAGCACAAGTGTCCAGGGGTGATGTTTGGGATTGCTGGAGTGGCAATTCCCTGCACTTTCAGAAAAAACTTAAGGATTCATTTAAATAATTAGGCAGAATATGCTGATAGTCATATCTACTCTTTCTGAAGAACTTACTTGACCACTTGAAGCATGATGCATTTGGATTAACATTCCTGTTGTCAGTGGGGCTTCCTTCAATTACAGCTTTGGGTTTTCATTTGCCTTGTTTCAGTTGAGATCCAGGATACAGCTTGTTTGTGTAGTCATATGCAAATAAGAATAATACTTTAAACATATAGTACTTTACATATTCAAAACACTGTGGAAACATTTGCAGTCGTCCTCACAACCCCCGTGTGGAGTAGGTAAACAGTGGTGTAGGTAAATAGTGGAGTTATGACTTTAAGGCAGTTTTGCATAGAAGGTAACATGTCATAGTATTGCTGATGGAAAACAGGCATCAGACCTCCAAACCCCAGAGTGATGTGAAGGGACCTGACACATTTAACGTTGTTTATATTTGTATCTCAGTTTCAGAGCTTTCAGAGATGGCTTTTTCAAGTTTTCTTGACAGGGAGGAATAGTAAAATCCACTTTGCTTTTAATGAGTGATGAAATGATGTCACATCTTTCCCGAGGCTGGAGCCCCTCAAAAAACTGAGAGAATTTTACAAGACTTACAGTCACAGGCTGCATTGTGCATCCCTGAAGTCAGCAGAGATACTGTCACTGAACTGGGGAGGATTTGTGTAACACCCCAGTCTCCTGGGTAGAGCTGACAGCATTTCAGGGGCTGGTCATGGCAGAAATACCAGGTTTCATGATTTTCCATAGGTTCTTAAAAGAATCCTGTTAAAACCATGTGTGTATATTAAAATTTATGGAAAAATGAAGGCGATAAGCTGTTATCATTCTGCTTACTGCAGGGGTATTTGCAAGCCTTTCCTGGCCCCAGGCTGTTGTCTGCTCACCTGTTGGTCCATCTGCTTGTATTGAGTGAGGAGGAACCACGCATCCAGTCATTCTTTGTATTTCTGTACCTGACAAACCTGTCGGTGTAAACTTATTTGGTTGGAAAGGATGAATCATGCTGGAATTAACATGCTGATTGAGTGGGAATTACATTTACAAATGTGCAGCACGGTGTGATGGAGTGTTTATGCCCCTGTGAAAAGGCATCTGGTGGCTGGAGTGGCAGCTCTTGAGCTCTCTGCAACTGCTTCTCTCAGCTCGAGCTGCTCTGTGCCAGCTTTCCTCATCTGTATTGAAGGAAGGATCACCTCATTGTAGAAAATGACACTGAGATTCCCAGCAAAAGATGGGGATTTTGACAGTGTCACCCTCGCACTCCTCTAACTGGATTCCCATTTCTACCAGGAAGGAATAAATGAAACAACAATTGTTCTGTTTTTGCGCTGCTGTCGGGGAGGGAGCACGGAAGGAAACCAGACATCCTGAAATCTGTGGTCCTTAGGAGCTCTTTATTAAATGAAAACGGAAGATGCTTATCCATGATGTTGCCCTCCTGTATTTACAGGGATTTGAATGCATACATCTAGTCATTGGTACTAATGAGCTTATCAGAGTTTTTAAAGTGTTTTCTAAATCAACTAGACAGAGCTTACCCAGGCTGTCCTTGAGGCAGCTTTTTTTTTTTTTCTTTTTTTGAAATAGATTATTATATTTCTCTCTCTAAGGTATTTACGTGATCTCAAATACAGAGCAGTGATCTTCAGTGCATCCCCAGGAATAGAGATGGCACAGGGAAGAAATGACTGATTGAAACAGTGGGGAATTGAGATCTGCTCTGATACACTGAATCCTAAGCAAGTATCCATCCTAGTGCAGTTATTGCTGTCTCCTAATGTTCATGTGACTATTCAGAGGCAGATGGGCCTTCCCTCCTGTGCAACACTCTAAAAGTAATTTAAGCTTATGAAACAAAACAAGTATTGCACAATTATTAAGAGTTTATCATTTACTTTTTGTAATTCCACCCGTCACAGGGAAGGATTTCAGCAGCTCTGCAGAATTGCAGCAATTTGAAGGATGCCACACTCTTAATACCAGTTTTAACAGACTTAATCTTTTGCTTCTTTAATTCCTAAGTGAGTCTGTAAATGCGAGATGCGCATTTCTGCAGATTTTGTTCATCACTAAAATAAATAAATGAAAAAATTGCCTTATTCCTCAAGGACTTTCAGCTCCATCTACAGCAGAGAATGTAATTATGCCCATATCATTGATCAGGGGACTCCTCCCCTCGCTCCAGTCTGTATAGCACCATGATTTAGCATTTAAACTATATTTAAGTAACTGATGTATTAGACAAAGGAAACCATGCAGTAAGTGGATTGCCATCTACTTTTAGCTCAGCACGCTTGTTGAACGCGGGCCAAACTTCCTCGTTTCCTGGCGTTTCCTTTATTGTAGCCTGAGGAGCAGCGAATATCTGTGTGCAATTGGAGGTTTCTAGCATTTCACTTCACTGAGTTCTCTGTTCCCTGTTGTCTCGTACAGACTGTCAACCATTTGTATTTCTGGGTTGGAACTAATCAGACCCATCTGGTCTTGCTGACAGTGCGAGCCAGGAGAATAGCTCTGTATCATGATACAGGATCCTGGAACTTGGGGCATGCAGAAATTTACTGCCTCGCCTCGTCCTGCTTTTTAATAAACTCAACAGTGCCATAGCACAGCTTATATGCTCCTTTGTTTATTTTAAATCAAAGACAGCAGTTTTCTGTCAGACCATAAATGTAAAAAAACTAAGCAATCCATAGATTAAAACATTTCCTTCTTGCTTAACCTGTAAGGAGCTCTTTGCATCCATGCTGGACGGAGGATTTTTTGCTGGAAAGAGTTTTTCAGCTACAGAATAAATTAGAAACCAGACAAAGAATAATGATTGTCTTTTCAGTGTTTCTTAATATCAGCTGGTAAATGAAGGTGAGGTAGTGTAAGAGCTCCTGTTGCCTAGTCTGCTTTGGAAAGAGCATCCAGGCAGCTCCTAGGTTGCTAAAAGAATGCCAAATCAAAGGCCATGTGAGGCACTAATGCTGCATATTGTATGAAGTGTGCGTACCTTGGAGTATTTGAATTACATCTTCATTGTATGTTAGGGAGAGAATTCAAGGCAAATCAAAGTTTGTATTGATTTTGGGACCAGGGGAGGGGTTGTGGAGGATTATCTGAATAATTCTATTATTCAACTTTCTGTTGGAAAATTAAAGTGGATAGTGCAAAGAGCACTACTGAGAGAGATAAATGAGCTGCTTCACTTCAGAATGAACTCTCATCTCAGCAAACTGTTGACATTATGTGCCTAAATTCCTTATGTACTTAGCAGAGTTATCTGCATAAAATATCCTTTAAATTCAAGAATGACTTCCATCAGCCCTGTAATGATATCAGGGGATGATTGTGCTCCCATTTTATTTCAGTGGGTGTACACAAATACTGCTATTCTGCAAGATTATTAAATCTCAAAGGGTGCATTTTGTGATTATTTAGGATGGATTCCATTTCCGCAGTTCCAAACCTTGCAACCTTGTTCAGAGCAGTAACATAAACCTGTAAGATGAAGAAAGACATTGTTGTCCTTTGAGCAAACACACTGAACAAGGGATTCTGTAATTGAACTTCTACCAGCACCTTTGCCAGTGTAGTATCAAAGGTACAGAATTTGATATAGCCAGTTACAAGCCTTCTCACAAATCATGAGGCAGAAATGCTGTGCTGGAGGATTTAGGGACTGTACCTAAAATCTGGGAGCTGGATCACAGCTTTTTAGGATCCACGGCTGCATTTGTGTCCCCACTCCACCCTGGCCCTGCCAGAGAGCTTAGGAGTAGTTTTAGTACCAGTGAATTTAGTTTGGCCGTGTTAGTGCTTAGTACTGACAAGCTTGAAAAAAGCCAAAGTTAAGAAGTCCAAAATCTCAGTCCCCAACAGACAGAAATCTAACATGCAGAGGGGAAGGAGAGGAGAGGTTGCAGGGAATGCAGCTAAACAGAACCCTCACAGTGTCATGCACCATGCAGTTCACAGGCACAAAGGGCAAATGAGGCAGATCATGGTTTGCTAATCTGCCATGGAAATCAGAAACAAGAGCATCAGTTGCAGCTATAAATCTGCCTCACCAGGAATTTCTCAGCCTTTCTGTTCCTACCCCAAAAATGAATTAGGGAACGTGAAGAATATTTGTTCATGCTGTAGGAAGGGGTGAAAAGAAGGTGTTATATGGGTGAGCAACAGCACTGGTGGAAGCGGCGCTGAAGGAAGAGCTAAGGTTTTTGCAAAAGTTTTTTGGCAAGAACACATCTCTAAAGGTTTTCTGTGATGCAAATAGCCCATTTTCCTCATCTTAAAGAGGAAAAGGTATTGCGGATAAAACTTCAAATTACTCCTGAGCCATCTCACAGGGTTTTCACTCTGTTTCTTGAGTCTTGTCTCAAATAAGCTCCTACTCAATAGAAATTTGCTTTAGTCCTAACGCTGTAAAAACCGAGTAAGCACTTTGAGATTTGCCCCATTGATTTTGCCAAGTTTTGTTTGAGTGAGAACTTAATAAAGGTTTTGGACTGTGAAGATAAAGAACTGACTTCTGACATCCTGATTCAATTTCTAGCCAGTCATTTTACGGATTAACTCCCATTGAGTTCAGCAGGAGCGTGTCAGTGCAAGGGCTGAGTCAGGATCCAGCCCTGGCTCCCCTGCCAGGAGTCAATGTCTGCCTCCTTTAACCTGCCCATCGATCCAGGAGTTCAGAACTTCGGGGAAGAAACAACCACAGCTTCTGTGATGAGTTTGATCACAGGGCAGGGGTTATGATGGCTCCAGCACACAGAAAGTTAAAAGGAGTCCAAGCGGAGGGAGGGAAGGGGATGGCATTTGGTCCCAAGTGGAGAAAAGGGGGGTTTATGGGCCATGGGGCAGCCTGTCTTTATCCGCGGAGGAAAGCAGTGAATTAGATCCTGCAGATACAGGTGTGGTGGTTGGCTGGTGTTGGATTAAATCCCAGCACACAGAAGAGGAAGGAAAATGTGGGGCTTGTGCCTTGTGTTGGTGGTGGTGGAAAAGCACCAGTAAGGTGAGTTGAGTTCCTCGCCATGGTAAGGAGCATTTACCACACAGAACTGCACCCCAGCTGCAAAAATGGGCCCACATTTGGAGACCGGTGGGCTGAGAATATTTAATGTCTCTCTAACCCAAGCATTGCAGTTTCAGAGGGTTCCAGAGCCCAAAGCTCCTTTCTAGGTGTGCTCCCTGCAGTGAGGGGCAGTGGTGGCTGTGAGTTGTACACAGCTGCTGTGGCTCTCCTGCCTCAGAGATTCCATCCATGGACACCCCCATAACAATGCAGCCAACTCCACACCCCTCCACTGCACAATTTACACACTTTGGAATTCCCACTCAGCCTTCTCCAAAACAGGGGAGCAGTGAGGAAGCAGCCACTCATGCTGTAAATATCCCTTCTTCCTTCAGCATCAGAAATCAGACTGTTTTCATATGATTTCCTGGGTTGGTGTCGTCATTATTCTTCCTTTTCTATTATTTTCTTTTATGTCTCCTTTAAATCACTTATGTCTACCCATTTGAGTAGAGTCTTGATGTACCCAGGATATTTCCTGTGAGATGCCTGTCTGAGTTTGGTGGGAAATGCGTAGCATTTGTACAAATTCTCATTAATAGAGAATACATTTGGGAAGGGTAGAAGATCTCTGATTTTGAGGGGAGTACATTAATTTGAAGATCAAGTTTGCTTGATATATGGTGGAGATTAATAAACTGGCAAGATTTTGTTTGGAAACATGAAATTTCTTTTTTTTGGGTTGCATAAGCACGGCACAGTCGCTTAAACATTTTAAATCAATTTTCTTTGCACTCTTAGAATTCAAAAACCACAAAATGGATTTCTTTCAAGTTTCTTGTATTCCAAGGTTCAGCCCAGAGGGATTTTTTTTTTTTTTTTTTTTTATTTTTTTTTTAATGGCTTAGAATAGGGTTTTGTAATGAAAAGCCTGACAGATCCTTTACTATACTGTCACTAGGTACAATGCTCTAATATATGGTGCGAGATTAACTTGTATTTTAATAAAGTATCTTGAACAGAAGAAAGGGAGCATTTTAAAAGTATTAGTTGAAATCTGTGTTAGTATTGTTTGAACCAATGTTAAGAGAATACACTTTCTTTAGTTTCCCTGGTTGAGTCAAGAGCATAAGCAGCAAAACTGTGATGTAGGGAGCCTTTCAAATGGTTAAACATTTCAGTCCTCTGTTCCTTACAAAAGTTGATGCCTTTTGAAAATGCAGCTACTCTGTCAGCTTCTCAGAATGATAAAAATGTGCTGAATTTCTTTGTGTAACACGTTCCTTCTTCCCAACTTCTTGCTAAAAGAAAAGAAATAATAAAGGGCATCATGGCCTTTCTCTCTGTCCGTTCCAAACCCTGGCTGTTCCTTGCTCCCTGCCCCTCAACACACGTGGCTCTGGAGCGTGGCCATTCCCAGACAGGGCTTAGGGGCACTGCTGACACAGCAGCCAGGGGTCCCATTGCCACAGGAACAATTCCCAGCCTGCAAAACTGTGGGGGTTCATTTGCTCAGGTTCTGCTTTTACTTGTTTTTCCCTGCAGACGTGTGTGATGGCAGCTTTTCATGTGTGTTGGGTTACTTGAAGGAGTTAAAGTTGTCCATTTTTTAAAGGTTTGTTTTATATGCATTATACACATTCTGGTTGTATGCACTGGCACACTCACATGCATGTATATATAATTATATGTATTTTTATTTATGTAAGTATCTCAAGTATCTCATACTGGCCATTGGCAAGGATAAGATGTAATTCATAGTAGGACCTTCGATCTGATCCCGTGTGTTAAATCTTACAGGACGTAAAGCTTGATAAGATTTGTGAGAGCTCTGATTCCTTAGGTAGGAAAGATGGCCAGAGTTGGATTAGTACAGACTGTAAACCTTTGGAGCAAGCTCTAATTAAGGGGGTAATGAGCAACATCCTTGTGCTGCTAGCACCTCCCGTGCTGACTGCTGAGAGGCTGTGGGATGGCCTGCAACTGAGGAGGAGGTTCTAGACCATTGGCCTCATCTCAAAGGGCCATTTCTGTGTTACAGTTCACACGATGCACTCAAATAGAAACTGCATTAATATGTCTGTGGAATGGCTTCATACAGAGTTATTTCAGCTCTGCCCAAAGCAGAGTCTCGTCCATACTCAGAACAGGAGCTTGGGTGCAAAACACTGCACACCATGTCCTGAGTGTCACAGAAGTGTCACAGCCATGGGCACCAAAGTGACTACACGTGCACTGAATTGATCTTCAAATTCTTATAGGTGCTGTGAAAAGAAGAGCTCCTTTTCCATGTTTCTGCCAGGATAGTTGTACACCATGGATGTCTGATCCCTGTTGCACATCCACATTGACTTTGAAAGTGGAAACTATAATATTATGTAATCTTGGCTCAAAGGCAAATATTAGCTAATTTAACCAGATATAATCTACCCCCAAATGTCTACACTACTCACCGTTGAAGCAGTGCTTTTAAAAGGTTTCTTAAAATAAGCACAAATTTAAAATTGTATGTTTAGCTCTCGGGGAAATAACTAGTATTTAACTGGAGCATTGGTTTCCCTGTGCCATGCACTGCTGATTTACTGAAGCTGGACAAAGTAATTCCCATCAGCATTGATTGAGAATGTCCAGGTTTTGCCTTTCAATTAATTATGAAACAGTCTGTTGTCAGCATTCCCAACAGATAGTGAGACTTTGCCATTCAGAGTTAATGGGGATGAATGTGAATGTACTGAGGCACTGGGAAGAAAGGCTGTAATGAAATTCAGACTGAGCTGAACTGGAGAAAAAGGGCAGAGAGGAGAAGAATGAGCACATTGAGATCCTGGACAAATAGAGAGGGGCTGATGAATCTTTCAGTTCCAGCAGGCAGAGTGGCTCTGGGCTCCAAGGGACTGGGCGTGAGGAGCGGGTAACACCGCATCTCTCAGGGAGGGAAGTCCATCTGGGCCCCATAAATGAGCTGGGCTGGGGATGGCAAACTGAGAGCTGCTTTCCTGAGCTGTCACCAGGATATGGGAATGTTCACACGTTCCTCAGCTGCAGGTGCTCATCTGTGGTTAGGACGTAGCAGCAGCAAAAACTTTCAAAGCCGGGAGTGCTCACGTAGCTCCATCCTCACCATCTCTCTTTTGTTAATGTTTGTAACTGCTCCTCCCTCAGAGTATGGAGGCATTTACACGACTGCAGATGTGTGAAAAGACCCAAGATGGCAATTCCTGATCTGCTGCAATGTGTGAGAGCCAGAGCAGGGCTGTGTGTGCCGTGGGCACTTCTGTCCCCACCACGTGCACGGGTGTGTGTCCCTGTCTGAGTGCCGCTGCTGTGTGGACACATTCCGTGTTCCTCCAGCTGTCTGGAGGGATTCAGTTCCCCAAGGATGCAGGCAGGTGTCTGCTGGGATTTGCTAAATGCTTAAACCAGTTGGCTCTTTAGCACCCAGTGAAATGAGTCTGATCGGGTGCATAATTCACTCAAAGCACTGGGACAAATCTTTGCACCAGCAAAATCTTTGAAAATCCCTCAGAAAAACCCATCTAATATGTGGCTATAGGAAAATTCAAAGATTCAGCCTGTGACACAGCGCATAAATTTGTTTTTTGGTAGTTTTCCCTCAGTAACTTTAGAAGTCATTTTTCGTCTGTATTTTGAATGCCAGGGGGGTTGTGCCTCTGAGAAATTAGCAGACAGCCATGCAGTCCATCCATCATTGTTGGTGTGTTTGTTGGTTTTTTCCTTCCCACGTTGTGTATTGAAACCCATAATTAGGACTAATCTTTTAAATGCCTTTGTAGAAAAAGAACACAGCAGGCATGGAATGGACTTTTTTATTAAAATTAACAAAAGAAGCAAGATTTGTACATAACATGTAACAGCTGAGAATAGACTTAATAATTAAAATTACTTCTGTAAACCTGTTATTAGAGATACTGAGTAAATAAAATTGCTGTTGAGATCGATATTTCTGTTCACAATAAAAATTTATAATTTAGGATAAACAGTTCTTCCATATAGGCTATGGAATTCATTGGAATATGTCCAGCATGTTAACAGCAACAAAAATAATTAAGAATCACCAACAGTTGTCAAGAACTGTATATTTATAGTTATTTCAGGATAGAAGAAATTCTCTTCTGAAATGGAAGATACTATTCAAACACTAAGGTGTTACTGTATATAGTGGCCAGGTTTTGGGATTTAGACACACCCTTTTTTCAAGCATGTGCTTATCTGCTGTTCTGGGTCTAACTAGTGACCTGTGCTGAATGAATCAGAGCATGTGCCAGTGCATTTTATAACTGTGAAAATGATGCTATTTACAGCTACCAAGGGAATGATGCTATAAATAAGCATTGATTTGGGGGTTTTTAGTCTCTCCACTTCAGTGTTTAACAGTCCAGCTTTTCATAACCAATAAAACTGCTTTGGGTTCTTATTGATATTCATCATTCCAGATTGTGTTTTAATATTCTGGAAGAATTAAAAAATATTTTTATCCCTCTTTTGTCTGTAGCTTTACTTAAAAATCAACTGGAGATTTTAATCTCCTTAAGAATACATGAATGTTCAAAAGAGGGATTGGGTGATTTCTCTCTTGGGTGGTACAAGTTGATTATCTTCCTGATTGCCATTTCTCCCTGTTAAATGGTTTTAGTGACTACCTAGGAGCTGGAATGTCCCAGATGTAGCTTCTTAGCAGATGATGAATGCCTGTTATAACATGCCCTTCGTAGGGGCTTAGACAGTCTGGAAGGATTCACAATAATACCTCAAGATTACTCTGAGCACACAGACACAATAGCACAGCAGCTGATGTTTATTCATCTTTCATGAGGCTCGTGGAGGCAAAGAGAGCAAGGTTGCTTCCCGATTTACTGGGGTCATTTGGCGTCAAACATGTCCCAGACCTCTGAGTGTGTCATGCTAAGGCTGTGCTGCACTATGTGCAAAAATTACATTTTTAACTGGTGCTGTCTGCTCCCATTTTTCCTTTTTTCCTTTTCACCATCTCTTCTTCCTTCCTTCCTTCCTTCCTTCCTTCCTTCCTTCCTTCCTTCCTTCCTTCCTTCCTTCCTTCCTTNCAAGATGATTCTAGTTTACAATGAGCTTTGTTTTTGAATGGGAAAGGTAGTGTTGACAGAGGGTCAGGGATGAGGACAGGGACACCTTTCACTATCCCAGGTTGCTCCAAGCCCCATCCAACCTGGCCTTGGACACTTCCAGGGATGGGGCAGTCACAACTCCTCCGAGCAAACAGTTCCAGAGCCTCGGTACCCTCACGGGGAAGAATTTCTTCCTAATATCAAATCTAGACCTTTCAAAGCCATGCCCCCTTGTCCTGTCAGTACATGCCCTTGTCCAAAGTCCTTCTCCAGCTCTCTCATAGGGCTGCCCGTGTTTCGGAATTCCCCTGAAAGGGCGAGGAGAAAAAGGAACATGGCCCGTAATTGCATCTCTATTAACTAAATGATTAAAATTAAACACATTGTTATCACTGTGACTGGGCTGGGCTATTGTGCACAGTGATTTTGGAGATGAAACCTCAAGAATGATTTTGGAGCTCTGTGGAGACCCTAAGGGCTAATTGTTATAGTCTGGCTATGGATTGGGAACAGATCCAGCTGTGAGGACATCTCACCACCTTTTCTACACCGTTTACAGTGAGGGACCTTTGCTTTTACTGGGATAAAGCCTCAGAGTTAGTGAAGTTACTATTACTATTGCTTTACAACTCTTGTCATCTCTTGCTAGGAATAAACAGGTGAAATGGGGCTTTTTGCTTGAATGTCTCTTTTATCTTCCTGGGGTGAATATCTGCCGTGGTGTTCCCTTGTTCTGCAGTATTGTCTGGGAAGCTTTTCCTTTCTTCTGCATTCTTGATATTTTCTCTTCTCTTCTTAAAAAAAAAAAAAAAAAGCCCAGCAAAATGCAAGCAAACAAAAAGGAAGGCATCTCAGAACCTGACCTCCTTCCCCTCCCAACACATTGAAAGGCTTTAATGAAAATAACTTTTGGCAGCTGTGTTTGAGTGACCAATGTGGAATGGGATGTGACATCGGAGCATAAACAAAACGTATAAATGTATGCAGGACGCAATACTACAGCTGGAATAAAAGATTCAGATGCCTCTTCTTTTTGACACATCGCATTGTAAGGTCACAGACTGAGCTGAAGATGCAGCTTGAGGAATGGAAATGTCTGGGTTGATGTAAACTGGTTTTAACCCCCTCAGTATTTTGAGATAAATAGCGTTGACTTGGAGAAGGCACATTCTCACTTTACATTCAGCCTCTCTGCTTCCTGTAGAGCATTTTAAATCTTAGGGGCCTGAGCCAGCCACAAATTAGGAAATAATGGGGGTATCAGTAAGGTTGTTTCATGGCTTTTAAAATTAAAGGAATTCTTAGTGAGTTACCAGCAGCTTGCTCTGCTTTTCTTTTTTCCTTCTTGCCATTTTTTCATTGTATTCACTTTAAAATTCTCCAGCGAAGATTGGCATGGTAAGATCAAAATCAGTGCTGTGTAAAAAGCAAGTTTTTACAGTTCAGTCCTTTTTTTCTTGTACCTGGTAAGAAAAGATGTCATTAAGAGGACTGGCGATTTTCACCTCAAATGAAATGTCAGATCTAATATTCCCTATGAGTCTCTGTGTCTTTGTTAAGGTCTCATTATCTTGTGAACATGTGGACCAAGTCCAAAAGAATTATATCTTTAATATTTGTCTATCAGTCTTATGTCCTTTTTGCTTCTAACAGAGCTGAGACAGGGAGGGTTTGTTAGTGCAGGGATTACTTCATTAGTTTGATTCGGCATGTCTTGGATTCACAGTGCTTTCAAGAGACATCACGAAATAAATTCAGAATGTGTTATGAGGATGCCCACAGAGCAAATAACATGGGCAAATTACCTCACTGCTAAAGGGAAAATAAAAATCACATATCTAGTGCAGACAATATGACAAAATAGAGCAGCATGCAGGGGGGAAATCTCCTGTAAATACTGCACATTCATATTCATGTGCTTTACATTAAAGCAGTAGAATCCATATAAAACTGCACTTATTAAAATAAAACATTTCTGAGAAACAAAACAAATAGCTAAGTGCTGGGGAAGCAAACTGAAGCTTTTAAAGTACTATTTCCTAAAAAAATAATCTTCTTGTGTAACTTAGAGTGGCTTTTAATTATCTGCACAGCTCCAGCAAGCAGAGCAGTGGTGAACTTGGGAATGTGTGGCACCATTTAGGTTTTAAGTGTTATTCATTTGGCAGCAGCAGTGGTTTAAGGGAGACAGCACCTTTGTGAATTTTACTACAGGGAATGAATTTGGATATTCTCCTGTGCACTGGTAGCTGCTCTGAAAATGTATCCATATGGATTAGCACTGGGTGCTAGCTTGGATAGAGCAGCCTCCAAAATCAGTTGTTTTAAATAACATTTATGTGAATATGTGTGTGTGTGTGTGCATTTTGAAAGGAATTGATGAAATCATCATTTCTGGAAGGATGGATTTGGGTATCCATAGCTTGGAGAAACTGACAGTGAGTTTGGGGTTTGAGAAATGCTATCCTGCAATGATAAGATTGTAATATTTTATCATGGGTCTGACAAATTCAGAGCATAATGAGGTTGATAGAGATGTTGCTGTTGACTTCAGCAACGGCAAGATTAGGTCTTCACAAGTTTCTGTGGGAATAATCTCTATGGATAGCTCATTTACAAACATGAGTGGATCATTTAGACTCATGGGACATGTTTATTATTCACATATAAGTAATTAATACTCATACATAAGGGAATTTATTCCTCTTACTTATCTGTCTTATAGGAACTGACCTTTTTCTCCATCCAAAAGACTCCCTTCCCACATGTCCTGACAAAAGGACGTGTGGTGCAGTGGGCTAGAGGGGTTCATATGGCAAAGGGAAGGGGTTTTGACAGGATGCAACTTGCAAACTTCATTTAGACCAATTATGCACGTTAGTTCCTGCCTAAACAGTTTCATTTGACGAGTTTTCATGCAAGTTAGATACAGGCCTTCTTAATTATATATGAGTAAACGTGGCTCAACACATTCCTTTGGTTATTTCATCATTGAAATAAACTCCAGGCCAAAGCAGGACACAATAATCTATAGCAAGGTTGCCTCCTCCTATTGCAGGCACTGAGCATTCGTGTATTAGAAAGCATTTATTTAAATATTCAATTAAAACTAGGCATCATTGTACTGTAAATAACGTTTAAATTGACAGAAAATGGAAAGTGTTTAACTACATGCAAATTATGAAGGATGGTTTTCGGGGCAGAAATTTCATTTGGGGCCTTGCTTTGGGAAGGAGCATTTTTATACACATCTTCTAAGTGACAGAATCTCAGGAGGAAGAACATCAGGCACCCCAACTGCTGGTGTTTTTGAAAAGCTCTCCGAAGACTTGAATTCTTTGAATTAAGACATTAAAATCCTGCACTCGTTAATATGGGGATTAGTTAAGTGTGAGCCAGCATGTATACACGTACTGTAATTAGGGGTTTCATTTGATCTTTATGTATTTGATGAAAGCAGTGTGAGGAAAAAAGTCATCTCAAAAAAAAAAATACTCCAGTTTTGCAGTGATTGTTGCTCTGCTGGTGCTCACAGGGCATTCTGGAAACCTTTGCTGCACCTGGGGGCAGCGATGGCCATTGCTGAGATCTTACAGGCACGTGGGCCCACTTCTGCCAGGGATGTGAGGGGGCTGACGGCAATATTCCTCCTCTCGTTCCCACCGGCATCCTTCTTTCTTCCTCCTTCTCACCAGGGAGACAGAAAGAACCAGGAATTCCTTCGCAGCAGAGTCCCCAGTGTGGATGTGATGAGGCGGGTGCTGCCCACCCGGGGGTGGATGTCTCTCGTTTGCTTTTCTAGACCAAATATTCCTCAGAGAAAATTGCATGGAATGGCTGAGGGCTTTGCTGTTCACGCTGGGAAGGGCTGTTCCACTGCTCTGCATTTTTTGCTTCTGTCTTGTTGTGTTTTGGTTCTCTATAAAATCCTTCTGATGAGATACTACCCTGCTTTTTTTGCCTTCATATAAGGAGGGGACCAAAAAGTCGGTGTTTACCCCAGCTCAGAATGTACCTGTGCCTCAACTCTGCCTCCACATATGCTGAAAACTGGGTATTTGCAAACCCCCACTTTGCAGGTGCAAGAAGAAATCTGCTAACGTTTTGACATTTTTTGGCAATCCTTTAAATAGCCTCACACCTACATGGCCCAGAATTTCCTCCTGGATTAGTATGGCACACGGTTTCTGCAGCTTTTTGTGCTTGTTTTGGGGTTCCTCCACAGGTTGGTGTTGTTGGATATGGGAACACAGGTGCAGGTGCGTGCACACTGAGGCTGAGGAGTGAAAATCCATCCCTTCTGCAAAATAAAGTCTTTCATTTCCTCCAGACCACATTTGAATGTAATACAGAACATAATGAGACTTTACACTTCTGGAAGCCAGTCCATACCACCCACTTGGCTTTTTGTTACAGTGTGAGGGAAACATGAGCAAAATCACATTTCATGAGGTGCAGAAGAAGCTGCAATGCCCTGACACCCACATACCAGGAGAGAAAAAAATAGTCTAGATCTGAATTTCTGCCCTCCTAAAAATATAAAGAAAGTAAAACAGCTCCACCACCCTTCCTTCCAGAGTATTTTGTGGGTTTATATTCAGTGTAATTGGGACAGAAATTCATCTTTTGTCCTGTTTGGTGGCAGTGTCCCATTGACATGAGTGGTGTCAAAGTGTGACCCTGGATTTAGGTCACCCACGTTTCCACAAGTGCTGTGTGGGGAGAATGTGCCTCATTGTCCCATACTCCCAGGTTCTCCGTGCACATGTTCCCTTGTCATTTTTGCTGGCACATCTTTTGTTCTTGTACCACACAGTGGAATGGGAGGTACAATTTAATGTGAATTACCTACAAATCACATACAGTGCCACTAAGTAGCTCTTTGCAGTACCTGGTGTGGGTTTTCTCTCGCTGACAAACTGAATAATAAGTCTTCTCTAAAATTCTAAAACAATAATAATAAATTACATATGTGATGCAGTGAATATAGTTAGATTGTGAGGCAGCAAAATAGATTAGAGAATCTGTCAGTAAGATAGGTTAGAGACTCTGTCTGTCTGTATATTTCTTCCTCCCTCCCTGTGTTTTTTTATATATATTCTGATGTTAATTGGACACAATCAGTAAAAAGACATCTGAGCATCTTTTCAAATTTGGGTACAAATGCCCCTAAATCGAGAACTCCCATCTGCAAACATCCCTTAACTGCTGCCTGACAGACACTGGGCACACAGCTCAGGGTTTTGCCAGGAGGACTGTTGTCCATGAATATACAGGAGCTGACTGCTCGGTGTGCATGGCACTGCACGCACGGAAGGGCTGAATCCATTAAAACTGAAACAATAGTTCCCTAAAAAAAGGCAGGTTGTTCTTGCATTAAAGCATACGGTGAACTTGTAAATTCCGAGGAGCTGGGTGAAAGAACGGACATTAATTTAATCGGGTTTGTCATCTTGTCCCTACTGCAGTGTGAGAGAGTCACTGGAGCTGAAAGTGTTCCTGTCGTGGGTACAACCAGCTGCAAAACGGCTCCGGAGCCACTGCTTCCCTCGGGATGCCCCTGGGACACGGCTGGGGAGCTCGAGCTGTGGCTCCATCCTGGACCCACCAGGAAGGGCTGGAGCTGGGGGTGCTGTGCTGGTGCTAGGACAGGGATTTGGGGACTCCCCAGCACACGGAGCTGAGCTGCTGTGTGTGCTCTGCGTGTCATGGTGCACAAAGGGGTGAAAGGCACTGCCGGGCTCCCGGGATCTCATGGGTGTGATGTGAAGTCATCCATAACACTCCAACGTGGCTCTGGGAAGTCCAGGTCTGTCTAAAGAGCAAGTTCAGCACTCCCAGGGCATGGCGTGGCCCTGTGGACACAGGGGAGAGCCCCTTTAGGATGTGGTAACACTGGTGTCCCTCCTGGACCATGCACCTGGGCCAGGACACGAGTTCACCTCCCAGCCCTTGCAGGCCAGTTAAATGTGCTGCTGCCGTGGCTGCAGCACTTCCATGTGTCCAGATGTTATCTGAGACTGCCAAAACGGTGCTGACAAAGGCAGAGAACAAAATGGAGATTTTCGAATCATTACCCCTCAAATCTGAAACAAATTTCATGGACCAAGGAAAAGCCTTCAGGGCGTTTTATGAGTTTCCAAGGCTAGCTGCAAAAAAATACAGTGTTAAGAACTCAAAAAAGGTCACAATAATATTTTATAATAGCGAATGCTAGCCTAAGTGCAAAGGTTGGAGCCAGTGCTCCCCATAAGTAATACATACAAACAGGAAAGAGGGGGATCCAAGAGGTCTGTGTTATTCCTGCTAACATGCAGCCATATCATTTTACAGCAGAAAAATACATATAGAAATTACAGAAAATGTTGAATACTTTTGCAAGCTGCTTTTGAGAAACTGCGTGTCTTTGTATAAAGATGGGAATGACAGTTCATGGTACATTAAAGTGAATAGAGTTCCCAAGCCATTCAGCAGTTGCAGAAATTCACTTAATCTCAGTTTTATACAGGGCAATTTTTTTCCCCCACCAGAATGATTGTCTGGGTTTGTATGTCTGCTCTTTCTCTCTCTGCTTCCCTCCCCAGCTCAGGTGGGAACATGCAAGGTTCTAGGGAATGTTATAGTTAATTTTATTTGTTCTATTCAAATTTACCTGTTTTAAACACATTTCAAAAGTACTACCAGTAGACAGTTATGAAAGGTGCATGTTTATCGTTACCCAAACCAGAAAAAGGAAGAAGATGAAGGCACTGCCTCAGTTCCTTAGTTCCTGATAGAATCACAGAATGGTTTGGGTTGGAAGGGACCTTAGAGATCATCTAGTCCATCCCCCTGCCGTGGGCAGGGACACCTTCCACTACACCACAATGCTCGAAACTTCATCCCACCTGGCCTTGGGCACTTTATTGCTGATGAAAGTAGCTGATAGAAACAGCATGGATAAGATGGGGTTAATGGTTGAAATGAGTGTTCAAAATGGTTATGAAGCCTGACAGATAGCATGAGCCTGAAAAATCTTTTCCTTCTAGCTGTAGGACCAGGAAAGCTGTTGGGAGGGATGGACATTTTGTAGATTCTTCATTATTTTTTCAACCACAGCAAGAGATGTGGAACCTCATGAGATGCTGTTGTAGGCAGACACACTTTCTGCCTTTTAAATTCTGCTTAATCTTGAATGTAGAATCTTTGGCTGCCCTATTTGCATTTGTAGAAAGCCAGCTGGAATAAATTCAACTCTGCTACAATAAAAATTTGTAGGCAAGGATCCTCTCCGATAACGTTCCTGCTGCACTTCCCTAAATAAAACCTTGGCAATCCACAAAGCTGGAGAGGGGCTAAACCTGAATGCAGGATTTGGGGCCTGGTGTTATGTTAAATGACTTTGGATCACGAGCTGACCTCTGTAATTACCCCAGCCCCAGGTTTGTGTGTGTTGGGTGTCCAGGTGTGGGGTTTTGCCCACTGGACCCACCGCAGCCATTGGCAGGTTGTACTCACAGGAACAGGTGCAAGTACAAAGCACACGATGAGTAATTTGTAGGATGCCCCTATAATTTCATGCATATTAAGCCAGTTATGCAGAACAGTTTCAGTGCGTTTGGAAGCACAGATCTTGCACATTCAAGTTGATCAGTGAAAATGAAGCTCGTAGCTGTTTGCGGCGATTAGCGTTTGAATACCAACCTACCCAGTTTTGGGGCAGAAAGGGAAATAGCCCATGGGATTACTCAGAAAAGTGATTCTAGGTGGTTATTTATAAAACTCTAGTGTCAGTAAGTTATTTCAGAAACAAAGTATTTCTATTTTAATGGTTAACAAAACTGCATTCACGTTCTGTTGCTCAGTTTTCGGTATCCTGCAGAATTCATTTGCCAATTGCTTTTAAATATCAGCAACACTTATCCATTCCAACATCAGAGGAATTTGAAAGAGAGCTCCATGCAGAATTGATCTGATCCAGCAACATCAGGATTATGTTTTGTGTGAGGGGTTTTTCTCAGGTGTAAGTAGACCAGAATGTTCCCAAATTGTTATTTTATTTTTTTTTCTTTGCCAAGATCAAGGAGAGCTTGCCAGTTTTTACTGGAAGAGTAAGAATTTTCAGAAAACTCCTGTAGATCTCCAAACTGCTCATAAATTTATTGACAGTTGGCAGCCCTGCTGTGTGTGCTGTACTGTTATATATCTGCCTTCTTCACATCTGCTTTGTCGGGGTATGAGACAGCAAGGCAAAAGTAGCTTAAGGAGGCTTAGCAGTGTCTGTAAATAAAATGGGGAAAAAAGCTTTATTTTTTTCCCTTCCTCAAAAGATTTTCCATTTTTTAACGTGAAAGGATTTTAATGAAATCCTTGAGTTTAAGAACAGCAAGTGCAAAACAAAGGGGTCTAGCTCTTGTGTTTCCTGTGAGTAATTCCCTCAGACAGGAGATGAGGGAGTGGGAAAGAATATCCTCCAAATGGAAAAAGAAAAGTCTCTGTTACTTTTACTGCTGATTAAAATATTAGTGCAGTATCAGTGCTCAGGTTCCTGTGTCCACAGGTGATGTTTAGTTTATGACAGCATCCTGGACATTTTTTTGCCTTGCCCGATAAAAGGGCTCCCAGTCACGGCATGACAGCTCAGGATATCAATGCACTTCCAAATCCTTCATTTTGCAAGGAAAACAGGCTGCTCTGGTTTTTCCCCTGCGAAGTTGTCCCTTGCAGAGCCAAGCCCAAGGCTGCTCCTGGCACCGCTCACCTGTGATGCATCGCGTGTGTTTTGTGCTGACCACGCTGGATAAATTGCACCCCTCCCGTCCAGTCCTGCAAAGTCAAATTTAACTGGGAAAATTGAAGTACAGTGTCTGGGGCTTAGTGAAGCACAGCAAATCCTTTCTATAAGCTATAGAGGTGACCTTTTAAACCACCTCCCACACCAAGCCTCCTACTTTTATTTTTGACAGTGAGTATAAACCATAGGAAGGGCTAGTGAGAGGTCTGTAATGCTTGTGCTCTGCTTGTGACTTTTAGAAGAATTTCAAGAGGACCTAGGAATCTCTCCTGTTTGTGATTTGACACAGTTAGAGGGACTTCAGTGCCATGACAAATGACAGTATTAACTCAACACCCTAATTCAGGTGAACAGAGCCATTGGCCAGATTTGATCCTTCCATAGGCAGTGGATAAGCACAGTGACAGAGCTGCTGAATCAGACAGTAGTTTAAACATCTACTTCGTTTTAATTGAGCCTAAGAAGTATTTTTAGGGAATGTTTAAAGTACAAAGGAAAATTTTGTTTAAAAATAGATTTTTGACAATGTAAAATAGGTTAGCACTTCCTTTGAGGCAAACAAACAACCCACTTAAGAATTAAAAATTTCCAAGCAAATGATTTGGAAATCCTTCCTTCTTGAAGCATGATCAAAGTAAAGTCTTGACAGGTAGCATTTATCACAGGTAGTACCTTCTGCTCAGTAAGTACTTGATGAGGCAAAAAGAAAAATTAAAATGGGGGTTCATGGTTACATGAGTGTCTATTGTACTCAAAGCATAAAAATCCTCCCTTTAGGAAAAACTTCCATTTCCCCAGAAGCCGCAGCTCTGTTTTGAAACTATGGGTTTGTCATTACATAAGGGGATTTTGGGATAGAGGAAGCAGAAATGGAGAAGAGGGGCTGGATTGCTCTTTGCAGGCTGCCCTGAAGAGCAGCATTGGCTGGGCACCCCGGTGCCTTTATCAGGATGCTGGGCCTTTGAAATGTTTCACATGGTGGAACTTCAGCCTTGCCATAATCCTATGCAAAGCACTTGAGTGCTTAATTTTCAGCCTGGAAATGGACCAAGTGAAGTGAATAAGGATTAGTTAGGGTCTGAGGAGAAAACTTCCAAAGGTGTAAGGGGACAGTTAGAGCATCTAATTCTTTTCAAAAGCCAGAGGAAGTCAAGCACCTAGTACACACATTCAGAGATGGTAAATCTTTCCATGAGGCAAAAAGCATGCATTGAAGTGATGTGCTGCATTAAGAAGCCCCTCTATGACGAATTTCTCTTCCATCTCATTGTTCAGCCCCAATTTCCCTTCATTACTTGAATCCCTTCTCTCCTGGGTATAGCAGCTGACACACCTCTCTATATTCACTTTCTTCTTTCTCACTTTCCTTCAGGTCAGGCTTTGAACCAGTGTGTTGTGCTGTAGGTGATGAAATGATTTTTTTTTTTCCCCAAAAACAAGATTTTTAAAAGAGAAATTTTTGTATCCTTCTCCTTTAACTTGATTTAGATGTCACGACATTCCCTATTCACAGAACAATTCTTCCTCATCTGAACGGTTAAGAAGCAGAAACACTGACACTGATCAGGGAGATAACGTGGTAACTGGGATCTTGATGGGAACGCAAAGGAGGGATCTGGGTTGTGTTTTTAAATATTTCTGAATTGCCATCTTGCCTAGAACTTGAAACTCTCTTTCCATGAGAGTTACAGTGCAGTAGCAACAGATTTCAGATCTTGCTTGTAATGCACTCAGCCTGATACCTCTTGAGTGGGTAGAAGGTGCACAGTTAATTATTCCCCCCATGAAAAGTGTGGTTTCAAGAGCAGCCATGTCAAAATTTAGTGAGCACTGCAAGTGGTTATGAAATATAGCTGCAGTGTGTGGAAGGCATCCAAATATATCCTATTTCAGCTTCTCAGATCCACCATTCTGGATTTATGGGCACTCTTTCTATGCGTGAAGGACAGGATCTCAGAGCAAGGAATGCTGATTCTGTTTTCCTGCGGAGAAGCGATCCTTCTCCGTATTTTACTGAGCAGCTGATTCTTAAAATAAATGGACTAAATGGGGGGAAGATTTATTAAGCCTATCTGACAGCTCACAGCCCCACCCCAAACACAGTAAAAATATACAGCCTAAGTGAGCTCCAGCCTAATGGACCCAACTTAAAAGAATTTATTTAAAGAAATTTTGAGTTTCTTCTCCATTCTGCACAGCAAATGGCCCTCAGTCAGCAGAATTCCCTGCAGTGTGAGTGCAGAGTTGCCTGGTGCCAGGATCCCGTGGGACCCCGCAGTGCGGAAGGCACACGTTCCTTGGGTACCTATGCCTACAGCTGATGTCAAACCTTTAAAATATTTAGGAAGGTACAACTGCAAATTGCAAATAGGAGCATTACCCGTGCAAGGCTTTTAGTATTTTTTGCTGGAGGCTGCAAGACTTTGCAGGGAAGGCGTTCAGGCTGTTGTCTGCACTCAAATACCCCAGCTTGCTCTTGCGGTGAAAATGAAGCCTGTGAGCCAGCTGTTTTCTTTTGCAGATGTAGACACTTAACTACAAGCCACCTGATTGTCAGCAGTGGTGAGCAATCACAGCTCCCATTCATCTTTTTGAGAGCCTTGGTGCTTGCTGCTGTTGGAAATAAGACCACTTGTGCTCAGGTGCCTCACAGAAAGTGACTTCGAAATTGTTTTGCCTTGAACAGGAATTACAATGATTTGCCTTCTTGAGGATGACTGAGCCAGGCTGACACACTTGCCTTGACTCTGGAATCTGAGTTGTTCCTGAAAGGCTTCACAGGTGGCTTCATAGGATTTGGCACTCTTCAGGAAGTGGTGCTGCTTTTCTCTTTGTCACGTGTTTGCTTTGTGTTTCTCTTTGGCGCTGATGCTCTGATCAAATCTTGGCTGTTGTCTGAGCAGATGAAATGTCACCCTTGTGTCCCTTTGGGTCAGGTAACGTGTTCACAGTGCTCTCCAGGCAGGCAGTGTGCACTGGTTCCTGGCTCTGGCACATCCCTGCAGCTGCTGTGGTTCCTGCTGCCTGCAGGCACCCAAACCTCTTGCTCTGGAGGTGTCGGGCTTTTCCAGCTGGTGCCCTGGTGTTTGAGGATGAACACATGCAAAACAGACATGATCTGGCATGGAAATGAGTGAAAAGCATCCACAGAGTTTTGGCTTTCTGAAGGCATGGGACTTCCAGGTTTGTGGTACCAACATTTCATCTTCAGCCTTTTGTGAGCTAGGAACCCTTCCAAGGATGGATTACATTCCTTCATGATTTCTGATAAGTGCAGATCAGGCACTTCCCTCAGCACTCAGAAACCCTTCCTTATCTACTTCAGATATCTGTACCTCATAGCAAAAGTTCCATTTTAAAGGTTTTTTTTTCAACAAGAGGCTTTATTAAAGCCATCTTTTACAACTGGTTAGTGTAAAACCTTCTTTGAGTCAGATGAAGGACTGAACACTATGAATCCTGCAGGGAAGTTCTGGATCTGGTTATGGATAGATAAATATTTTTTTAGGAAGTTGCTATCCCTGTTTATGACATAAATCATCAGTAACCTGGCTTTAAATCCAGTCAATGAACTAGTGTTGACTGAAACCATGTAGGAAGTGATGCCCCAGCTCAGGAACCCTTTGGCTGACCTAGGCCCTCAGAGATAAGAGTGTTTAAAAGGTCCCTTCCAAATCAATCTCTTCTGTGATTCTGTGCTTTTGGAACAAGTTGCTTGCACAGGGGCCCACAGTCAAATGGCTTTGGGGTTTTTTGGCTCCTGATTGCTGGGTCTGCAGAAACACCTCTCTAACTGTGGTATGGAGACTCAGGTAGAATTTTGGGTGTCTAAATCCAGGCTCAAGTGCCTTCGTTTTGCAGTTTTTCAGATATGCACTAGAAAAGTAAATTGGTGGTAACACGTGTAAAATAGCATAATTGCTTTTTAATTACTTGTTTAAATGGGAAACAATTACCAGGAGAGCAGGCAGGAGGCTGAACAAATGTTTAAATAGTAATTGACAAAAATTTTTGGTTTCGTCCGGTGCTTTTTTCCAGAACATTCCATGTTCGAGAGGAGACTGCAGTTAGAAATGAACATCTCTGTTTCTCTGCAGCACACAGCAGTGGGATTTCCAGAGCCCGAAATCTGTGTTAGACACTGAGCCCAGACATTCAGACAATTTTCCAAATGAGAGATGCTGAGAGGTACTTTCAATTATCTAAAGCCGTGCCATTTGCCTGTTAAAATTTCCTCCTCTCCTACCCTTTTTCTCATCAGGCTGTAAAAGGCTGGTTGTTGTCTGTCTTTTGCACTTTACACCACCAGTCTGTGCATTCACTGGGGTGAAATCACCCACGTATTTCAGAGACAAGTCATTTACTGTGACCTTTAGCAATCTGAACACACCTAATTACCTTGTTCGAGTTTGCTGGGCTTCCCTTGCATCTCTCTGGCCACGATCCTTCTTTTCCCCAACTTTTAAAATCCCAGGCAAGCAACCTGGATGGAAGTTAGCAGTGCTGAGATATGGAATTCCCACCGACAGCAGAGTGCTGACATGTGCAAAGATGTGTAAATAAGCTGAACGTGGTGAGTGTTTAAGAAACAGCCATCATGCAAAAAAAAAAAAGAAAATACCCGTCTGGTTAAGGCTATCAAAGGGCTTGGCCTCAGATTTGCTGAGAGTAAAGAAGATTCCCACTTGCTTGAGCAGACTGTGGAGCAGCCATGGGCTTTTCAGTGGGTTTTTTTAAACTCACTAGACCAACAACATGAAGTGCGAGAAGAAAGTCTAAAAGAGAAAGTATTAGAACAGAAGAAGGAAATGAAATGCGGCTAAAGAAAATTGATTCTGTTTCATCAAATACTTTTTGAAGTTATGAAGTTGCGGTATTTATCTCAGAAGTACTTATTTTCTGCATGGATTTCAGAGCTATAAAAATATACATTCTCCTTTGTCAACATTTTTTCCTAAAAAAAAGCTCAGTTTAGATAGCTGGACATGCACTAATCCCTTTTCATTCTACAAAAGAAAGAACTAGAAAAAGAGAAAACAAAATTATTTGAGTCCTTATGAACTCAAACAATTTGTTTAAATGTATTTTATGCCCAATTTGCATTCTGAGCTGGGAAGCTTTTGGAATGATTCATATGGACTTCAGAAGCCCAAGCATTCAAGCAGCACAAAGGACAAGAAATGCAAAAAATCACGTCTAGTTCTAGGGATTGGTATAATTCCTTCTATAATTTTCACTTGGATTGCCCTTTGTATAAAGGGCTGTGGCCTGAGCAGGGTTAGAAACTTGGATTTCTCAGGGATGAGCTTCGCCTGGGACAAACAGGGACACGAGGGGACATTCCAGTCCGGAATTCTGCCTGTCCCTGGGCTTCTGCCTCTCCCTCGTGCTGGCATTTCCCATATGCTGTAGCAAAGAGTTCATTGCCACAAGATGTCACTGACACTAAGAATTTAGTGAGCATCTTCGACGAGAAATATGGCATTGAAGTGGCTGCAAAGCGTTCACAGCTTCCAAATACCACGCTTGGTAAATAAAAGACAGCTTGAAACTGCTTGGAACTGAGCTGATCTGCAGTCCCTGGGGTCAGGATGAATTCCCCACTTTTCCCACTGTTTTCCCCCTGTCTTCCTCTGCCCCAGGTGCTGGGGGAAATTCCTGCCAAGTTTGATCCCGTGCAGCAGCTCCCAACATCTCATTCCCAGTTCAGTTTAGTCAGCAACTGGTTTTTGCCAGATCCTCAGTCTGTTAGATGGAAGTGACAATAATTACTTGTTTCCCAGGCATGGTGAAATGTTTAATTGCCTGAAATTGTAGTCTTGAGATGAAAATACTTGGAAACAAAAGCATTATTGCGATACTGAATTGCTGTTAAAACAGCTTTCCCCATCATTAATATATCCACCATATTCTGGAAAGAAATTCTCATGAAACACAACAGAAGTGACAAATAATGCCAGACATTCTAAATAGTGGGTCTGTGCTGTGTTCAGTGCTAGATTTGTGGTGAGTCATAGTGGAAAATAAGGCAGTAGCTGCTCTAGTTGGAGCACAGCAGATTTAGGGAGGGATAAATGTCCCAGCCTTCTGTGCTAAGGGTCCCCATTGCCTCTGGCTAAACCCTCACAGCTGCCGACGTGGGCTAGTGGAGATGTTACCAAGGTGTTTCCAAACTGTTTTTCAGTCAGCGGGATTTTGGTATTTCACTCCCAGAAAAGGAATGGAAATGTCTCGTGTGGTTGCATGTCTGAAAAATTTCAACTGGAAATGTTTAAATATTCCCTCTGTAAGGTTTTATTTCGATGGAGTCAAAAATGTTTCACGGCAGCTTTGTTACACAACATTTATTCTTCAGGTTCTCTCAGAATTTTTCAAGCCAGATTTACCTGTTGTGGTAGTTTGTAGCTGAATCTCCTCTGTAACGTGTTGTTAATAGGAAATTCTGTGTGGCACTTGCAGCAAGTTACAACTTTTTGATTGGAATTTGGGATGTGTCAGAAGAGAGCCTTCCCTGTGAGTTAAATTTCTCAGAGGAAACTGACACTTCCAAATGTGTCTGCTAAGTAAAAGAGTAGCGAGTCAAAAACATAAGGCCAGGATCAGGTGCAGCTTGATCAAACATTCCCCAGCATCCAGAGATTGTTCCCGCATCCCTCCCTGCAGGGTTCTTCCTCTCAAAGGCACTGCCAGGGGTCTTGTATGGTCTTCACAGAGACTTCTCCTCTGGAGCCAAACCTTCAGCACACGCCGGGTTTATCCAGGTGTGTAGTGGGTCAGGCAGAATGTGCAGAATCCCATTGAAGATGCAGCCCGGTCTCCCTGTGATTGCCAGCTGGCCTCTGTTGAGAAATGTCCCTAATTCCCATAATAGTGTGCCTATTTCATGGTACTTTAAAGTGAGAACTCTCGAGTGGCTGGCCACATAAGCAGCTTTCACATAAACACTTCAGTTCTGCTCCACCGCAAATGGCTTAGGTGCTGATAACCCGCTGGAACATGGCAGAGAGCTCGGGGTCTGTGTGGTACAATTAAATTGTCTCAGGCACATTTAGCACGATTGTTAGACCCACCTGGTGGGCACATCCCATACAGGTGCCTTTCCAAAGAACTCCTCAATCATCTCCTGGGGCTTTGTCCTCTCTGTTTAGGTAGAAACACAACTAGACACCGCGGGCAAAGCACTGAGGGCATTTATTTAAGCTCTGCTTTTTTGTAAGGTGTGCGTGTGCAAATTTGCAGTTGTAAGTCCCTGCCCAGCTGTGCATCCATAGGCTGTGATCATTCCAGGGGGTCACTGTGTGCAAATGGCAGTTCGATGCCCAGAACAGTTGTTCTGGCACAAACACGCTGAGCCTGCGAGAGCATCTGTCATTAAATTGATACATCAGTCAAATTCTTGCTTGGTTGTTTGACCTTTTTAAGATGAAGTGCGTGCAGATTTAATATAGAGGTCTGAGGCTTCAACAGATTTTGCTTAAAAGACTTTTTATTCAAGTTTCTTACTACTTTCTCTAGGGCTAAGTCAAGTGGCATTTGTTCCAAACCCCAGTTCCAGACATTCCGTGAACTTAGCAAGGAGGTACATCAGGAGGCAGCTGTACTGTGAGGCCTCACTCTTTGCTTCCTATGTACCATTCATAGGCTGGTCTGAGCCTCTTGCACATGGTAGAATACACAAATATTGTCATTGGGTGATAATGAGACGTGGATTTAGCAGATGCTTCCTGTCACTTAAAGTATTCTTTTGAACCGATGTGGTCCTGTCTGTTGGTGCTCCTGAATGTTGTGCTTCCTTCCCCGTGATCCCAGCCAGCTGGTAAGCATAGCAGAGCTCCATCCTGAAGAGTTTGGCTGTTCAGGTGATCATCTTCAGACCTCGTGTGCCTTCTTTCCCAAGCTCATGGTGAGCAAAGGGTTCGGGGGCTTGGTGGCTCAATACCAAATTCCCTGCAGTGGGATTCCCAAGGGAGGTGTGGTTTTAGCATCCCCTTTTACTACTGCACATTTTACACCTCTGGTAGCCCAATGATTATCCTTGCCCTCTGGTAGCCCAATAATTATCCTTGCCAGATGGTCTTGGGACCTGGAAATTAGGAAGGGAAGAAGGGAATGAAAGTGGAATGTTCGTCAGTGAAGAGTTGGAGATGGTTTTTCTCCTGGTAGAGCCACAGCACAGCTACAGGGCTTGAGCTGTCAGTCAGCTGGCACAGGGGGACAGGACATTTCTGCTGGAGAGCCTGCGGTCCGTGGTTTATTCCCGGTATCCCGTGTGTGCTGTAGGGCACGGCTCACAGGCGCTGCCAGAGCTTCTCCTCGGCCAGATTTCTCCAGAGCAGATGGGTTGTGAAGGGTACATGTGTTAAGGTATTGGCAGAGGGGAGTTGACACCAAGCTGTGAGAGATTGTGGCTGAGTGTTAGTGCTGAGAGAGGTCCCCCAGTACAGTGCACGTGGTTTAGGGTTTTCCATTCATGTGAAATCGTGGCATAGATATTTTTGCATGTTAATAAGTGCAAAGAGCCAGATGTAGACCAAAACTTGCTTTATCATGGGAAAAAAGGCATGGGCATTACTGAGAGTGGGATGCTGCTGTTTCACAAGCATGAATGGAGTCTGAGGAACATTTTGGGGTAAGTTCTTTGATTCATTCATACTCCTCTGGGAATGAATCATAGAACATCTCTCCACATCTCTCCTGTGGGACCTCAGGTAGACTTGGAGTTGGTGCAGCCACTTTCCTTCCAGCCTGATTTGAAATTAAGAGATTTTGAGGCTTCAGCAGGCTCTGCTGTGGCTGATCATTGCAGGTTCATGTGACTGTGTAGTGTAGTGATTGGTAAGTGGGAATGCCAGGATTTAACCAGCATAGCTACCTAGAATAGGGGTATTTGCAGAGTAAAATGATGAATAATGCTAAAATAAGTGGCATTCAATTCTTTTATTATGGGTTTCACTTACAGTGTAAGTCTGTCTTGAGAGAGAGTGGTTGGTCTCTTTGAGATTTTGTTTTCTTCTTTGGCTTTTTATTCCTGATAAAATTAAGCTGGAAGACTGGAAGATTTCATCCAAAACATGGGTTTGGCTTTATTATGAAATGCAGCTTTTCAGCTATTTAGTGTGTTGCACTATGAAGCCAGATTCTCTTATATGGGCGCCAATATAAGCATAAAATAGTTTAGCAGTAATAGCAAATTGGAGGAAGTGATTGATAGTCCCTTGTCAAAATAAATTTCATATCATATATTTTCTGCCCAGGGAAGCTGGGACAGCGGATGGGGGGCAGGGTATTATTCTGTTTCATTTTATTGTTTTCTTGTTGCTGTTGGCAAATGCCTCACCTACTGCCTGCTTCTGCTGTATTAGGTTGCAGAGGGAGAAAAATAAATAGTGAATCTTTAAAAGACCCAATCTTTTATTAATAGGGAAGGGATTAAAAACAAGCAAAAATCCATATTTTCATTAAATGTTTCATGAAGTGTCCTTGTTTTGTGGAAGCATTTTTAAAATATTTGTCAGAGAACCAGGTTCTTGCAGACTGAACTGTTCCTGTTAAACACCAAAATATTCAAGCATGGGGGGAAGAGCAGTTGTAAAATCACCCCATGCGTGCGTTTCTTGAGGCGGTTCAAAAGTGTTCTTTCAAAATGCACCTCCACTGTGCCGGAGAGAGGATTAATTCTGTTTGTTGTGAGACAGGGTTGTATCCCAAGGCTGCTGACCAGCCACAGGTGCCACCCCTGCAGGGGGATGTGGATGTGGGGGTGGCAAAACCCTTCCCAGCTGGTGCCCGGAGGGGCTGGCGCTCTGCAGCATCGCTCGTGTGCCAGTGGGGCAGCAACATGAAACCCACTGGGAGGAAGGAGATTTTCCATGAGGAAAAACAACGTACCTGAAGCAAACAAACAGAGCTGAGACCGCTTCAGACGCGGCTTTTTGAACTCCCCCTTTGCTGGCTGGGAAATACAGCGGGAACATCCGCTCCGTGCCAGAGCCGGGCGCGTTCTCTTAAGGATTTACCACCCAACTTCTCAGTTCTTTAAAGGCAAGATTAATGAGCACTTTATCCAGCGCATATGAGCTGCCTATCAAGAATATTTTCAACAGTGCACCAGTGATACACTGCAGATAGTGCTGACAGAAGCTAAAGTGAAATGTCATACTTTGAGATCTGACGCCGTGTGCAGTTGGAAGAGGGCCTGTACTGCCTTCAGAGACTGACAGCTAAATCCTTCATTCTTTCAGCTTCCAACATATGGCACGAAGTAGGGTGTGAAAGATAAATTTCTTTGGATAGGTGCAGAAAATATGTGCAACATTTTTACTGGTTGGCTGCATAGAAAGATCAAAACAGTCGTGTTTTCCGAGAGCACGGAATTTCAGGCTTTGAAATTGTACTTCCAGACCGCCCATACTAATGATGGGTACCTGCCTGGAGGAATTAATGGAATTCTCCATAAGCCTGGCAGTGACTGCTCAAGAGAAAATGGGTCAGTGAGGCCGTGAGAGTTCCCTGTCTGCCCTCAGCTGCCTTGTGCCATATTTACTGTTAAAACAGAGAGCGGGGAGAAAGTTCCAAATATGACTCAACTTTTCTTTACATCACTGGAAGGTGTCCATGAAGCCACGCTGTCTGTCTGTATGAGCATCCCCTGTATGGCTGGGAGTGCCTTTCATAGGTTCTGAGTTATTTCAGGATGTTGGGATGGGGTTGACTATGAAGCAAAGCACTCAGTCTTCATCACCTATTACCCTGATACAACCTTGTCAGAAATTTGGTATGTGCTTAATATTTACAGCTGAAGCAAATTGCTTCACATAGGTGGGTGTTTTAGCCAGACAGAAGATAAAATATTAATCCTGATTAACTCAAAGTAAACAGATGTTCTCCGATGCCAATATTGCTAAAAACTATGTTCATAACTGTATATTTTAGGATCGGTGCAGTTTATTCTCTCAGGAGATCTGTGCTATTGTAAGTTTAGAGGCAAAGTAATCAGGCAGACATGGAAACCAGTACATAAATATGCAATGAAAATCTAGAGAACATGAAAATGTGGAATTGAGGAATGGTGAAGAAGCACTTCTATATTGTCATTTTATAAGAACTAAGGGGGAAAAAAGACAGACTGTTAAAATATATCCTCTTTTTCAAGTCTCTTCCCTTACCCATCTCTCCCTGCCCATCTGCAGTCTGTTCTCTTAATTTTGTGCTCAGTAGGACAGGACTGACCTTTTGCTCTACCTTCGAGCCATCCCCCAGGTAACAGCTCCCCTCACCCAGTGTGAGAGTGGGACAAAGGATACTGTTTGTTTCTGGCACAGAGTTTTAGGACAGTTCTCTGACACAGATAGTCAAGTCTTTAACTCCTCAAATCGTTACCCAGAACAAGTTAAATATGTAATGTTCCCTTTTTACCTGCAAGTTGGTGACTGAAGCACCCAGTGGGAAAATTCCCTATAGGAAATGCAGATGTGAAGGGTCTCATTTCAGTGAGTGTGGAAATCAGATGCCTCTGAAAGTAGGATTGCCATTTAAAATGTCGTATTCTGAAAGGATGGCCAGAAGATTTTACATTTCACAGAATATTGGAAAATGGTTGTATTTATACCTACATTTTGCATGTCCTCACTGCAATACACAGGAGTGAGGTATTTGGATTTTAATGTGAAGTGTGGGCATCTGGGACACACTTTGGCCTGCTCAGTGTTTTCCCTGTTGACTGACTGACTGTTCCACGCTTCCACAGAGGTTACTCAGGCTGCAGGCAGAGCAGCACGTGGCCCAGCCAAAGAAATGAGAGGAATAAGAGAATATGGAGAATATAAAGCATTCAAAAGCTGATGTCCTCCTGCACTGACACATATTGTAATGGCCACAAACCTGGTTCCCCACGCTAACAGTTGTGCCATGGATAGTGATAAGGTTGGAAAGAGGCAGGAAGTTAACTTGCTTTCATTACAGCTTGAAGATTCATTCTGCTTTTCTTCTGGGCTCACGCATTTCCAGCAATTGAGGGAAGAGTTTGAATGGTGAATATTCCATCAAACTGTTTACATTTTAAAATAATCTTCAGATTTATTAAGGTGGCATCTCTGCAGGATGAAATCTAATTCAGAGGCTAATAATAATAGCAATAATCTATACACAGAGATTGTTTCTAACACAGGCACTCCCCACATGCATTTCTCCTTGGTCTTGTAGCACTGCTTGTACAAAAACAGAGACCATCTATCAACAGAGAGACTGCTTTAAATTGCCAGCTTTAGGGACAAATGTGTTCTTTCCTCTCCTCCCCTCTGTGAGAGCAGCTCTGCCCTGGGGCCGTGGTACATATGGATCCTACAGATCACAGCCTGTGCTGTAGGCAAGCATCCATTTCCCCAGGTGTGGAGACAGGACTGACCCAAGAAGTGCAGCCTCTGCAGGGATTTTTGGAGCCCCAGACCTGTGGTAACTCTGCTCCTGGAGGGAGGCAGGGAATGGAGATGGTACAATTTACTGGAATGTAAACTGGGAGAAATGCCAGTGAAATCTGTGAATGTGCTATTATTTAAAACAAGACTGAAATTAGATTCCAGCTGCATTTATGGACATGTGCCCTGGCTATTTGCTGTAATAACCCAAAAGCACAGGCACCTTTGAGTGAATTCTTCATTTTATTCCTCCTTTTTGCTTAAAACCCATCTCATTTATGTATAGTTGATTCATATTATTTCTCTGCTTAGCATGTTATGAGCAAATAGAGCTGCCTGCAAAGTTGCCAGTGAGCTCCAGCCGAGCCTGGCCGCCCGCCCGTCGGAGCCAGCTGTAATTCCACATTGGCAGCCACCATCAAAGGGGGCTCGCCCAGCACCAGCTTTCAGCCCCTGCTGCTCCAGCCTGGCTCTCACTGGGCAGA
Organism: Pachycephala philippinensis; assembly: GCA_013397055.1. NCBI lineage: Eukaryota > Metazoa > Chordata > Aves > Passeriformes > Pachycephala > Pachycephala philippinensis. Next base: position 290,227 of record VWZT01007632.1, read on the forward strand.
TAAAGTAGGAAAACGTTTTATCTCGATACCAATTTTTGCAACCTGATCCCTACGTTAATGGTTAGTTTAACAAATCAGGTGTAAGCCACATTAACGTCCTGTATCCACCTCTTACCTGTGATAAAACCTTCCTGTCTTTCAGCCTACATCCCATCTGTTTGGAAATGATTTAATGTAGAGCTTGTAGAAAAAAAAATCGGAGGGTAGGTGATAATGTTTCTTAAAAACCTTTTATGATGTGGGTACACCTTACTCTGGGATCCAGTCTCATTTTGGTTCTTTTTGAAACTGTGGTCAGGAGAAGGAGTAGGAAATCAATATTGGATAAAAGTGAATTACAGCCTGATCCTGGTGTCCTGTAACAGTGATAAATAAATGCCAGTCTTTTTTGTGTGGCAGAAGGGGCGTGGTGGTGGCAAATCTGGAGTCCCACGTGCCTAGGGAAGTTTGTAGGCAGTAGGGGAAATGGGAATCCAGTAAAATTCTTCAGGCATCTGTGGAGCAGCACTGGATTAGCTTCGTTCTCCTGGTCATGGCTCTGAGCACCTGGCAACCTGGAGAAACTGCAGTGCTGCTCCAAAAGAGGATCAGAGGACGTGCTTGCAAGGTTCTTACCCTGCCTAGAAAGTGGGATAAGCAGCTTTCCATTCACTTTCCTTACTCGGCTGTAACTTTAAGAACTAACGTAACCAATAATTAAAACTAGAATTTTCAAAAGATGCAAAGCCAATTAGACTCAAAATACAATGGAAAGTCAAGGTGAGTTAGGCTTCTAATTCCCTTAGGGTCTAATTTCCAACAAAGTCTAAGAGATTATGTTAAGCCTATTAATGCAATATGAAATTATGAATGTTTTATAAAAAATTATCTTGTGGAGCTATCAGTTTACTTCAACTCAGCAGTGCTGATTCTTTTAAATAAGGGGGAAAGATGAGCAAAAGAAAGGAACAGAAATTGTCTGTTTGTCTAGACCTGTTTGGCAATAGAGAGGAGATTTAGTCATCTTCCTTTGGAAGACAGAGGTTTTGTGTGGAAGAAGTTTATTATGGCTGTAATGGCTCAAAGTAATTTGTAGTTTTTCAGTCCTGGGTTGCTCTGGGGCTTGAGAGCATCTCAGCCTACATTATACAGCCCCAGTATCTCTTTGTTATACAGTATTCTGTGTTTCTAAAATGCATGAGGTTTTTTATTTAAATACGGAACTCTGAAATCATCCCTCCATATTTTATCATAGCATGGAGAGCTGCATTTGAGCATAATCACTTCTTATGTCAAAGCTTCAATTACATGATTTACTCTTCTAAAATTAAACATGCAAGTACCAACAATAATAAAAAGTGTTCTGCTTGATTCTAGAATTTCTTCAGCTCCCAAACAGATTAGTGTCTTCTTTCTTCAAATTTGGGAAATATTTTGCATAGAGCAGCTAAGGGTGAAGAATGTCATCTGTGATTTTGTTCCTAAATTGTCTGTTGTGTCCATGTGTATTTAAATATCCTGTGACTTTAGTCTTAAAATGATGCATAATTATGCATTAATTAGAGGTGCTAATGCATTTATTCCAACACATGGATGGAATATGAGATTCCAATTCCAGCATATGAGATGCAGCAAGTCCTGCATTGTTGTAGCTCTGGGTGTAGATTCAGCATCTGTTTTGCAGATGCTGACGAGTTGAATTCCTGTTTGATAGGGAAGCACGGAGTGGAGCACAGGGTGTGATCTGCACTGCAGCATCCCTGCTGTCTCCCCATCACTCAGGCAACCTGTTTGTGGAACCTGGGTGCACATGGGAAGGTGAACTTGCTTGCCAAAATCTCCTTTAGAACTCTCCCTCAATATGGAGTGTTGGGGATTTGGGGGAAGCTGGTGATACTTCCCGAAGATCCTGTGGCTGGAAATGAACTGTTTTGGTTCTGCAGACTTCAGGGAGCCTGCTGCAGGTGCAGAGCCTGAGTACCTGGAAGGGCTCTGTGCAAGCTCTTCACCTGGGTGAAATTGCAGGATTGAGGGCTTTTGTTTGTATTTCTCTGTGACGGGAAAAGTAAAGATGAGATTTTAATTAATCTGGATATAGATTATATGAGAGGCCTGAGTTGGCCAGCAAAACAGCTTCATCAAGTGCTTACGACTATTTTCCATTTTTGTCTTTTACTTTTTAACTTTGTAGACATTCAGATTTTGCAGTTATTTATTCCAATGTACGCAAAACTCTAGCGCTGAGTGGATTTGTGCCGCTGAAATTAAATAGGGAAACAAAACAACTGTGGGTAATTAGGCACATTTCATGTATCTGTGTACGCATCTTAAAACAACAGAAACTGTCTATATTTGCACTGGAGCCTCGGATTTGATGGCTTTCAGTAAATCTAATTATAGGCTACAGGAATTTGCAAAAGTCCCTGAATGTTTATGTAGAGTTTACTATTTTTCCCCACAGTACTTTGATGGATTTTGCAATTAATCTTCAGATTCATTTGATTGGAATTTAGAATTCTTGGGTTGCATCTGTTGCTGGTTGTGTGGTGTGGGTTTACCCTACACCAGTTAGTGTAGGGTATTCTTTGCATATTATTGTGCATATGGTTTTTCTTACATACCAATAATATTGCTCGTATAAGTTTCAAATGAGAATGGAATCAAAGAAATGGAGCTTTCTCAAGTCCCAGAAGATTTTAAGTACTGCAGGCATTGTTGAGGTGCTGAAGATAACAAGAGAACAAAAAAATCCAATTAAAATAACATTTCTTTTCAGCCTCCTCTCTTACCTGTTTTCTGTGAAATACACAATCTTGTTAATTTTCTACTACATCATCAGGACCTATAAAATCTGAGACACTTCAGTTCTGGCATGTCCTTTAGTACAGAGGAAGTTTTTTCTGGAAAAAGTCTTATCTTTGTATTTGCTCTCAACAACCACTTTATCAGTCACTGCTGGCTGGTGTTGCTGACCTCAGGCTCTAGAGCTACTTCTGGAAGGAGGAATTGCAGAGGAATAAAATATGCTCTGAGGCAAATAAGTCTGGGAATTCCTCTGGCTTCTGCTGGTCTGGTAATGCAGGTCACAGGTTGATGGGGGAGCTGGACCTGTCTCTGTCCTGGTTTGTTATGCTCAGTTCTTCCCAAGCTGCAGCACATTCCGTGTTCTGGTGCCACTGCCAGGAGCTGGAGGGATCTGTGCTTCAGCTGGGCATCCTCAACCCCAAGGACCTCTCCCATCCCAACTCTGCCTCCCACACGTGTGCATTTTCTTGCTCCACGTGTTTCTGGATCTGGTTGCATCTCTTTACTGATTTTTTACAAGGGCCTGTCCTGTTGGCTCCTGGCAGATAAAAGTTTTTCCCCACTCCTTTACCTGACTCCAGCTGTATCCCTGGCCCCTGGGGGAGCAGCGAGTGGTCAAGGGGGTCACTGCATGCTCCGATGGCAAATTTCTGAGCATCACTTAAATGTAACAGAAAATAAACTAAACAGAAGTTAACATCACTGAAACTAAACGGAAATTATTCTGACTATAACCTAAACTTAAGAGAAACTGAAATAACAAAACCTAAACGGAATACATTTAAAGTTGAAACTTAACAACACTTACCAAAATTATTTTAGCAGAATGTGAACCTAACTTTAATGTAAGAGAACTTAAAATTAATAGAATATAAATTTGATATCACATAAATTTAACTACAGTTAACCACAGATTCAGACCACAGATTCCCGACGGGCTGGCACAGAGAGCCACCAGGGCTGTTCCCAGGGACTGCCTTTGCTGCTGGCACTGGTGACTCCTGGAATGACCTCCTGCGTTTGAACACCGTGTAGAAAGGCACTTGTGAGTGTCTGGATAAACTCGGCAGCACATGACAGACTGCACTTAGCAGGAACAGCAGGCACCGAGTGGCCTTTGAGACACTGCAAAGGGATACTCTGACACCTTATCCGTCAGCCGGGGGAAGTCGCTTGGGAGATGCTTTTGTATCACGGCAGGGGAGTACAAGGAGCTGCAGAATAAAAAGTGGGTTTAATCAGACTTACTCGGTGATATCCTCTCACCTCACCCTCCTGATTGTATCTGCGCAGTGAGGAGCTAGTTAATTTTAATGACAAAAACGGAGAATCTCCTTATTGAAATTTAAATTAGGTTAATGACTAGTGATATGGCTAAAGGGTATAATTTACAAAACACAAATCCCTAATGCAAAAGTGTGTGTTCAGTATCACACATGGAAATCCCTTAATTTTGATTTGACTGGTGTAAAGGCAAAAATCAAACAGAAAAATCTTGTTAGCATTTCCAAGACTGAAAAGCAGCCCACTTGAGCATGTGTTTCCCTCTTCCAAAGGGGAGTCTGCCTCTGAGCAAGCCGAGCTCCTGCCAGAATGCTTTTCCCCTCCTTTTCTCCCCAGGATAATACCTGGATTGTGAGAAGGGATCAACCTCCATTTCCAAAGGCACCTGGGGTCGGCTGCTCAGTTGTAGCCTTCTCATAGCTGAAACCAGATTTTTAAGGATGGAAGCGCCTTTGAATCACCTGATGAAGTTACCAGGTTTACTGCAAGATTTCAGTCACTGGGGGATGGCCATCTGTCTGTGTGTGTTGTAATGGGAATGGAGCATCTCTGATCCCATGCCCTTAGGTTTTTTTAACCCATGTTTCAGCAGGAGCTGCTGAGGTGCTGGTCTCTCTTGGCAGTCTGGCCCGGTGTGTTTGCACTGGGCTTTTACAGCATTGCTTGGTACCAGGAGATACTGAGAAAATGTGATATATCCTTGTTCTGCTGGCAGTATCCAGCTTAAATCACAGTGCAGGGTAGGTGTACTCTGCCAAGCTCATCTCAGTGCAATTGGTACACCCGCTTATAGTAGGAATGAGTGGAGCAGTGAAGGAATAATGAATCACTGGCCTCAGCACCCTTTTCTGCTTATAGTCTCCCACTGTACCCCAAATGTGTTTCCTGTCTCTCCTCACCTCCCAGCTGTCTGTGCATTCCAAGTTACACTTCTGTCAAGTTGACAGGAATGAAAGGAAGGATGTGGAGGCGAGGGAAAGAAGTCGGGGGACTCGGGGCTGTGTGTGGGAATACAGTGAGTAGGGGCTTGTCTGGCTGATGGAGTAGCAGCATGAAGGCACACGAGACTTTACACACAGTGTTTTTGAGAAGTATGTGAATTCCTCTTCCCTTGGCACTTGAAACAACGGAGAACTGAAGGCTGTGAGGCTGTGTCTGTGCTGTCCTGGTCAGCTGGTGTGTGTGGGGCTGCTCAGACTGGCAGCAGAACATCGCTCAGACAGGTACTAATGGGCACCATGGTGCTGAAAGGAACATCAGTTTCCCATTAGAACCAAATATTTCCTGTGTCTCTACAAGCTGTGGTGTGCATGAAATAAAAACCTCTGACGTTTATGAGGTTCTTTACAACAGGGGAGCAAACATTTACTTTTAGTTTCTTAATTTCATATGGGCATTTTACTTGCCTGGTGCATTCAGTGACATCCATGAAGAACAGGAATGACATTAAAGCACCGCACTGAATTGCTGGTAATTTGTAGAACAGAACTCATTCTTTTCTTATCATTTCCCATTTTGTGAACATGACTTTGTGAATTGATTTGACTTCAGAATGCACTTAGGAGATAGCAATGCATGCAGTCTCTTCCAAGTCATCTCAGAGTAGAGCTATGCTGCTTTCTATCCAATAGGAGTCTGGAAAAAACATTTTGAAATAAATTAATTAGGAGATGCTGCAGCTTGAATGAGTACAGCAGCAAAAGTAAAGGCAGGTACTCTCCAACCTTCAGCAGATAATTGCTGTATAAATAAATGGCATCAGAAAACTGGAGGTATTTCAGAAATATAAATGGAAATGGGTCAGTTGAAGAAAAGGTTTAAAAGGTGAAACATCAGGTCCTTGGACTGAGAGCAAAAACTAACTCACCCATGCCCCTAAGGAAGCTACAAAATGAATAAGAAAGAGTTGGTGTTAGAAGATGATCTAGTCACACTTTTAATCGGAACCATCTGCACTAGGTAAATCTATGAGTGTTTTAAAGGCAGTAGGTGAGTCAGTATTGCAGTAGCTCAAATCAGAAAGTACAAATTTAAAAAAAACCTAGAAAGTACAGGGTGTTTTGTTAAATGAGTCACACCACAAAATTTTGTTGGGAGTGGAGACTTCTTGATTGAAAAACACTTTCAATTGCTGCTGTCTCTTCCCCACTCACCTGTGCTGGTTTCAAGTCACATATGAGTAGAGAGAGGGGTTTTGCAGGTATTAAACCACGTAACAGATAAGAGAGTAAGGACTGTGCATCTGTGTATTTGCAGCTACAGGTGCCTGCGCTAGAATTACAGGGTGAGCACAGGATGTATTTTGTATTTTAATCTTCTCTAGGTGTCAGGCTGTTCGGGGCACATCCTGGATCTTGCATTGTACCTTGGGGTCTGCTACCAACATCTAACAAAGTAATGATAAACCATTAAATAATAAACAAAACATAGCATTTGCTGACGCACTGTTCAGGTCTGTTTTGGAGCTCTGTGTACAAAATGCTGTTGAGAAAAGTACCAGGTTTCCCTAGCAGCTGGGAGGCAGAAAGCTGGCTGCCTTTGTATCTGTGGGAATAATGTCAGACAAGTCCATGGGTGGAAGGGCACTAGGAATGGCAGTGGCAGCAGTGCAAACTCTGCTTGGCTCTGAAGCAGCAGCGTTCCAGCTCTCAGCACTCCATGGAATCAGCAGCTGCCCACTGAACATTTTTTGCTTTCACTTAATATGAAACGAAACCCACTGACAGGAGAGGACAGGCCTCAGAGAGAGGAGCTGAATGGCACATGGAGGATATTTCACACCAGTGCCTGCTGTGGGAGACAAGAGAATGAACTTGGGGGAGCAGCTTCCCCAAGTGTCTGGTCCTGGTGTCCAGCAAACATCTGTGTGATGTGGGCTCCACTCTCAGCCCTCCTGCCTGGATTTGCTTTTTCTTACCCAGGCTGCAGCCTGGGGACAGCTTGTGCAGTGCTGTTTAACCTGCTCTTCATTCTGTGTGCAAATGACCCTTCTGCAGCAGTAATGACACTCTCTCCCCGTGCCGTGGGAGTGCTGTGCAAACGAGCGAGGACAGCCTGCAAGACCAGCCTGCCTCGTCACTTCCCATTTCTATGGAGGCTGAGGGACAGAAGTTCTGCACCCTCAGCATGTTTAAATGCCTCCAGGGGACGTTATATAAAATCAGGTGAAATCCAGTCCTGGCTGCTGATCGTTTTTCCTGTTTTCCCTCTAAGGCACTCATCTGTATTGGCTGTTCCTCGTTGGATGCTGAGGGCATCCATTCCCAGGCTGCTGCAGAGCTGTGCCCCTCCTGCCAGAGAGCCCAGGCAAGCAGCACTGAGTGTGCAGGACAAAGCTCAGCTCACCCCTAAATTTGGATTAGAAAGAGCTGGGAAATGTGACCCGTGTCATTGAGCCATGTAACACTGAGGGGTGCAGTTCCTGCTGCCATCACTTGTGAGTGAGCTGCGAGACTGGATCGTGCACCAACACTCGTTAGCGGGGCTGAAAACTGGGTAAAATTGATGTTTTAGCTAAGTACGTTCCAACGTACTTCAAAAATCTTAAGAATTAATCACTGAGTTGTCAGAGAGCTTCAGACTTATTACTTTTTAATAGCATTTTTTATTACTTGCTAATTATAAGGTGAAAAAGGTGTGAGGCACAGCTAGTATTATAGTTCCTTAAGTAAATTGGAGCAGAAGGTCACAATAAATTGAAAAGTTATTAAGTATGTACTTTGCTGAAGACATAATGCTTATCATTATAAAACAGAGGAATACAGACACACTGGGTTTTTTTAATGTCCACAGATGGCACAAGCTAATTATTCTCATTTGTATAGCACCTTACACCTCTGTAGATTTTTTTCAGAATGTTGAAAAACAGATGATCACGTCTGTTTTTGTAGCTGTGTGAGAGTTTTTCATTAACAAGATCAGGCAGGACCATCTGTGTGTTCTAGTAAAAAGTTTACCACCAACAGTGAATTCAAAACTTTCAAACAATGGATGAATTCATAATTTGTCATGTGTAGATACAGAGCCTTGGCTAACAGCCCATGCAGCTTAGGCACAGGTTCCTGAATGCGTTTCTTAGGGAAAAAAATGCCAGTCATGTTCTGCTTTGCATTATTGACCAAAGGAGGTTTTTAGTTTGTGCCTTTTATGTCAGTGCAGGCACTTGCCTGCTCCGCCCACAGGCACCTCATTCAGCATTGTCACTGGAGAGGAGTGACCCAAAGGATGCTGGTGGAGCATCTTTCCCTCCCCTCTGTACACAGAAATGTGGCAAGCAGCCAGGGAATCCAAGGGAAGGTGCAAAGGTATAAAACTGATGGAACACATCAGTGTTGGATACAGCGGATGATGGAATACAGCAGAGTGGGAATTGTCTGCTGTCTGTGACTCTGAGTGTTGCACTTTCACATTTCCCATGCAATTTCGTTCTGCCCCAGCCGCCTTACAGTGCCTGGCTGCCTCTCCCAGTTCCCTTCCCTTGGGGTCAGGGCTTGCAGGCAGCCTTGTGCAATACAGATCCCATCTGCTCTCCATTCTACGCAGGGCAGCTGCCCCCCAAAATGTGGCAAATGCCCTAAAAACAAGGCACTAGTGAGGCAAAGCCCTTGCATCCCTGGTGAAAGGGATGGTTCTGTGGGGCACGGCAGATGGGGAGATGGAGCTCAACCCAGGAAGTTGTTTAGAAAGGACAAAAAACGTTGAGAACAGATGGGGGGCAGAGATGTCTGGGTATTTTAATTTTGTCACTTGTAGTTTCTGTTGGACACAGCCTGGAGCACTGAATTGTCGAGTACTCAGGAAATCAGTGATTTCTAACCCTGAGCAGTATCAGCTTTCCCAGTGCAATCTCTGGCTCACGTGCCTCCCATGTGAAGTTGTCAGCGCTCGCTCGGAGGTTGTGTGGCTCGTTAGCGATGGATGGATATCGCTCATTAGAGGTAGAAATGCGTCTTGTCTTTCCAAGGGAAACATTAACAATTCCACTCTGCAAATTAAGGGGTTCATTTAAGTCTCTTCCAACATTCCCATGAAAAATTGTGGCTCGTACACGTGTCCTCAGCTAGTCCCGTTTTCACTGGAGTACGCCAATCAGAGAGGGCTTCATCTCCAAGTGTGGTTCTTTTAATGAGACATTGCCTTTGTGTCTGACATAATTCATGTACTTCGGAGCCTGCTCAGGTGGGATTTTCAAAAGTCAGTGCGTGGGCTAATTTCAGGTTTAATTTTACTGAGAAACTTAAAACCTACCCCAAGCTTTAGTGGGGAGCTGCCAACATCCCTACAACCCGTGTGAGAACAAGCATCTGATGTTGCTTGCAGTGTTTTGCAGTTTATCAGCCAGAGTTTCTTGGATGAATCATTAAACTTTTCTCCTTCTCAGGTTCCCAATTTTGCAGAGAAGGAATGGTGATGCTTTTGTATCGCAGAATAGCTTTTCTGAGATGTAATTAATGACTGACATGTTTGGGTGTTCAGGGAGGAAGTCTCCCTTGAATTATTGCTTTGTGAGATTATTGTTTTTAGAATGGCATGTGAAGAATTTCTTCAAATATATTTCATCTTCTCTTGGTATCCTTCATCTTCCTTGTTCGTATGTCCAAAATGTAATTATAAAACGTTCCCTTAGGAAATAAAAATTTTAAGTGGACTCTTTCAAGCCATACTTGAAATTTGGGGAGGAGGGGTAGGGGCTGCAATTGCTGCTTCTTTTATTTCTTGATTTGTGCTGCAGTGGTATTGAGCAGCTGCAGTTATAGACACCAGAGAAGTAGGAGCTGTACAAAATAAACATTTTAAATATAAGTAGATTGTAATACGTTTTGCTACTCCAGCACCCAACCCCAAAACAATGATGAAATGATTCATTTCTTGGCTAGCACATGATTTTGTTTTCAAAAATAAAACATCTAAAAATAATAACCAAAACATTTAGGTGCATTATTCTCCAACCATGAAGGATACAAGAGTTCATTTTCAGATTCTGCCATATTTGAAAAAAAAAACAAAACAACCAACAAAACTTCAGGATATAATAATGCTTCCTACAACTTGGGATGTTGAGATCTGTATACAAAAGGTGCTTTGCTACACGTTTTTGTCTTGCCCTGTGTCTGCATTTTTAATGAGAGGTGTGCTTTCAGCAAGCGCTCAGCTTCCTGCTTTCTCATTAAAAGCAAACACCAAGGACAGACCAAGGGTTATGGTGAGAAGACGTGTCACAGGAAGAAAAGAAACTGAGAGAAACCCATCCCAGTTTGACACTTCTCTGTTACAGCCTGAAAGGTGTTTTTAGCTGAATTATCATTCCTATAGTTATCCAGAGGCATAATTGAGAATTATTTTGCGGACCATGGTCTTTGGTATTTTAAATTAATTAAATAAAAGCTGTTTTTCCATGCCTTTACCCTCACTGGACAAAAGACCTCTGGTTATTTCTAACCGAGGTTCCCAGTCTCATAGTTGTGCTGTAAATGATCAGTAGCCCGGCAATGAGCGAGCTATGCGCCTCCACGAGAGCTGAGAACATTGCCATGGGTGGGATGGCTTTAACTCAGTATTGTGGGATGATAAACTACCTTTTAATAGAACATTAACATTAATCTAAACAAGATTAGTGGAGCAAAGCATTGCACGAATAAGCTTGCTCAATTAAAACAGATGGCCTTCCGTGCCGAATCCCATTATGTTCCTGAAGCCTCCCTTGCATTCCCACACACTGGGGCGTGAGCTCCCTCCTTCCAGTGGCAAGGAGTGTGGCACGTACAAATGTGCTCAGCTTTGTGCCACAGCACTCGTTCCATCATTTTTTACTCTGAGAGCTCTTCAGGATTTGATATTTATCAAATTATTTCTGAATGATTAACATGAGATCTTTACATTTTCTTCTAATTGCACGTCTGTCATTAATCTTCACTATTTCTTTTGCCCCGGGCATTTTGGAGAAGGTGGAGAGTGATAGGATTCAGCAATTAGGATCGGCTGTAAGCATGATTAAGGCTGTCTAAAACCAGGGGAGAAGAAAAAAATCTAAGACTGCAGCAACACTAATGTGTAGTGTTAGTCAAAATTAATGATCAAATATTGCATCTTTGCATCTTAATATTGTCTCAAGCAAAATGGCTTTACATTTGGAAGTAACACGCATTCACAATCTAATCACTGTTTTTTCCCCCAGACAAGCTTTTACTGTTCATTACTAGAAGAAACAGAGTTTTGTTGCTTCAATAATTATTTTTTTTCCAGGGCAGAAGCACAGCAAAGTAGTCACATGTATTAGAAGGCCTTAAGCTTTTCAAAATTTTTTAAAATCCATTGCTTTAAAGAAACCTCTTAAGGAGTAATTCATGTCCAGAGCAAACCTTTCAGTTCAAACCAGCTAAATTAAAAGGTGGCGTAACCAGGCATGGTTTGACCTTGTGTGCCCACACCCTGCCTTGCTGCTAAGACAGAAGAGAATGTTTTAGTAATCTAGCTAGAACTAAGCAGAATAAATCACTAAATACTTTGTAGTTTCAGTGTCAAAGCTTTGAGCAAGCAAGATGTAACAATAGAGTTACTGCTTTGTCCTTTGCTTCTTCTAGCATCTTCTTTGGAGATTTGATCATCTTTTGTCCCTCATTTGCCAGATGAACAGTGCCAGAAAAACTGCCCAAATTCCAAGCTGATGGAGATAAACCCTGCTTAGGAGGCTGCAGTGTAATTGCCTATGAGTCCTCTGGATGTTCGTGATTTAGAGTGGCCCTGAGTTGGCCAGGACTGGGATGGCTCTTCTGTGTTCTCTGGTAGACCAGATAGAGTTTCAAAAGATGAAGTGATGCTTTATTTGCCAAGTGATGGGAGTCTATAACAAGCATGATTTAGCCCAGCCCAGGACCTTCATCTTTCTGTCTTCCATTTAAATATTGACTTGAAATCCAGACAATGGATAATGCCCAGTGGAACCAAGATTTTTTGAGATGGTCACCACCACACACTGGGATGAGAGGCTGGAGAGGGCACAAGCACTTTCTGTGGCTCTTCTGTGGGCTGCTGAGTAGTAGGTGAATAAAATTCATTAATCCTTTAGTTGATTTCCTGCCTTGTCTGGGGTACTTGGCACTGCTTATTTTGAAGTTCTCTTTCAAATCAAAACCAGTGTTTTTCCTGTGCCCAGAAATAGAGAGGTGACTTTTGGAAAGGAACTAAACTGAAGGAATGGCTGTCTGTGCTGGGTTTCAGGTGCGAATTAGTTTTTGTGGAAATACTATCTGGAGGGCCAGTCTGCCTGGTGGATGTCAATCTGGATTTGGAAAACACCCCCGTAGGGTGAGCAGAGGCTGTTAATTATTGGTGGGCACTGGAAACTGGTTGATGGATATGTACACCACTGCGCAGTCCACTGTGACTTAAATGTAAATGAAATTTAATGTGAAATTATGATTGACAAGCCATTAACTGTAGTCTTAGACCAGCTAATATGCTGGTGGGAGTGCTGGCTTTTCATTTCTCAGGTTTCCATGACTGGCTTTTCCAGAAACGAGAGCCTCAGATGTCTCTAGCCTCTGCTCCGGTAAAGATAAATGAACAGCAAATCACAGGAGAAAGGAGAAGGTGTTTTAGACGGGAAAGTCTGTTCCAGAGGATAAGCTTTCTACCATAAAAGCTCATAAAGTTTGCGTGATAACGGGCAGCTCATGAAGAAAAACCCATTTGGTTCCTGGTAACAGGGGCTTGGTACCAGTCATCAATCACTGCCAAAACCCAGCGGTGCCACGCGAGGACGAGGTGTGGGAAGGGAGGCAGAGCCATCGCTCACTGATTCCTCCTGCACCAACTGAGCAGAGCTGAGCAGGAGATTGGTCCTTTGCTGCTTAAGCAGCCAGAAATAACAGGGTAGGGAGCGAACATGTAATATCCCCCTCCACAGGGGCGCTGAGTGGCACAGATACCCAAACGGCTGCCTGAGCACAGGACAGGGTTTTAGACAAGACAGCCTGTATTTTTCATCCTGAAGCTGCTGGTTGGGTGGATCCTGCCCAGATGGCTGCATTGCTCCCCTGTACCTTTCCATTTCACAGCTCCAGTCCCTTCGGTGCTGGAGGAAAGGAGTGGTTCTCAAGCCAAGGGAGCTGCAGGTGGGTGCCAGGCAGGTGTCCTGGCCATGTGCACACAGAGGGAGCACGTCAGCGCTGTACCCATCCCAGCCTCCATCCCAGCCTCCTTCCCAGCCTCCATCCCAGCCTCCATCCCAGCCCC
>VWZT01007632.1:303958-484933 GCA_013397055.1 Pachycephala philippinensis
CATCCCAGCCTCCATCCCAGCCTCCATCCCAGCCCCATCCCAGCCTCCATCCCATCCCCCATCCCAGCCTCCATCCCAGCCTCCTTCCCATCCCCCATCCCAGCCTCCATCCCAGCCCCCATCCCTGTGCAGTGCTGGAGGCTCCTGGGGCGCTTCCATGACCCCATCTTCACCACGTGGGATCAATGTCCACGGTGTTTTGGGAGGTGCATCCACAGGGAGAGTCCTGCAGAGACAAAGCACTTGCCTGGGGCAGGCAAGTTCAACAAAAAGATTTGCTCATTTTTGTTTGGTTTTTAGTAGACATTCAGAAAAACGTTAAGGTAACAGATACAGATCTGGGTTGGTGTTTCTGGTTCGGGTTCACTGGAGCTCAGTGTCTGTCCCCTCCTCTGTGTAATGATTGTGAGATGGGTTGGAGTGGCTGGTGAAGTTTTGATGGCATTTTATTTTTTACAGAGTAGAAATGTTGTCGTATCGGAGCTGCAGAGGATTCCTCTGGAATAGTTTCTCTTTTCTTTGCTGGTTTTTCTTGTTACTTTTTCTATTTACCCAGTGGTCTGGGTGAGCTGTTCGTGCTTTTTGTTTTAAAGGTCAGAAATACCATTAAAGCTGTATGAATTATGGACTGAGTAATATTTTTTTCGTTTCTTACTTCAACTTTTCCCAAGTTTTCTGTGGAAAAAAGGTAGTAGATGGTTAACTTTAGCAGGCATTTGGGGTGTTGGAAGCTTTGGTTTTGGTTAATTCAGGTATAGCACCAGTTCATAGACATGAAATTGCTGCTTGACGTAGCATTTATTGCCACTGTCCACATGGAACAAGAGGGAAATTTAGAACAATTTCATGTTTCCAGGACAATTTCAGGAAACCTGTGCCAGCCTCCATCATATAATCTATTATTAGGTCAATTCACTGGTAATATTGTAGACATTAAAGGCAAAAAAGAAGAAAAATTTTCCCTTGTAGGCTGAGTCAATAATATGAGCCATCCTTATAAATGAGTATTTTAATTGGTTTATTGGAGTCTATTCATGCAAGTAAATTTTGTAGAATATCCTGCTTTTTGTATAAAGGGAGTCTTTTTTTGTTCTTTGGATGGTTGCTGGTTGTTTTTTTCTTCCTTATCACATTGTAGAAAAGTAATGTGATTACTGAACAACTTGAATTAATTGGAAAAAACCGAGATAAACAAGTGCCCATTCTCCCTCATCTTTGCATATTAGCTTAAATTGACACCTGATCCAGGATGAATAATTAAATAGTAAAAATTAAAACTTGTGGTCATAGCACTGCAGTACAAATGAGTGCACTCTTGTTCTGTGCAAAGATTTGTTTTAGTATTTGGAGTAAACCTGAGGGTGTAATTTCATCACGTTCCTAACGAAGTGTTTACACCGAGCTAGACATCCCTCGCAGTGGTAGCTGACAGTCCTTACTGAGGCCTGCTCTGGAAAAAACTGCAAATGTGTGACTGCAAAGTGTTGAAATGCTGCTCCCTGTGTTGGTAACAGGACACAGGAGCCAGTGCAGTGTCCTCCTGGGGTCACAGTGCCAGCTGTGCCCTTCACACCTGCACAGGGATTTTCAAAATCACCCCATTCTAATCCCACTGCCCTGAGCAGCCACCTCCCAGACCAGCTTGCTCAAAAAACCCCATCCAGCCCAGCCTTGATACCTGTGTAGTTCATAAAAGAACTGGGGATCGAAGTTTGGTAGGACTTTTGTTGATAGCATTCATCACATTTGTTTAACCTTTAAAAGATACCAGCCAGTCGATGTTTCTTTTTCAACCCATCAATCAATAAATAAAAAATAAAATTACAGCCCTCATAACTGAGTTTTATGTCTTCAAGTGGCCTGACTTTTTGTTTTCAGCTGAAAGCTCTCACAGTTGAGCTGGTGTGAAAGGGGACCAGACGGCCCGATGACGGGCAGGTCTGAGATCACTTCCACGGAATATGGGTATTTTTTTAATCATGTTTCCTCTAGCAGTCGCCTCAGAGTGATGAGTAGTGGATGTCAGTGTGGATTTGGAAGAAGAGAAGGTATCTGTTTGCATGCAAAACTTTTTAATTAAACAACAGATACAGAGCCAAGATATTTCTTGCATTCCTATTGCTCTACCTGGAGGGTTTGTTGGTCTGCAGATGGTTCAGCACACGAGTCACACTCTGTGCTGACTCTGGGGGAGGGAAAACGCAGCTATCGGCCCTTTTTGCCTTCCAATTTCTGCAGTTCAGATGTCTGGGGCAATTTCTGGTTTTCATCATATTCCCAAAACTTCTGTGCCGTGAGTAGGACAGGATTCTGCCTAAATGCTTGGATCCGAGCTGCCCAGTGGGTGTGTTAGGCTGGCAGAGATGGGATCTGCTGGTCCTCATAGAGGGTCTGTGTAGGACCACTGAACATTTTCAGAAGGCTCAGTCATTCAATAGAAACATCAGGACATTTCCAGAAATAGTTTCCATTCTTTTTTGTAAGTGGGGGAGAAAGGTTGATTTGGTTTGTCACATCCTTTTTTTTATTTTTTTTTTACAGAATTAGTTTTGATGGATGATGTGGAGGCAGAGAAATCTGAAGTTTGCAAGTGGTATTTATTTATTGCACTGTATGTTCTGTTGTGGGGGTAGTTGTTCAACTGTAGAAATTAAAAAGTCATTTCTGAATCAACTTATTCCCAGAAAAATCAAGAGTTTTATCAGAAAAAAAAAAAAGGCAACAAAACAACAGAAAATGTAGCCAAAAAAAGTCTCAGTAGGAAGGCTTCCAACAATTGCATTCCTGACTGTGTTACTCTTCCCCAGGGGAGAAACAATATTTTATTCTTCAGGTGCAGTCTGGATCTGTCCCATCTGCTGAGGAAGTGCCACCCCATGGAGGTGCTTTAAAATGAGGACACCTGACCATTGGAAATGGCTCAACACCCCCAAAGGGGCCCTGGGGGCAGCCAGAGTGGTGCAGGAATGAGGGATTTGTACCTGCCACCACACTGCATTAAGAGCAGCAGTTAGTTTTGTACTCTCATTTTCTTTAGGATTTTATTGTTGTAAAAAGAAACTTCTTAATCTCGTGCTGTTCATGAAATCAGGTGCAGGCTTGCCTGCTAATCAGTGGTTCCAGTGGTGCTTTTACTTCATCTAAAAATTCATTATAGGGATTTCCTTAATAAAGGCCATATGCATATTTTAAGTATGTTTTTGTACTATTTTTAGAAAGAGCTTTTGGTTTGTAGTTAATAGTGTAGAAAAATATCTAGATGGATAAAACAAATACAAATATAATAGTTACAAGATCTACTCATAATTAAAACCCAAGGGGAGTGAAGACAAGCAATAAATCAGAGTTTGTACGAACCAGATGTTGTCTATTTTGGGCACTGGTGGAACTCCGCGTGGCTCTCAGAGGTGAGGCTGAGACTTTGTGGACACTAAAATATGCTTTTCTAGCAGCAGCTGTTTGCCTTTGTGTCCTGTGCCAGAACTCAGACACTTCTGTCATTTGCTGCTCTCCAGCCTAAAGGTGGGCTCAGTTCAGCTGTCTGCAGTTGGATAGTTTGTGGAGCTTGGGTGTTTTAGAAGGTTTTAAAGGGAGAAAGAAAGAGGGAATCTGTGCAGGCAGTGGAATGCTGCTGCAGAATCACATCCTGCACCAAAGCAGCGTGTGTTGTGAGCATTTTGCAAAACCAAATATATTTTAAAAGCAAAGTGAAAAAAAGAATCTGATATATCCAGGCCGATGCTATCTACTCTCAGGAGCAATTTGATCATAACCCTCTTTATATCCATCCCTTCCGCTGCTGAAGTTCCCTACCTTAAAATGAATTTGTTCTGAGACTACCCACTGGGGGAATCTAAACCAGTCTTCGCTATCAGTGACACGTGTTTAATGACATTTTACTGCTTGTTTTACCCAGCACGTCTGAGGAATCCTACTGCTAATTGCATTATTATTATTGTTATTACTACTATTATTATTAGCTGCCCCTGCAGCCCTGGGGGCAGAAGTGTCACTGGCACTGCCAGGGCTGGATCTGGGCTTTTACTGGGTGCATGGGAGACTCATCCCTCCCACACCAGCTCCCAACTCACCATTTCCTTTCAAAATGTGGGAGGAATGTGGGGCAAGGTGGGCTCTGCCTGACCACGGGATGCTACCCATAGGTGGTAAAATGCAAATTTTATTGCGGCAAGACAATATTTTCCTTTTGGATTCTGGGTTTTGTGTGCTTTTGGAAAGCATTTGGCAGCCACAGCAAGTATGTTTACAAAAAGAGCAGAACTGGTAAAGTTCAGGTTCGTGTTTGGATTCAGCCCCAGCAAACTGAAGCTGAAGCTGTGCCAGACGTTTGAAGCTGCCAGACGACAGTTCATCTCAAACAGAAAGCTGAAGAGGGGGAAAGAAATTTGTCAAATGTATTCCATGTGGAATTTCAGGCAATTTAATTTGATTCACTACACTCTGAAATGTCTTGGACTTCCCTATTGTTTCTTTACTTTAACACTAAATTTTATACCTTCTGGGATCTTCAGTGCTTTGTGCTGCATTTGTCACATTCTCTAATTTATTGGCTTCAGTCTCTCTTGGTTTTAATTGAAGGGACTGAGCTCTGTAAAAATTTAAGGTTGCTAGTTTAATCCTGAGGTTGTTCTTCAGGTGAGGGGGACAGCCTTTCTTTTGGGCACCACTGCAGTAAGAAGGGGCAGAGGGGATGCATGTAAAAGAGGAAAGGGAAAGTTACAGTAAAACTCGTCCCTGTGACTCCATCGGTGGCAGCAGCAGCAGCAGCCAAGCTCTGTGGCTGCTGGGATGCTGTGGTCAGGACATGTTCCAGGGTGGCTGCAGAGGCCGGGAGGTTCTGTTTGGGTCAGTGATGACCACCACCAGACTGCCTGCATCTGTGTTTTATCGTGGTTTTGCTCTTCCAGTTAATTTCCTGCTCTGTGGGTGAATTTCTGTGGAGTCAGTGGACACTGGAGCCCAGCCCGGGGCAGGATCCTGTGGCTCTCTGCAGCCCAGCAGCTCTGACACTGGCCAGAGTCTGTTACCCCCACAAGCGCAGTTTGGGCATCAAGGCCACTTGTTCTCCTCCTGCTCCCTCTGATCAAGTGCCAGAAACAGAACCCAGAGCCTCCATCTGTAAATAAAACTCACTGAATTTGTTCAAATATCAAAGCACTTGAGCCCACCTGGTACCAAACAGTGCTTTATTCTACGTAATATTAATTTCTCTTGAAACCTGCAGACCTGTGTAGGTTATAGCTGAAGGTAAAGGACTGCTGCTGCCTTTTGTGCAGGCAGAAGAGCAGAGGTGCACAGCAGCTGCAAGTTAAATATAGCTACCCTTTCTTGACTCTTCCAGGTAACAAAGTCTTCCATTTCTAATATTCTTGCCTGAAACTTCTATTCATTTACTGCATTGGGATCTGACTCCCTGGATCAGCGTGAGTTCACACCTGAGCCAGGCTGAGGAAGACGAGAACACTCAGCCCCAAAGTTGTCAGTGTTTACACACAAGTCAAGTCCATAAGGAGTTCAGTGTCTTTACTGGTGTGTCTTATTTTTTTCCCCCCTGACATGTGCAGTCTCTGTTTCTAGGTGTTGAGAGTTTGTTTGTTTGAAGAGTGTGAGGAGAGAGAAGCCTGAGGCTGTCTGACACAGCTGCAGTTGGAGCATCTCTTTCAACTTCTTTTCCTGAGCTGCAAATGGCCTCTGTTCACTTTTTTTTTTCCCCTCACTAAAAATCTTCCTACAGCTCCCCATGTCTTCCAGATACACTTCTGGCAAGTTGAAAAGAGATCTGTGGCAGAGAGGAAAACCCCCCAAGGCCAGCTGTCAGTGGGCAGGTGGGAGCTGGTGGGGGTGATGTGCAGGAGCTGTGTCCTTGCCCACTTCCCACCACTGCTCCCAGTGTCGGGATCTTCCTGATACCAGCAGGGCTGAGCTCTCTGCTCTGCCCAGGAGGGTTCCATGCCTCACTCACATGGGGTTTGTCTCCACTGCAGTCCCAGCCTCCCAAGAGCTCCCTCCAGGGATGCTGCTGCGCACAGCTGTGGTGGGAGAGCAGCTGCTACAACCTATGGATTGCCCTGCCATTACACAGGCTCCACCCTTTATAATTATCACACCAGGCTTCCATATAACCTGCAGTTCTTCCTCAAGAAGTGCATAGTGGTGTTTAAAGTCTTTTCCCACATAGGTAGTTTGACAAACATGAGAGTGTTGTGGAGATCATTAGTGCTAAGAGTAAAACCTCCAAATAAAGCACCCTGGGATTTATGTACTCTGTGCTGGTAATAATAATTAGAACATATCTTACTGCAGGTAACTCCCACAACTTGCACTTTGCTCTGAAGCTGGGAAACTCATTGATTAATCCATGGGGTCAATCAGTCCATCTTGTTTGGAGAGTAAATCTCTGGTGTGCACCAGGACCAAGAGTGAAACAGGTTTATTTACTGCTGCTTAATCAGAGAACCCAAACTCTCCTGTAGAGTGGTGAGAGGTTTGTTTCTACTTAGCCTTTAATTGCAAAATGATCTCATTAGTGCCACAGTGAATCTCAGTACTATCCTACAGACACGTGGAATTTAAAGAGCAAAGAACAAAAATGGTTGCCTGTAAAAACTCAGCATCTGCCACAAAGTGTGGTGCAGTTGGTGTTTGCAGGATTACCCAAGCCAGCCTTCTCTTTATTAGCCTTTTAATCTGAAGCTGGAACATCAGCTGCACATCCCAGTAGCTTTCTGTCTACATTGCTGTTAAAAACAGAGGGGGACTGTCATGCTGAAACTGCTAGGAAAGGTTTTTATCCGAAGGTAAAGATGCTGAGAGCAACATGGAAACCAACAGCAGAGTTGCTGTGGCATTTCCCAAAGAAAAGGGCAATCCTCCGAGTTATCCCAGCAGAGAACTTCAGACCTTGTAAGTGTCCTCCTTACCTCTGTCATCAGTCCCTGGCTCGTGTATTAATTAAGCATTCCTGAGATGCCTCAGTAAGGCTGAGGGAGAGTGAGTGGCTCTCAAATGGGCAGTGAAATCCCGAATAAAGCAATCCTTGCCAGAGCAGCTGCTGGAAACCCAGAGGTGAGGTTGTATACTCACAGTAAAGCCCTGAGCATGAAAATGTGGAAAGCAGTGAAAAATTCCTTTAACGTGAGCACCAATAGATGCAGGTTCATGTTTCTGTGCTGAAGAAAATGCTTGAATGTGAGTCCACATCCTGCAAATCCAATTCAAACTCGCTGCCCTTTGAAATCTGGGTAGTATCTTTGTGCCTTTGCGGCAGGAATCTTCTGGGTTGAATGTAGAAAATCAGGGATAAAAAGGCTCCTCTTAAACCAATGCTAAATACCAGGAAGAGAATAGAGGGGAATATTCCCTTTACTAATACTTGTTTCTAATCAGATAAAAATAAGTGACAGTGTAGGAAGAATCCCTCCACTAACTGCCAGAACATGTCGATTTATCAAATTTTTCTACCGTTGCTCTTTTTTTGAGCTCGCCTCGGAGCTGACAGTGTATGTTTTACAGTGCAGCAAGGTAGATTGATTGATCCTAAACAGAAAAGCCTTTGGGGTCTCGAGCTGATGTTTTAGCTTCAGAAAAAAAACTGAGTAAAGCATGTTAATGTAGAGAAAGGAGCCTGGCTTAATTGGACCAACTCCTGGCTTGCTGAAAATTAATGGCTGGCTGGCTGTTGCCAGAGTGATTCATCTTTTCTATCATGTTCTATAGTTCTTCTCTCCAGGGGTCTGTACTCCCCTCCAATTCCAAACCAAAAGTGAAATATACTTCTTCATTTTTTGCTTCCTTAAAAACATGTATTTTAGTTGAATTGGCTTCCAGTAAATGAAAAATGGCACGGGTGGGAAAATGAAGGAGGCACTCAGTGTCTGGGATTTAGATTTTTGTTTTGTTTGAATGGGATTTAGGTTTTTTTTAATGTACTCTTAACTCCTCATTGCTACTGGCTGACTGCACACGTGACAGTGACTTTTTAAAGGATCCCGATTTGTCTGCTGAAATGTATTGTTCCTTTTCTTTTTCTCTGGCCATGGAAACAGAAATTCTGTGTAAGCAAGAGCTGATAAAAGTGAATATAAAGCTGGAAAAGGTGTTGAAAGCATTTAGGTGGCTCTGGAAATGAAAAGATGACTTTTCCATGTAGTTCCATCAAGCCCACGGAAGTATTTTTATATTTTTTTTAAAAATGACTTGTGCACTAAAAAGTCTTGCCATTTTCCCCATAAAACCTGCACTCCTGGCTTTGTGGAAGCAAAACAGCTGCAGATGAGCATGAGGCAGTCGGGAATTCACTGGTGTGTGCCTAAGACCCACATGGATAATCTGATCGTGGAGGGGGTTGAGCTTTGGAACTTAAAGAGGGCAAATTCAAAATGTGCCTTTAAACATAAAATACTTCTGTGTCCCTTTTGAAATCTATCTGAGTTTCTGCTGGAGGCAGATTGCTACTCGTTTGCTGATTCCGAGGTGTCACCAGTTGAGTGGCACATGGAGTCATCTCTAACAAGCATGTAATAGGTTGGGAACGTCACCAATGTTGTATTATTGCATATTCTGAATAGGAGGATTCGCTGTAACTGAAGATTACAAGAAGATAAATAAAGAAGGACTTTGTTTAACATAATTACATATGGTAAATTGTTATGGTAATTTACTATTATTTCAGTAAGGCAAATATTAGCAGTCATAGCTCAGAGATCATAAATAATGCACTGGAAAATTGGATGTATTGTTTCAGATTGACCTGAGATTTGGGAAATGGGTAGAATTCCCACAGATTTCTGTGCCATTAATTGCAAGAAAATAACATTAAGAACACGCTAAATCATGCTAAATGTTTTCAGCAGATGATAAACTGTGGGATAGTTCATTAATTCTCCAAACTCATTAATTATATTTGTTTTTTACTCCAAGAACACTCAATGAATAATCAATGCTTTGTGAAGCTGAGTGTGTGAGCATGCAGGTTTTTATATACATCCATATACCAACCAACATCCTTCCATTTATTTCCTACAGTTTCTTGTATCAAAGCATTTTTTTAAACTCTATACTCTTAAACTCAATCACTAGGGATGTGTTTATTAGTCTTTGAAGCAGCTGTTTGAATTGCTGTTTTTACCTTTTACCAGTAGAGTTTGGTTCTCCCACGGTGCTATAAATATTAAATAAAGACACTAAGAGTTTATTAGTGTGATATCTTTTATGGGGACATGGTGGAAAATGTAACCTATAAAATTAGTAATGAGAGGATGAAAATTACACATTGTCTCCATCAGGTTTTACAGCCATCATTTTTTCCTATTTATGTGTTGTTTTTCTTGTAGAGAAGGAGAAGGGCTCTGAGCATTTAATGAACTGCAGGAAGCGAATCTGGCTGTGTATTGTAAGATAGTGTGGGATTTACTGTGAGCAGGGGTGGAATAGAAAGAGGAGTCCAGGCTTAGATGTAGCACTGTGTGTAAATGTGATGGCTCAAGTCAGTTTTAATCTCCACAAAACACTGAAACACCATCTGAGTTGTTCCAGAGTGGTCAAAATGCCTGTGGTACCTGGACACATCCATCCTTTTAATACAGAGAAACAAAATAGGACAAGATAGGACAAGATAGGACAAGGGGAAACGGCCTCAAGTTGCACCAGGGGAGGGTTAGGTTAGATATGAGAAAAAATTTCTGCATTGGAAGGGTTGTCAAGCAGTAGAGCAGTCTGCCCAGGGAAGTGATGGAATCACCATCCCTGGAAGTGCTCAGATAACATGCAGATGTGGCACTTGGGGACACAGTTCAGGGGTGGAGCTGGTAGGGTTAGGTTAATAGCTGGACTTAGTGATCTTAGAGGTCTCTTCCAACCTTCCTGACTCTATAATTCTGTTAAAATCCTCTTCCCTCCATTTCAGCATTTGCCTTTTGTAGACAAGTTATTTCAGTCCCAGAATAATTCCACCACATATTTACATGTGCTCATGGGACTCCATTTCACACAACAATTGCAATAATTCGTGTGACATCCATTGAATTTTTCACCCTGCACTAATTTGGAAATGCCCAGTAGTTTGTAGGGAGAAGGATCTGCCTCTGTTTGCTTTTTCAAAGTCCATCTTTCTAATTTTTCTGTCTTCTTCACTTGCATCTGGGCGAAGGAGGCAGTGACCTGGCTGTTTGAATTTCAGGACTCAGATCCCAGCTTTGCTCCAGGTTTCCAGCATGGCCACGGGGAATTCACTCAACTGCAGTTGGTTCCCACTGCTATAAAACAGTTTTCTCACAGAATCGCAGAGGGATTGCACAAACGTAAAGAGGGATGCCTCGAAAATGTGGCCGTGTAAAATTTTATGCTGCATACTTACTTTGCCAAATAAATGCAGCTTCCCAACAAGGCACAGCACGCTCTGCTTCACATTAGCACTTAATGGAGAAATCACTTGGTGAGGCTGTAACGTGCCCGTGCATTTTTGTGGTTAACTGGAGGGTTTCATGCCTGTTCTTAGGCGACAGGAGCCTCTCCACACAGGATATGTTTGGGATTTTCTAATTTCTGGTGTGGTGACATGCAGGGAATGCTGGCCAGGGCTGAACCCCCTGCACAAGCCGGAGGAGATGGATGAGTGCAGACATTTGGGAGCGTTGGGCCAGAAGTGCCAGGGCAGGAATACAAGTGATTTGCTCATGATCACACAGGAGGGACATTTCCGTGCTTGCTGAGGACTCTGCAGGTTACCCAGACATCAGAAATTCCCAAAGGTTGCAGTTAAGCCATCCTCACCTTAATGATGTTCACAGGAGGGGTGTGAGGGGCGGATTTGGCAGCTTAGATTTATCACAGCACACGGGGTGTAAGGGAGCTGGTCAAGAGACACAACTTGAAAAGCAGATGGATCCTGCTGGAAATAGTGCTGTGTGTTTGCTGCTTTAAAGTCCATCAGGAAAGAAACATCTTTTGCAGCGATAATCCTCAAAACCGTGGTGAAAAACGGAGTCCTGAAGGGACCCATATCCTGAACTCTGTGGGATGATGTCCTGCCAGGGGGTTTATCCTAATAAACGAGTATTATCCCTCCTGCTCTTCCAGCCCTATGCAGCTTGCCAGAGGGGGCACTTTTTAATGGACTAGGAGAAGTTAAAGGAAAATCCAGAAGGATAAGGCTAAAAGCGAATTCTTTGGTTTATACCATTTATAGTCCTATTAAATTCAGTATTTCTCTCAGACGTTTGGGGGGCAAGAAGTTCAGTGTATTCCTACATCTTTCAAGATCCTGGCTTGATCATTTGACTCTGTCCAGCCAGCTTAACAAGCTAAACAATAAAAGGGAACAATGCAAAACTTGTGGAATTTTTTTTTCACCCTGAGCCTTTTTTGAAGTAAAATACCATTTTTTTCTCCTCAGATGCCCAGCAGTTTGCTGCAGACTCCTGCAGCTTCTCTGCCCATCACTCAGTACCTGTTTCAGCTTATCAAATTGTTGTACTTCCTCCTTTCACAGAGAAGCAATTAAAAATGATGAGGGTAAAGGGTTAAACCTAAAAGCCTGCTAATGAGGGTGCCTTCTTGGTTTTCCTTTCATCAGGCATTAGATGCTGTTTTCAGCATAAGCTTTCGATAAGCATCACTGAACATTTTTCCAGCGTATTTTTAAAAAAGTTGGGTTTTCTTAACCATCCTGTAAAAATGATAGATGTGTGACTCTGCTGTTTATCCGAAATCCTAATTACTGATGCTGCAGCTTTTGAATGTTAAATTCATGCAGTGTTCTTTAGGCTTCAAACTGGTCAAAGAAAGATTGATTTGTGTCCACAGAGAGTTCTAAGTCTAGTAAACACAGCCAATGTTTGTTTATTTATTTATTGCATTATTTGAAAGTCAAGAGTTGCATCAACTGCCAATTTCGTAGACTTAGAGATTTCTAAAGGAGAAGAAGGGAAAAAAAAGCAGAAGTTCTCTGCCATTGAATAAAATTTTAATTTCTGTCTCCACGAGAGCAAAGGGTAGGGGTAAGAGGTGGAATTTGAAAATATGGATGAGATTTCCTTTCCTTGAGCTATGCTATTTTTCATAGAACAATAGCTTGATTTTTTTTTTCCCTAAACCTTTACACATGCACTTGGGAAAAGTATTTTAAAGTATTTTATATATAAATATATCTAAGTAAGATATATAGATCATGTGGATTTGTGTATGCATATATATATATTAAAACCAGGGCAGTTCAGTAGTCATATAACATCCCAAGGACTCATTTTCAAAGGGCAGCAAAGAGCATCATTTGGGATTTCTAATCACAGAACCATTTAGGTAAGAAAACTCCTCCAAGATCATTGGGTCTGGCTGTTCACCCAGCACTGCCAAGCCCAGCACTGAGCCGTGCCCTTCCCTGTGATGGAAGTGGGAGCAGCTCAGCTCTCCTGCATTTCCAGTGTGTTTTTTATGCTGTGTATGAGCAGTGCCTGGAGCCAGAGCAGCTCCTCTGCCTGACAGAGCCAAGTAGGGTCATCCCTGAGTGGCTGAAATCTCCTGCAGAGCCGCCCAGGTGAGCCAGGGCCCATCACTGCTGTGCAGAGTGACTGAAAACTCTGGAATCTTTGTGTCCTTGAAGCCTTTCTTGCAGTTCCTAGAGGCTCTTGGGAGAGGAGCTGGTTGTGCTAATCCCTCGCTGAGCGTTCACCTACCTGTGCTACCTGAGAGGAGCAATGTGGAGCAGACACGGTGCTTGTTTAAAAAAAAAATCAGACGATTTCTCTCAGGATTTTCTCCCTCTCTAGTCAAGTTTGTTTTAAACTAATGGAAGTAATTAGCAAGTCACAGAGGGACTTTGTCTACGAGGTAGCCATTTTTAGATAATGGAGCATAAAAGTCGACACAGTGACATATGACACCAGAGCAGCATCTTGGAGCCACGAGCTGGGTCTTAAGCAGATGTTTAAGTACTTTGAATACTGAAATTGCTACATACACGTATAGAAAGGCTTTGGTTGGTTTTTTTTCTGTCAGACTACTGGTACACTGTAGGGCTTTCTTTTTAATCTCAATAAAATCAAAGTAAGCTCTGAAATGTTTTTTAATGTGCAGTCATTATCACTCTTTTCTCTCTTCTTTAAATGTCTTTCAGTATATGATACGTGGGTGCTTGGGGAGTGGGGATGGATCTTGAGTTTTACGTGGCCATTACCCAGCAGAGGGGTGCAGCAATACAGCAGCTGATGTGGCACGTTTCTAACAGTGCCCATGGTGTTGAGCTGAAAATAAATAACATTTAGAAGCGAAGATGCACTTGATATGTTCACACATATGTATTGTAGCTGTGAATGCAGGGGAGATTTGCAGAAATTCCAGAGAGATGAAGGTGATCTCCCAGCAGGGCGGTCCCCGGGGTCCAGGATATCTTCCCTCACAGGTCTCTGAGATTGTCCCAGATCTTGTAGCTGCCACCAAACCATGTGTGTGCTTACCCTCATCCAGGGCTTTCAGGTTTTTTTATGCACTAGATAACTCTATCCATCTTATTTTTTATAAATCAAAGTGTGACATTCGCTGTTTGTGCCCAGCAATTGCTGCAGCATTTGGTAGCACTTCCCACCACACACATAAAAATGTACCAACGTGGTCTAAATAAATACACAGCACAGAAAGCCTCTGTAGATGCACAGTTTTGACACGATCACAGCACCCCGGTTATTGAGGGGTGCAGCTTGGTGAAGGAGGGGAAGGATTTTCCCTTCCTCTGCTCCTTATTTCTCTGTACTTCGATGCAGGCAGGGGCTTTGACAGCCAGGTGGGTTGAGCGATTTCCTGGCTGCTTTTTTTCCCTTTCACCTGTGCCATGGTTGTTTTTTTTCTTTCTTTAGATCCAAATTAGTCCTTGATTCAGCTCAGAGCAGCGCTGCAGAGCTGTGGTTGGTACAGGGGAAAGGGACAGTCCCAGAAGCTCCTCCTGGAGTGCCCTGCATCCCTTCTCCCACCACAGCCAGTGTAGGTAGGATCCTTCTCACCCAACCCTTCCTCTGCAGGAATTAAATTCCTCTGCTAAAGCCCACCAGAGCTGGCCCAGCAGGTTCTCCTCGTCTCGGGGCAGGCTGGAGCATCTCAGCATGAGAACCTGTCTAACAATCCGAGCTGGAGCGCTGTGCATCCATTCTCACTCACTTGAGATGTTTTTACGGGTACAATATGTTTTCCTTCACCACGTGTGTTCCGCCCCGTGGATTACTCGAATGGCAGAAAGTGTTTTGTTTCCCGTGTTATTAGCTGCAGGTTCAATTTCTATCAGATTTGTCAATTCTGTCATATAATAGGGTTGGGTTTTTTTTTCTGGTCTAATGTATGTGACATGTTTCATAATGCCAATAAAAATAGTTTTCAAACTAGACTGTGAAAGACTTTGACCAAAAAAAAGGCGAAAATAAAAATATCAGCAACTGGGGAGCTTTGATCTGACAAAGTAGGCTTTCAAATGACACGTTATGTTTATGAAGCACGGTTTTACAGTTCCTTTTTGCAGTAGCTGTAACGTGTGAGGGGTTGGCCAGGGTGGGAATGCAGCTCAGGATGGGGGTCCAGTTCCAGCAGTGGATGCGTGCTCCAAAATGGTTTCAACTTTTATTCCTGTGTTCAATTTTTTTTCCTTGTTTTTATATTTCTGATAATGGAATTGTTATGGGCTTTTGAATTTCAGTTAAGAATGTGCAAATAGGCTATCTGGTAAGTAGGTTATTGAAGGGTTAGGGAAATGGAGAACATTTCCTGAAAAAAAATACCCACAGCGTGGGTAATAGACTCCAGTTGAATTTAAAAGATAATGGCGACAAGGGAGAAATCCACTTGTAGAAATGGGGAACAGCTGTGTTTGAGATCTAATGAAACTGTATCAAATACTTTAAAAATGGCTTACAACTTCTTCCCTGGGGAACAGAGATAAAGCACAAGAGCACTCCCGAAAGGTCGAAGAAACAGTTAAATCATTTCCTTGATGGTTATTAGAGATATAGAAGACATCAGTGAAAATTAAATGTCTGAAACTTGTATTTGATTGCTTTCCTTATCACGCCAATCTCACACATTTCTCCCATCTCTTCCTCTCTGTTCTAGTAAAATTTAACAACTGTGCGGGTAACAAGGG
The DNA here is from genome assembly GCA_013397055.1 of Pachycephala philippinensis. NCBI lineage: Eukaryota > Metazoa > Chordata > Aves > Passeriformes > Pachycephala > Pachycephala philippinensis. The sequence goes on from VWZT01007632.1 coordinate 319,098, forward strand.
CGTGCGGTACGAAACCAACAGCCTGGACTTCAAGGTGAGGGCGGACGGGACCCTGTACGCTGCCCACCACCTGCAGGTGCCCTCCAAGCAGCTGATCCTGGTGGTGACCGCCTGGGATCCCCAGACCCTGGGCAGATGGGAGGCCATGGTCAGGTTTCTGGTGGCAGAGAAGTCCCAGCACAACGGGCACAAGGTAAGAGTTTTTCAAAGCTCATTTTCCTGCTTCGTTCCTCCTTCACCCCAAACCATTTGAAGGTTCACGCGGCGTTGGAGTGTTTGTGTTGCCTGGTCTGTGCTTCATAAGGAAGTGTCCAAATAGGAGATACCATGAGCAGCATCAAATTCCTTGCAAATGATCCTTGAACTTCTCTGACAGAAATGATTTAAGGTCTCCAGTGGGGGAAGTGTTCTCTAAGTTCTTACATCTGTATTTTTAAGTGACCACTTGTCTGTCATACACTACAAGTTATGTACATCATGTTTGCACCTCACTGCTGATCATCCCTCTTGACTCCAAATAAAACCAGCAGATGGAGGGTGAAGAGTCAAAGTCAACCATCTTCGTGATGGTTTTAAGTTCAGATTCCTTTTGTGACAGCGCAGGCCTGGAGTCACGCACTGGCAGCTCTGCCCCGCTGCTCATCTCTGGTTTTCACAGTTACTCTTGCGAGCAATCTGCATGGCCCTGCAGCTTCCAGAGGGGAGATCTGGACTCGTTCCTTCCCTTGCAAGGACAGGGAGAGTTGCTGCTGCCTGATAAGGGACACATGCTCAGGCACAGTGCAGGCAGCGAAGCACAACGTGGCACTGCGGTGCCAAACGTCCCCTCTGCTCAGTGCCAGCATCTTCCCTCGCCCACCCCGACAGACAAAAGCCAGAGCCAGCGTTTCAGTCAGAAGGGTACAGATGGTTTCTTCCTGCTTTCATTCCATACACACAGCTGAAAAGCAGGAGGGCTCTGTCCCTGCCCAGCCGTCTGAGAGCAGTGTTCCTTCAGTGAAACACGGTGGTGGGTTGCACAGAGATGCTGGAATTGGGGGTTGCTCCATGGGAACACATTTCTTCTGGTCTGCCCTTGGAGTAGCTGTCACTTTCCCACCTCTTCCATATCATTTTTGGCAGGAGTTCACCTTTCATCTTCAGTGTTAGTCTGGGCTGAAGATCCTTTACTACACGGAGTAAATGCAGTTATCTCGTCTGGTGCTGGCTCAAACAACGCCGTGCTGGGCTGGTGGGTGGTGACATTTGGGCAGGATTTGGCAGGGAATTGTTTCAAGAGCCTGATTCATTGCTGGATCCTGAAGACCTGCAGAGTAAGGGTGAAGGTGTGAATCCTGGGAGGAGCCATGGCTCCCTCAGGGACAGGTGGGGTCTCTTGGCTGTGGCTGTAATTTGGATTATTGCACCACAGAAATGGTACAAACAGCAACACTGGCCTCTGCTTTCATCCGTTCTGCAGTGCTTGGACAGAAAGTGCAGGGCAGGATGGGGAAAGAGGGAGAGATTTTCCATGTTAGAATTCCACCATGTTGAGTCTGTGCTATTTGGTAGAATTTTGGGACAACCTATGAAACAAAAGGAAAAGACTTGGACAGACTTAAATCTCTCACTTGCCCAGTGGGCTGACCCCTAAGGTTTTGCAGGGCTTAGAGTCATATAAATACACTTCTGCTGCTCTTCAGTAAGGCTTGGGCTTGTGCAAGATGTAATTAAGCCCTGTTTGTTATGCCAACTCTATTTGCCATTTCTAACCAAAGAAATACTGCTTCCTTCTAAAAGTAATTAAATATTGAAGGAACAAAGTAAGATGTCTTATATACTGCTTTAAATTTCTTCTCAGTGTAGCAGAAAAAAAAACCTGAATAAGCACACATTTCTGTTTTAGTAGAATATTAGGTTGGAAATTCATCTAATGTTAATGTAATCTGAACTCTGGTTGAAAACAGAGAGCGCTAAGCTTCTTAAAATTCATATCCCTCCTTTCTAAAAGCCTTATTAGTGTGTGGTTTGAGGCTGGAAAAATATGGAAAACAAGACTAATGACAAGGTCATAAGCAGTTTTATTGTGGGTCCCTATAGCAGGCATCCGACTTGTGTTTTATTTAAATGCCTGTGGTTTTTGCAAGCAAAATAATCCTTTGTTTACTAAAGAAATAAATGTGATTATGAGATTATTTTAAAAAATAATAGTGTTTATGCTGAAAAAAGAACCCCAAACCTTACAATATCCAGTTCAATATGTTTCAGGCCGTGACCCTTATATGTTTTGTGGCTTTTACTAGAGGCAGGTTTCACATTTGGTTTTGCGTAGTATAACATGACTCAAGCAGAACTATATATATATTTTTAAAGACATTTCAGACTGTTTTGTTATATTTAGGATACAGAGATGGCAAATATGGGCGAGAAAGGAGGTCATCTCAGAGAGGGAGAGAGACCAGTTTTCTTCTGGTGCATCCATTCGTTTCCATTTTACTTTGTAAATTTGTGACTGATTTTGTGAAAATGCTGAACAGTTCCCAGACATTACAAATAATTAGTATGAAATTTGGTTACTGCACCTGCTGATCACTGTTTGTTGGCACCTACAGCACAAAAAAAGTCCTTTTTCCTTGTTCCTCCTCATCTCCATGAGCGATGACCCTCAGCAAGGGCAGCCCCTCACGACGGGGGGCTTGGTGCCCCTCAGAACCCCCTCTGAAAGGCTAAATCAGAATTTAGTTCATGATTATCCAGGGATTAAAGCTGCATCAAAACCAGTCCTCCTGGAATGGCCATTATTAGATGTTTGATTTATTGTGGAGGTTATAATACAGAAAAAATGTTAAAGGAGAAATCAATGCTTTTGGGATGCTGGCTGAGGTTTTGGGGGCCAGGAGTGAGCCTGCCTGCACAGTGGGGGCAGTGGGCTGCTTTCCAGGAGAGCACAGAGGATTAATCCATCAATAAATGATCCTTTGGATCTGTGATCCTTTCTTGTCAGAATACGTAAGACTGAAAATCTGTGTGAGAGGCTGAGAGAGCTTTGGTGGTGGCCAAGGGCTTCTAAGATCATTTCTCGTTGGGATAATCCTCCCCTTGGGTGCTTTCACTGCAAAATCAGAATGTTTGGTGTCCATACCTGTGCCCCAGTGCCCCAGCTGAGCCTTGCTCTTGATGCAACCTGACATTTTAATGGGAAGGGACCCAATACAGTGACAATTTCCCTTTTTTCACAGTGTTGGCCTTATAAATGTGCTGATTGCTTTAGATGACTGAATAACCTGGGCAAACCTGCCAGTTTTCAGTAAAAAACCACGGTAATGAAAGAGTTCTAACTACTACATTAAAGTGTCATGCTAGTAGAATGAAATTATAGAAAAGAAGGCAAATACTTTAAAAATGTCTTTTATGATACATGAAGCATACGTTTCCCCTCTTCCCCAGCAAACACTTGAATGTAAACTTTTTTTTCTGGTTAACACAAGTGATGTTAGTAACTCGAGGAACTTTTTTGTTCAGTCTTGCAGGAAACCTGATAGCAATTCAATTAGAAAATGCAAATGAGGTCACATATTTCCCACAAGAGTGCTGAATTACCCCAGAGGAAACTGAGTGATATTCCAGCATAACAATAAATACTTAAGATAAAGTTTCTTCTACTGTTCTTGTCTGGCTGCCTGTTGTTCCAATTGAAAGTATTGATCGGGGCTGTGGGTGTAGTTTGGGAAGAAGGAAAGAGAAAAGAAAAGAGAAAAGAGAACAAAAGAGAAGAAAAGCGAAAAGAAAAAAAGAAATTAAAAAAGAAAAGAGAAGAGATGCTATTTTATGAAATAATATAAAGTCTTTGTGGCTTGTGTCAGCATTTGTGAAAGATGAACTTGAGTGGGATAATGCTCCAGAAGAAAACAAAGTAAAGCCAGGCTTTACTTATCTGGAATTAGCTCTTTTCTAAGAGTGCATGCTATTATTTTGAAAAATTGGATATTGATTCAACCAAAAGTCTAAAAATGAAGATTATGTTTGTGAACAGTGACATTGCTGAGGACTGCAGTCTTCAGAGTGTCCTGTTTTTTAGTTGCAGAAACTCAAATCTTCCCAAGTGCATGAGTAGAAATATTGTGCCATTTGTCCTTCACACCCCACCGCTGCCCTCTGTGTCCATCAGTCCAAGCTCCTCCTCATCATTCCTTGAAAATCAACTTCCTCCCCTCCCTCTGTTGGCTGATCCCATCGGAAGTTCTGACCCTCTCATTTATATTGATTGTTTTCTTTAATTTTCAGTCCTTTCATGTGTCTAAGGCACATCTGGCAGTTTTTCTTGTGTATTTATTTAGCCATCTATTTTTCTGTAGTTCTCACCTCAAAAGTTAAAATCCAGATCATAGAAATATAGTATAGAAAGGAATTCACAGCAAAAGAGCTTAGAGGTACAGGATATATTCAGCACATGTAGGATGTCAGTCATCTGCTGCCAGTGACTTAGTTTGGAAAAAAAAAATTACTGTTTTCTTTGTATCATGTTTATGTCAACCAAAGTTTCTCGTTGTTTGAGCTTTTCAAATTCTGAGCATGGAAATATGTAAATTTTTGTAGTGTTAAATCACTGGGAATTGTGCAATTAAACTTGGAAATATATGAGGTCTGCAGCTAGTGTTTAAAACATTGAGAACTGCTGTCAGAAATCAATTCTTGCTTAAGCCCAGCTTGTGTTTTATTATGTCTCATCTTATTTTGGGCTGCTTTCATAACCCAGCTATGAGTCCACAGCCATACAGTGTGAATGTGAAAAGCTGATTCTTACAGACAGAGGGGTTTTTTTTTATTTAAAGCCTTTAAATAATCATCTGTGGTATTTTACCTGGCTGAGGTTTTAAATTCAAGTACAGCCTTTTATTGCTGATCACAAGCACAAAGGTCTCTGGGCAAGGAAAGGCTTATTCAGCACTGCTCTCGTTCATGACCTGGGTTATTGTGCAGCCAGGATGCTCTGCACGAGACTGGGGATGCACAAGACTTTTCTTCCCTTGAGGGAAGAAAATCAAAGTTAAAATGGGAGCTGTGCTTCCAATGGCTCTGCTCTCCCTGATGCTCTGGAGCGGGTGCACCTGGAGGAAACAAGAAAAAAAGTGTTCCCTTCCTTTCTTCCTTCTTTTTCCTGCACTGAGATGTTATCTATGGCATCAGGGTGGTGGGAGCTTGCCCCATCAAACTGTTTTATCCCTAGAGAAGGGCTGAAAAAAAATGAGGTTTTGGTTGTCATCCTGCCTTTTTATGATGATACTGATGCATATTATAAGTACTGGGTCATTACACTGGCACTGTCCTCTTTCACCACCTCTGTGGGGATCCAAGGCAGTAACTAAATCCAGCAAAATGGCAGCTGGAATAATTTTTATTTCTGTATCTCATCAGTGAAGCAAGAGCTGGATTTCTCTTTCAGGGAGGGTACATACAGAGATTCCTGTTTCCTCCAGATAACTTGTGGAGACATTGTTTGGGGTTTTAACAAATCAGATCAGTGGAAAAGATGAGAAAGAGGATTACAAATAAATTAGTATCATATAATTGTTACCAGCGAGACTGCTCATGATAATTGTGCAAGCCTAATGAAGATGCATCTGCTGAACTTGCCTGACCTCATGCTTAAGTGAATTTGAACCTCTCACATGTAATCATTGCAGGAGGGGAGAGTGGTGTTTGTGAAAACACGTGAACTTCCCTGGCCTGATTTCCAGGTGTGCTGAATCCCCTTGCCTTGTGCTGAGGCCAAGATAAGATATGACACACAGGTACTCACTGCCTTGGAAAATCAGCCCACTGTGGGAAGTTTCCAAGCACTGCACTTGCTGCATTTAGTTCTGAAGCAGTCAGCATCATACCAAGGGTCAGGCTCAAAGCCATGCTCGAAAGACCATCTATAAGTGAAATTCACTCCAGATCTGGCTTCCTTCAAACAAAAAGAAGTCCTAAGGATTGAACTGCCTACACGGAAATAAGTTTTTTCTGATAAAACAAACCCCTTGGACTGCTGCGTGCTCCTGCCTGTGATGTGTGCCTTGCCCTTGCCAGATCAAAGCTTTTGACCTCCCATTTCATGTTCTTTGCTGGTTGCTGAAGTCTGACTGCCACTTCAAAAAAAGATACTTTGGACTGGATATCCTAAAAATACCTTCATCGCTGTGATAATCTGTTGACAGCTGCTTGTAAACATGAGTTTGAGTACAGACAGAAATTGCTTCGTGCAGGCACGTCCATTAAAATAAACTTTTTTTAGGGGCTTTGGGGTCTTTCCTTTAGCCCAGCAAGCTGAGACAGATTGCTAGGTACAAGCTCAGTGTGAAGGAGGGTTTTGGTTCCTCCCAGCCCCTGGAGGCCAGGTCCTGGATTGTTGGATGAGGCAGTGACCCTGTGGCACGTCCAGCTGGAGGAGAGGAGCCAGGGATGGGTGTCCAGCAGGGCAGGGTGGCCCGAGGGCCTGGCAAGGAGTGGGATCTCAAACACTGTCGCCACCCAGCAAAGCATTTAAACTCAGGCTTAAATTTCATCGTGCAAATGGAGATAAATTGAATGTGTCCTCATGGTCAAATTTGAGCGTTTCTTAGGTGCACTCTGGAATTGGAGAAAAAAAAGAAGAACAGTCTTTTCTCAAGAGCCTCTTGAAATAACCAAAGGATAACTTGAAAGGGCAAATTCTCACGCTAGCACTGAGGAGAAGTACCAGACTGAATTACTTTGCTTTGTGCTAAAGTAGCAGCAGCGCCTGTGATCTTTTAAATCTCTTGTGATCTTTTTACTTGCAAACACTATGAAGAGGAGGAGTATTGTTACATTTAATTCATTATGATTATTTTAATTCATATGTCTTTTGAACCTCATGGCTTTAGAAAAATAAAATGAGATTAAAATTTTTCACAGGCTTTTTAAGGGGTAGACTTGCTCCCAGTTCTTTCTGTGATGAAGAGCACTTGTAGTAGTCTTGAGTTTTAGAAGCAAAAGAAATGTGTTTTGGAACCATGTTTTCAATTATTTGTTAGAAGTTTTATTGGGGAGGAAGAACTCAGCTTGTTAGCCCAGATATTTCCTACATTTTTCTCAAGATTAGGTGCAGGATGAGAGAGATAATTCCAAGATGCAACAGTGGTTTTCACTGTATAGTATGTGACAAGATCTACCACCTTTATTCCCAGCCTACAGGTAACAAGTATGAGTATTTTGTGATTTAATAGCTCTGCTCTAGAGAAGTACTTGTGGTTCTAAAGCCATTGTGTATGGCTTCTCCCAATTATGAGAATGACATTAACTTGAAGATAGAAGTGTCTCTTTGTAAACACTAGAAGGTAGAGTACAACAGTAATTTAGATGTTTCTTAAACAATCCTACCTGAGAAGCACTGTGAGATTAGATCTTACAAAGGGAGTGTGAAAAGGTCAAGTTGATGTGGGGAGCTTTGCGAGGAAACAACCTCATCAGAACTTTTCTTGTTGGTATTAGATGCTCAAGCCTTAAAATGAGGAGGAAAAGTACATCAAGAGCTGGGCTTTGTGGATGATGTCATCTTCTTCTGTCCATTGAAGGCTCTTGCAATATTCAAAGCCTGACAATGACAAGGAGAATATCACAGCTGCTGGAAACCTGTGGGAGCCATGAAAGATTCCACCAAAGGCAGACGGATTTCTAATGTACCTGCTTTGGTATGTGATTCTTCCAGAGAATGGAAGAGGAAGATGATTTGAAACCCTGCCAGCACTGCACTGGCCAGGAGGTGCCTCTAATCATCTGTGTGGTACCACAGAATAAGTCTGAGCACAGCTCTGCCTCTCCTTCCCAGCTGAAACTCCCATCCCTCAGAGATCCCGTGGGCATTCTGTGTGTGCTCAGTAACGAAGTGAGCGCTGCCCGCGCCCGTCCCGACTCTGCAGCACAAAAGCAAAGCCTGTTGAAGTGCTCTGGTGACTGGGCTGCATTTCAGCTTAAATTGGTGATAACTCACCCAACAGAAGGTGTGGGTGAGTTCAGGAGATTTCTGAGTTTCAATTAAATTCTGCTGGAAAATCCACAGTTCCTGTCCCAGCCTGGTCAGGAGGCACCCAGGAAGCCCTGTTCTTGCCCCAGGGGCATTTAGCTGCAGCCTGTGCCCATGGGGCCCTCACCAACCTTGTTAGGCTTTCTGATCAAAGTGAATAACATGGATTTGTTGGCTTTTTTAAATAAGAGCCTTCTGTGGTAACCACATGGGTTATGCCCAGAGCTGATGCATCTCTTTTCTCTGGAGTCCAGACTTAACTCAGCATTTAATTGCAGTTACCCACAAAGGGCCCTGCTGCACCTTTTGCAGAGAAAGCATCTTCTCCTGCCTGACTCACAAGCCAGTGTGTCATGTTCTCCCTGTTTAAAAATTCCCTGGTTTTACCTGCTACTCTTCTCCAGCTTTTTTCTTGCTTTGCAGCCCTGCAACACCAAGGAACATTTTGATTCCTCGGTCATGCTGATCACATTTTATTAGTTCTATTGGGTAAAATTTTCCAAAGCCTGCAAAGCCAGCCAGATACCTAACAACCTTAAATTTGCATGCATGCCTCATTTCTCAGCTCTCAAGGAACAGGGCATGTAGAGCTTTGACACTGACTCCTTGGGAACGAGGGGTTTTGGCATGGCTGATGCATTTGTGTGTGTTACGTGGCTCATTCTCCTCCTCTGAGGGCAGTAACTTGGTTAGCTTTTAGTCAAACTTTTTCTTCCCTGTCAGCTGATGTGTTCTGGAAGCTCATGCACTTGCCAAATCTGACAATTTTTCTTACTAATTGACTCTAATGTGAACTGCTCTATGCAGCCCCACTGCTAGCTGATAAGAACAAAAAGTAATGAATTTTTGCTTAACTAGCTGATTTAATTAAAATGTTTTATACTGTACTTGTATGGTTTCTATAAATGGAGAGGTAATTTTGTTTAATGAGTTCCTAACCAAACATAACATTCTTGACTGTACGTAGCCAGATTTGATAAAGGTCACAAACGCTGCAATTCCACTGTTTGCTTTTGGAAGTCGTGATGATCAAACAGCTTGCTTGGGTACTGGAAATATCCTGTCAGGATTGGTTCCCTCTCTTCCTGTTTATACCAGAAATTATTTGTATAGTTTGAGGAGCAGAGGGGGTTCTTCTCTGTATCTGAACACTGTTCATTATCTTTAAAGTGGAAGTGTACTGCCAAAATCCCATCTCATTGTCAATTAGTGGCTTCTCTGCAAACACATTAATTTAATGCCCCTGCTGAAGAGCTGTGCATGTTGGAACATCTTGCTGCTAAAACAATAGTTTTCAGAGCTCTTTGACACAAATCATTCATGAATGGCAATTTATGCCGTGATGGTAATGGGATGTGACATGAAGCTATCTTTGATTAAATTTACCACAGCTTACAACTATTAGTAAATATAGCTAATACAGACAGTCATCGCAGAGTTCTAGAGGGTGGGTAAGGAGAAAAACAGATTATGGATTCCTTGCCTGTGCAGTTCCTAAATAATAGCTTCACATAGCACAACTATAGTAAATTAAAGTCTAAAATAAAAAGTCTGATCTTTTTAAAACTCCTTTTTTTCCTGTCTCCAACTTCAGCGAATTCAGCAATGACCTAAATAAAAAGGGAATCAATTACCGTAAAATAAATAAATTTGCTGTTTGTTCTGCAATCCTTTCATTCTACTGTATGAGAACACAAAATGGAATATCCTTCTATACTGAAAGATCAAAAACTGGAGAAATGGTGCATTTTGGGAAAAAAGGGTTCATTCGTCCTCCACTGTCGTCCCTGATGTCAGCAAAATGTTGTTTCCTTAGAACAGAATTCATGCAAATGTTTATTTTGCAGCGCTCTCATGTTCCCTTTGTTAAAGAACTAAGCTCTATTTTCATTGTCTTATTTTCTGTTTGGTAAATATCATTTTCTCCTGTCCTTTCCGCAGCTACCATGGAAACAAGCAAAAATGCTTCAGATTAAATATTTTTAAATAGATTCTTTTTTTCCCTGGTAGAAAATGGTACCAGTTTTCAAAATGGATATTGATATAGGAGATGAAGGGAAATATGTTTGAGCAGTGGACTAAAAGGTGGCTTTGTATCCCCTTGTATTGATAAAAATATATTAAAAACACGTTGCCTCAGTTAAACCCTGTGAGTGACACTAGAAACAAAGCAATCCAAGTATTTTTTGTGAAGTATTAAAGATCCTATGAAAATAGTAAGGCTGGCATATAAATAAAACAGGTTAAATCATAAATAATTTTGATACCTGCGAAATAAAGGCCTTATTTCCTCTCTTCCAATTGCAGGTACTTTTTATTGCAAGTGCAAGAATTAGATATTTTAGTGCTGAATCTGGAGCATTTCATTTTTCGGGTTGAGCCCTACGAAATTATTAATCTCCACCAAACGTACCCTAAGACTCACTTGTTATTTATATGCGGGGAATGGTGGCTTATTTACCCAAACATTAGAGTGATCCAAAATGTTCAGCTAAGCAGGAACACAAAATATGATATTATATTATGTAAATGGGTTTGTGATACGCTCTGCTGGATAATAACTTCCAGATGTCTCCGTAGCCAGAGGCTGACGGATATCAAAGGCAGGTTGGCTGGGAGGGGAGACAAGCCAGCTGGCGAGACTGGCTACTGCTAAGTGTAGCGGAAGGTGGAAGCTGGTGTTCCTTCACACTCACTGCTTTTATTTGGGGGCTAGTGAAAAGGCAGCGGCTCGTAGCCTTCTTGTCGCGAGCAGGATGGGGCTGGAGGGGCTGCTGGCATCCCACGTGTCCTGTTCTTCCAGGGGGTTATTTTTCGACCTCTTTTACGAGCAGAGGTTGGGTTTGGTCTGAGTCTCCCAACAAATGAAAGGCTGACGAGCCCAAGTCCAACACTGACAGGGGCTTACAGACTCGCTGGATGGCTATTCCATCTTATCGTTTATTCTCGGTGCCAAGTACAGACGAGGAATGTCCCTGAGCTCTCAACATCGTGGTGTAAGTGGAGTTAGTTGAAGCACCCTACAGCCTCACCAGTTTGGAGTAAGGTGTCCTAAATCTGGTTTTGAAGTCTGATGGTCCCTTTGGGGTTTAGCTCCGTGTTGTTTTCCGAATGCAGCAGGTTGTGTTCCCCATCCTTAAAGGCAATTCTAGACTGAAAAGGGACTGGAAGTGACTCCTGGCAGGGGCCATTGAAGCTGCTGAAATGGACTCCAAGACACCCCTACACCTTTTGTGAAGCAGCCTGGGAGAAGAAAGTTCTTCTCACAATCCTTAGAGATGAGGCTGCACCTCCTCCAACCTCTCACTGCTTTCTGAGAGCTTGATCTGCCATCTCAGTGAAAGGTTTCTGATTGACTTCAATATGTTTTTAATTGATTTCAGCTAATAGCCAAGAAAAACCCAAACCAAAAAAAGTGGCAAGGGGAATTGCAGGGCAGATTCTGCCGCACTGCTGCGGTGAATCCTCAGCTCTTCAGCATGACTGCCTTATCAAATGCAGGGAGGATGGTCGAGAGGCTCTCCCCCTGCCCTGCAACTGCTCATAACAAATATTAGAGTTGCACATTCCGAAGAAGCATTTATCAGCAGAAGATGCAATGGCTGCGTTATGATTTGCCAGCACTGGTGTTGTCCATGTGTGTCACAGTTTTGGGCCAGAAGCCCACTGGAAGAGACGTGGGATAACTCAGAGCCAAGTGTCAATCCCAGGCTTGCAGAATTTGGGCTTTAAATAATGCAGCCAGCACAGGACTGCTCAGCTTCATCAGCAAGCTCTGAAAGATTCAGCCCCAATATGAATACTAAGGCATTAGATTCTACTGAATCCAAACTCTCCTAACAAGTTTACATCCCAGCATGGGCTCTTCTCCTGTTGTTCTTCTTCATCCCACACTTTGTAATTACTTTTTCCCCTTGATCTTGAAGGTTTTCATCTGTTTTGGCTCAGCTGTATTTCTCTAGCTTATCAGTGTCCTATAGTGATAGACAGGCATAATTACTGAATTATCTGATTATTTTATATCCTTCTTTAATTATCTTTGTATTACCAAAGACCGTGCTCACATGTTCTGTGCTTGAGGTTTGATCCTGTTGTAACAAGTTATAAATGTCACCGTGTAATTTTTGGAATGAAGAGTGGATTTCACTTTCCACTGGGCATGTGTTGCATGGATTTCCTTCCCTTGTGCTGCACACCATCACCCTTGTGCCACATGTAAGAGAGTCACAAAAACAATGGGAGGGAAACCACCCTAAAGCAGTAGCACCAGAGGTGCTTGACTTGATTTTGTGAAGGACTATGGACAGTTTGTGTTCTGGTGGCACTACAAAAGGTAGAGGAATATTTTATCTTTCGAAAATGTTTCTGAGATTCCGGAAAGCATATGGCCAGTGAGCCATGAGAGAAGGAGCAGTTGTCATCTCAGTAAAAACTGTTACTCAGCAAAACCAGAATTGGAAGCTGTATTTTAGAATTAATTGAATTTGGTGTCACATTCTGCTTTTGAGTTGAACTTTAGATTCTTGCAAACTCGAAAACACAGGAGAGTTTTCTGGGGCTCACAGTTAGACGATGCTGTTATTCCAGATACGTTCTTGGATGTTTCAGTCAGAGATCTGAATAGTTCTGGCATTTATACTCACCAGACTTTGTTACTGCATTTGTCTCACAGCTTTTAAACAGCAGAAAACATGAACAACATATTTAAACAACACCAGAGAAATTAAGGTCATGAGAATGCATTGTCAACAAATGAAGATAAAAAAGAGCTGTTGTTTAAAAAAAGAAAAAAAAAAAGTTGTTGCAAGATGCTTTTGAAATTCTACATATCAAATTCAGAGTCATGTTGATGATTTATTCTAATATAGGAAAACATCATCAAGAGTGACAAGCAAGCTAGTCACTGTCTAGTCACCTGCCAGCAAGTATTTCATACAGACTAAAAAGGCTGGTATTGCCTTGCTGAGCTGACACTAATTATTTCAGTATACACGGAGCTCTGGGATTCGTGTTAATTCTCAAGTCTGTCTTTAGTTCAGACTCATTCCACTGTGTAAACTCAGCAGAGCACAAATTATTTGACCATCCTTTCATAATCTGTCCCCATGCTCACTTGCCAATTATATAAACTGATCCAAATACCTGTTCTCAAAGGATTCCCCTTTGGGAATCACAAGCCAATTAAAAAAAAATAGGGGATATCCACTTTCCTGTGGCTTATGTCTCATAGTCCTATTTCATGTCATCATGCATTTCTGGGTGTCTTCTTTAGATAACATTGTTTTCATCAGTGTTCAGAAAAGATACTTTTCTGGCAATAAAACCCTTTTTAAATGAAACTTCTATGGGATATAGCATATTGCATCCCATAGGAAGGAGGAGGTGAGCAGTGCCTAGCAATATCCTGACTATCCCAAGAAGATCTCCCACTGCCACACCATGATTCTGTTTGTTTGTTCATTACACACTTCAGTGAGCATTTTTAAGATCTAAATATTGAACATGGTGCTGTGATCTTGTTGAAGGTGTGTAGACAGCACTTAGGTGGGCACAACCCACATCATGAGTGTGAGACAGGACTGGAGAAATGTGCCTCTGTGTGTGACTGAAAAGACCATATTTGTCTGTTCTGTGAAAATTCAGCTCTGGAGCAGGCTTGTTTTTAAGGTTTGCAGTAAAAATAGCTGCATTTTGGCACAAATGCTTCCAATCCGTGCAGCCAGTGGATGTCTGCCCTCCACAGGTTACAGAGATCAGAGCCATGATCAAGCTGTGAGAATGGGCTCCTGGCTGCTGTGCCCAGCTCTCAGCATCTCCAGCCTTTGTGGAGAAGGTCCACCCAGCTCTGGAGCCACATCTCAGTGTAACCTCCTTACACTGTTCAGTTTATATTTACTGTGTAGTCTTGAGGTGACTGCCTGTTTCTTCACCTCCCAATCACGAATTGAAATGTGCTCATAGATGGATTTACATCAAACTAGAAGCCCCGAAGCAATGATTCCCACTGAAATCAGTGCCTACAGATAACTGCTTGGAGGGTGTTTGGGTTTTTATGTTTGGAGACAAACATAAGACAAAAAGTGAATGTGGCTTAAAATGGTAGGAGCCTCAGAAAATGCTTTGATAGCTTTTCCTGCAGTGTTTTTGTGTATTGGGGCATTGGTTTTCGGGTGAGAGGGGTTTTTTTTTGAGAAAAATAGCTGAAAATCATAAAATTCAGAGAACAGTATTCCCACTGGATCTTACCTCAAATGAAGAGAATGTCTCTTGCAGTCTTTGTGATTTATGAAAGTTTAAACATTTTCTGGTGGGAGTGCAGGTCACCATATGGTAACAAAAGCCCTTGCTAGTTATCTTTTCTGCAGACTTTCAGAAGTAATTGCTGGAATCCTAGAAGACCACAGAGTATTTAAGTATTGGGACTGCATAACCTCTGAAGAGCCTTCCCAAATCTACATCTCATTGATTCATCATTCTATAAGGCATAAATTTCTAATAGTGAGCCAGTCACTCTAAGTCAAAACCATGGTCCCACCATTTCCATTTTTATCCGTAGCATTGTAACATTTCCAACACCAAAGTATGCTATGCAGAGAATCCATAGTTTAAAAAATATCACAAAGAAGGACTCAAAGTCCCACCAAATAATGAAAATTTACCGTGCCTGAGATGCATTACACTTCCCAGGCAGTGTGGGGTGTGTATTTTGGGATTTATGTTCAAAACCCAGCTCTCATAAAAAGATCATTTGTTATGAAGCAATAAGAATCTGAACTAATGCACCTTTGCAGCCATGGGGCTGACTCTCCTGCTGGCTGGGATTGGGTTGGTGTGGCAGAATACTTTTGCAGAACCACAGACTGCAGGTTCTTCTAGCCCTGCTCGTGCTCAATACCAGACTATAAAGCTGGACCCATTACATGAGCTGTAAAGGAATCCTCTCCCATTTTTTGTGTTCTGGTAAACTGTACTCACAGGAAATTTGCAGCAACTCCTTTACTCCAGTGTTCTGCTGCATCCCCTTGCAGCTGGTGTAATGAATCTGATACATTCTGGGAGGCGTCTTGACTTGGGAGTGACAGCTCCATGTATTTGTGAATGGTTTAGTTAATAAAGTGGTGTTAGGCCATAGGCTGGACTTAATGAACTCCAAGGACTTTTCCAACCCAGCTGATTCTGTGATTCTGTGGTTCTGTGAAAACAAAGTGGCAGCAGAGCTGCCCATAGAGCATGTTGTGTCTTTGTTCCACATGACCATTTACACCACTGTTGGGACAGGTCCTCAGAAGCTAACCGGCCTTGCTTTCTTGTTTCCAAACCAGCCCAAAGGAAGGAAGGCACTGCCTGGAGAGCTGGTGCAGCAGCAGAGTGACACCCTGCTGCCGTGGCGGCAGCACCAGAGCGCCAACGGGCTGCGGCGGCAGAAGCGGGACTGGGTCATCCCACCCATCAACGTGCCAGAAAACTCCAGAGGGCCCTTCCCGCAGCAGCTGGTTCGGGTGAGTTAAAACAAGAAATAGTGGTAATAGTGCTAATAATAATGGTGATCTTGTAGTGAGTCTGGTGAGGCAGGTGTGGGAAGCCTGGCTCAAAGCACGGGCTCTCCGCTCTCCCTCCCTTCTGCAGGAATAGTTGCCTTTTCCATGCTGCTCCAAAGCGCCTCGCCCCAGTTTCCCTGCCCAGCTGACGGCAGCCTAATCGCCTCCTTCCAGCCAGTCGCTCCGGAGACACTGGCACTGCTGCCAGCATGGCACTTTGCCCACGCTCTCATCCAGAGAACGGCTGCAGGTGTAAAAGCTGGGCTCGATGGCACCCAGCGACGAGGGTGCTGCATCCTTCGCTGCCCTTGCCTCCCTCCTGCGCCGATCCCGATCCCAATCCCGGTGCAGATGCCCGGGGCCCGGGGGAGGTTGGCTGCCTGCCGCCGCTGCAGATGGATCCCGCAGCCTCCCGGTGTTGCTACTTTCTTTCTTCACAAGGATAATCTCTGAGATCAAGTTTACCCATGTGGTTTTTTTGTGATGATTCTGGGATGACAGGAAAAGAAAAGGAAGGGAGAAGGAGTGTTTTACAGAGACATTTGGTTGATTTGTTGTTGCTGTTGATAAGTGTTAGTGAAATACAAATACGTGTTGCTATTCCTCTTGTGGGTGCTGGTTTCAGTTTTTTAGAGCAGTTGAATGATTAGCTGTAAAAAAAAAAAAAGAAAAATAACTCCTTGGCAGACATTTGCAGCTCTTCCCTGGGAAGAAAATGGCAACAATTATAAAATTTCAGAAGTTATTTTGAGTAGCAGTGGTGTGTTGTTGGCATCCCTCCTCAGGAAGTTCATTTAGTCCTCTTGAAGCAGTGCCTGGATTCTCGTGAGTTGCATCATTACCTGTTTCACATTGATACTCTTGAAAGCAGCCCGTGTCTGGGAGGAAGGAAGGGGCATGGTTCCCAATTCACCGAAGATAGGATAAGCTTGGATCGTTGGTGTCATTCCTCTGTGCAATTAGGGAAGTACAATAAGGACTAAAAAAAAGAACAAGGTGGCAAATGTTTTTATGTCTGCCCTGGAAAAACAGGGAGGGAAGTGAAGGAGTCTTTGTGTGGTCAGCAGTGCTGGGTTTGGAGTGACTCATTAATGTGTTGTCCTGCTAAGCTGAAGAAATGTCTGAAGAGGAGAATAACTTGATGTGTCAAAAATGCCTTTCTAAATTAATAATTTAGATCAAATCTTGAATTCCTGTGAAAAATAAGGGTAGTACTTGCAAAATGAACTTGTGCTCTCTTCCATTCCCTACTGATTTCTTTTGAGTTTTGACTAGACAGCAAGAGGACAACTTGGCACCAGCTTACCATGGCAAATTTGTTGATTTATAAGGACTGAAATCTCTGTGGCACTTTTTACCCTACAGTCTGGAGATGAAACAGAAGGACTCGACTATGCAAAATTCTAATATTAATGAAAATGACAAATAATAAATTTTATATAGGTACAGAAGAATTTATATTCATCACTTAGACTACCAGTAACCTTGGAAAGATAACCTGGCTTATGGAAATGCAGAACTCCCAGATTTTCAGCAATATATTTCATTGCAGTTTTTGAATACAGATGCTAGAGGAAACACTGAAAATGAAGTAAAGATGGGGTGGGAACTAAATAAAACAAACTGGCTTACAAAGGGCTGTCTTCCTCTTCACCTGACATACAGAAAGCATTGTAATGACAGGGAAGATCATACAAAGAGTGCACCTTGATTAAGCGTGAGACCCCTGATGTTTCAGGCTTGGGTTGAGTTTCTGCTCCTCTGCAGCATCTGGCCCTTTTGCTGGCACCTGAATGTGAAGCTTGGGTGATTCCTGTCAGGAGTTACAGCTCCCTCTGTTAGACTTCGCTCTTTAATTATCCAGAATAGGACAAATCAACATCTTCAAAGACCTGCACTATCTGATTATTTCCATCCACATAATCTTCAGATTGCCCTGGAGCATTCTGCTGTCTCCTAGATCTAGGTAACAGTTTTGATCTGATTTCCCATGCTTTTGCTCACTGGGCACTGAATATTTTTGTGTCCATCTGCTCACAAACTGGAACCAGAAGTGCACATGTGAAGTTGCAGCTCAGATCCCGTTTGTACAGAAGCAGGTCTGTCACAGTTTTCTCTGCTATTTTATATAAAACCTTCAAACCTACTGCTGGTTCTTGGACACGGAACGTTTTTTGGTCCAGAAAGCCTGAGCTTGCATTTTGTAGGTATAACTCATGGAAACCAGTCCCTCCATAGTGCAGTCTTTGTTTCTGGCTTCCTCCAAGGAGAGGAAGGGATGGCATGAAAAAATTCAGAACTAAAAAACCAAAAAACCCTACCAGAAGTACATTTTCATAGAACCACTTGCTGTTTGCGTTTTTATAGGTCAGACTAATTTGAAATGCATAGGCAAATCTTTTGGGTTCCCTCCTACTCCTGCTTCCTATTGTGAAGGTAAAAATTCCATTTTATGGAAGTTGATTAGTTACTTGTCAGTATTTTTAGCAAGGCTGTGCCTGAATGAAGTTTAAATCATAGCAAAGGTGAATGCAGCTTGATGGGAGCCACATACCTCGAAAGGCAGCCCTATCTGGTTCAGCTGGGATCAGCTATAATTCTCTGCTCATTAAACCATTTCATTCTGATAAAATACGTTAAATGAAAAAGTTTTTAGAGAAAAAAAGAAAAAAGGAACATTATCCCTGCCAAAAAAACCCTTCTGTTAATTACAGGGTTTTTTCTTTCAGAGGAACATCCGTGTCTGTTCATATACATCAACCACACTAACTAGGAAATGTGTTTCAGAAAAATAATAGCTGAAAAAATAATAATAGGAATTTCTAATTAGTTTTGGCTGCTGAAAAGATTTACCTAGTCTTCGAAGAGTTTAAATAAACATCTGACATTTATAAGCTAAAAATAATTTGTTAGTATAAAAAATGTTTTGTAAATTCTGCTTTTGTCTTTGAGCTGAGAAAACAGTTATCAAAATTTATTGATATATGCTTATTTATTTTGGAAACATTTATGAAAATCTTGGATTTAATTTCCTTCTGCTTCACTTCCACCTTTGTACTAGGAATAATATTGTACATGCTGTGAAATATTTCACTGTAGTGAGGCTAATTTCATTGCTAATTGTCAGGTACTCTCATTATTATAACTGAAGTCCATAAAAATGCCTATTAAAAATACAAAAACAATATGAAATCCCCCTCCTTCTCCAAGCAAATGACTCATGCAGGCACACTGATCAGCTAAGATAATATATTAAATAGTTGCACCCTTGCTGAGCACTGTCTATTTTCTCACTGACTCACCCTTTTTAGCTACATGCGTAGCTAATTCTTAATTATCTATTATCTAATTATCTATTAGCTTATCTTGTATTTCATCCTCTTTTGAACTTCAAAAAGAATCTCAGTTTTGGATCCACAAGCCAGTCTCCAGCTGCTTCTAATGGGAACCTTGACTCAGTTTTCAAGGCAAGGCTTGGTCCATCTCAATGGGCTGAGTGAAAATAATTCTTTTAAAAAACCAGGTCTTGTGCAGAATTGGCCTTTGGTCATCTTTGACGTGCTTAGATAATGGGCTCCTCTATCAACCCCTGCAACTGTGTTCTCCTTTGTGAGGACTCCAGACTTTCAGTTCATCTCCAGGACATTTCCAGAGCTCTTAGAGCCTCCCATCTTGCACTTCATTGACCCTAATTTTTCCAGCTTGCCTTTGTTAAACATGGAACTGAAAAAATGTATTTTCCTATTAGATCTCTTATAATAAACAACTTGTTCAGTCTCATTACACCAGCATGAAAATCCCCTGAGGATGACCAAGACAGGATCTTGGTGCTCTCACAAACTGCCTTGATTGCATGCTACAGGCACAGCATGGGCTCCCGTCTCCGAGCGCTGGTGATCTCAGCCACAAGAATACTAGAAATAACCTGATGTGTGTAACAGGGAATAAGAGGGAAGGATGCATTTTATGTAAATTTAATCAGAAAGTTCTGAAGTGGCTTGGAAAGTTGGCAGAATATAATGTACCTGAAGACTCTTGTGCTGCTGCTCAGCGGAGGTGTCGTTGTCGGGTCGGGTTTCCAGCGGCACGGGGCATGTTAAGGGAGCAGAGAGCTCCTCTTGATGCACTGCAAAAGCCTGTGCTGGACTCCTGGGTGGGTTTAGCACATCTTAAGCTATCCAGTGACATTGAATATTTAATAGGAAAAAAGTTAATAGCACACTCTCCAGCTGTTCGTGAGCCACAGCCCACCCTGGTGCAGGAAATGGGTGAGACATCTCTCCCAAAGTCTGAAATCCTCGTGCTGGAGACACTGAAATGTGAAATCCCTGCCAGCCTGGACCATCAGCCCTCAATGCTGCCATCTCCTTTGCTCCTCGTGGCTGTTTCAGCGTGTGCCTTTGCACTGTTTTAAATAGTTTTATTGTAGGAAATCCCTCTTGCCTCCTCTATCACAGCATTGCTCACTGCTGTGAAATTGGCAGTGCAGAATCCATTAGCTCCCAGCTGCAAGACAGATGGCATCTGTCTGTGGTGAGAGAAGGTTTGTTGAGAAAAGGCCTTGCAAATGCTTCCCAAAGGACATCAGACCTTACTTTTCCTGAGAGAGACGCAGACAGCCTTGATTACAAATAGACCTAGATCTTCCTTGTTCTCCACAGGAACAGGTGTTTCTTTTGCCTTACCAACCACACACACACTCAAAGAAAAAAATGGCTAGTTCTGGCTCTCAGTGCACCTCATCTTTGTGATGCCCTGTGAGCATCATCAGCTGAAATTCAGGAGTGAGGGGATTTGGTCTTTATTGTGAGGGTCAGACCAAGATAAGAAGGAGCAAGCCCAGAGGGTGGAGAGGAAATGGGGTGTTGTGCAGGTTGTGGTGCTCTAGAGAGGTACAGCCTTTCTTTGAAAGCTGGTTCAAGGATGCAGATTGCAACAGCTCTTGGCTCCTGACTGCAGTTCCAACCTGACACCAAAAAGAGAAAGATGAGCAGGAAAATGGTTCGTTAAACGTTCGTGTTGCCACAGTCTTGGCTCTGGTGTTGATCTCTCAATATGTGAGAGTGTGTGTAAGTTACCAAACCAGGACTCGCACATGACTCAGGGAATGAGTGGAGAAGGGGAAATAACCACACAGTGCTAATTGCTTGACACGTCCATTTGAAATTCCTTTAAAACCTGCAGTCTGAAGCAAGTTCCTAAACATATTCCACGCTCTGTGTACTCCTCAAAGGACATCCCTTTGTTTGCATTCTCCCTGATGATGTCTTTCTCAGTTTCCAGCATTCACAGAAAGAGAAGGGCAGATCCTGATGCAAATCACACATCTCTGCCAGAGCTGGTGGGGTACCCCAGCGTGTGCCATTTGGGAATCTAGGTCGAAGGAAGCAGATGCCCAGTGCTTTATGGGCTTTCCATGCACACGCACATCCAGCACTATGGATTGAAAAGTGCAGCTACAGCATAAATGCTCCATTTAAAATTCTCTTACAACAGCATTCAAGCCTATACTGTAATTATACATATTGTATTTCCTTGTATTCAGACCCATAGGGAATTTATATTGTCCTTGCTAAAGCCAGAGGGACTGAAGGAAAGCAGTCATTTAATGATTCAGCTGTCTTGGGCTCTATGATTTAATCAATCATATGAAAGAAATTTTTAGATTCTTTGTGTTTAGAGTTCTCTTGTCTGAGCAGAAAATGTTCCCTTTTTGAATTGCTTTAATAGCTGTATTTATGCAGCTGAAAGTTCCTTAAGAAATGAAAGTGAAATCAAATTGCTGAGAATGCCTAGATAATTTATCGGAGAATATTCAATTAGAATATATTAATATTTTAGATTTCCATCATTAATTTAATATTCAGAGATTTAATTTAGTCATTGAATTGCTGTAGTGCCATGCGTGGGTAGATTGTTAGGCTGAGTGCTTAAAACACCTGCCACAAATGGGTGAATCTCACTTTGATTCCCAAGAGCACAAACGCCTTTCTACTGACATAAGTCTTGCAGCAAAAACTCAGACACTAAATCTTGCCTGTGCTCTGCATTTTTCCATAATTGCAGAAAGGAATAATACAATCTTCCAGCAGAAATAAATGCAAGAGCCTTATTTATTTATGCATTCAAATCCAGACTGAGGGGGAATTTGGTGCTCCGTGGTTCTGAGTTTGTCAATGTATTACTGAAGAATTTCATTTTGCCAGACTGGCCTTGTCACTTACTCAAGGAGAACCATCGTAAGTGAGGTTGGGATTTAAAGGTGATTGACACTTTGCAGACAGATATCAAGGACTCCTATTGCCCAGTTCAGCTAAAAAAGCTGCCCTTGAGTTTTTGCCATTTTCCAGGCTGCTTTGGGAATAGTAACGTGAGTGGAAAAATGCCCCACTAAATCATAAAATGCCATGTGATTGGGAGTGATAAATCTCCTTTGAATACAGCATCCCAGTTGCATGAAGGAAATGGAACCATTTTTAGTTTCCCACACCACATAAAAACTGAGACTCTCAGAAGCCATTGGCAGCAGTGAGACTGCTCCCACTGATCGGGAAGTATCAGCATGCCATTTCAGAAGTCTCAAAAATCATTGATAATATTTCTGATTAACTTCAAGTCATTAATTTGGGGTACAGCACGTCAGACTGGGAGGAGATTGGGTCTGTGGTCTGACCTTGTGGTTGGTGTTTGGAACCATTTTGCAGTCACTCAGCATCCCCTGAGGCACTGGGGTGGGATATACTGCAGGGATTTGGGACCCTACCACCGATGACTGCTGGTTAAATACAAATTGTAAGTGAGAGACGTGGAATGATAGAATTGTTTGGTTGGGAAAGACCTTTAAGATCGTGAAGTCCACCTGTGATCCATATAGCTATTTGCTTAGATATTTTTCTGCACAGGATCTGACTTTTTCAGCCTGCCTGCATCATTGAGGATGGTCTTTCACAGATAGGAGGCTGAGGCAAGGAAGCTGAGTGGCTTTGTTTGAGACCACAGAGCTGTTGCCATGGCCATGAGCAGCACTCTCCAGTTATCGGCATCGGAGCCTGTCCTTGGATTATTTGAAGAATCTCATAATGGATTCGGGTTTTAATGGAGTGGTCAGAAATCTTTTGCTGATGATTATTCAGCCACATTATTCTGTGTCTGAGTTCACTGCTACACCTGTGCATCGGGTCTGTTGATGTACAGATCTGTTTTCACAGCCATGCAAAGGTGCTTCTCGCTCTCTGCTGGCTCTCCACCAATTCCTCCACCACCACCACCCCCACCCAGCCCACACCTTTTAGCTCCAGCTTCACAACAGGAGCAAGAGATTCAGGAAGCACAGAAGGATAACTACCCCTCGAATTGTCATACCAGGCATTCTGCAAGAGTTCATCAGTCACTCCAAAGAGTATTTAGCTATAATACCCCATTGCACATATTGCAACATATCATTACCTCCCATCCTCTCCAAAAGTGAGATAACTGTAATAGCCACTCGGGCTGGCTGTCATTACATGAACAGGCAAAGGCAGGAAGGCATAGTCAGAGCTAATGCACACAGCTCATGAAAGCTATTGAAAATCTGTAAAGACAGTGTACACAAAAACAGTGGGTTAATTTGCTTAGAAAAGAGCTTTGGTTTTGCTCATGCCTTTTCCAAAGTAAAACAGTAATAATGAAAAAAGCTGAGACAGGAACAGACAAAGAACTCGCAATCTGCCTCTTTGCTGCAGGAGTTCATTCTTTAACACTCATCACCCACATTAGGTGACTGTGGGACTTGGCTTCCTTGATGAGTTGAAATGGAGTCCCGAAGACAGAGTGGTGCTGTGTGGGTGTGAGTTTGGATTTGCAGAATGATGGTGCAGATAGAACCTTGACAGCTAGGCTTTTGCTGAAATTCAATGTAGCAGGCTGGGATGAGATAGGAAAAAAAATTTACACTTTTTATTTCCTTACTATTGCATATGTTCTTGATAGTCTGCACCAATGAAATATTAAATACAGCACCTTGGAATTTCAGATGTCAGCTTTTAAGATTTTAGAGAATTTACTCATGGGCTAATTTTAAGCTCTCACTGCTGTGGTTAATTGTTTTATTTATAACAGCTAAGATTTTCAATGATAAAGATGTCACCATCCAAATCCTTTCTCAGCTGTCTCTAATGCAGGCTGATGAAAGATGTAAGCCATGGCTGCATGATGGGGCAGCAAAAAGTGGCTATGCAGTAGTTTACTAATTTCATTAAAGGCCCCATTTCTTTGCAGTTTGTCCTTTCCTGTAATTCTTACCATGTTTTTAATAATTACCATATTTATAATAACATTCATATTTGTTGCTAATTTCCTTAATTTAAAGGACATTTTCCTCCTATCCGAACAGTTAGACAACTTAAAAAGCAAACAAACAAAACCTTGGATTATATTAAGGGAAACATTTTGCCCAAGGCAATTTGGATATCTGCAGATGGTGGTACTGAACATTTTGGCCCTTGTTCAGCAGAGATTTTAAGTATGTGCCTAAATTTGAGCCTTTAAGTAACTCCAGTGGCTCTTCAGAATTTATTTGGTGACTGGAAACTAAGGACATTAATAATGCCCTACTGGATTAATGTATCCAGCACTGTGCAGTACTAACCTCTTTGGCCATGTTTATAGTTTTTGTTAGATTCCCAATTTTAATTACACTTCTCTGAGTGTACTGGTAGTGTACAGAGAGCACACTTTCAGATGTGCGCACACATCAGCCTTTGCATACATCTTTTTTTTCCTAGTAGACACCAGGACCTGCCCTGAAAAGCCACCCAGTAGACATTGGTTGCATATTTTTGGCACTGGGTAAAGAGAGCTATATTCTCTCCCCTCCATGAGCCAACTCATGCATCCCCTAAGAGCACCTGCAGCTGCTGGGCAGGTGAGCTCACCGGGGAGAAGGGACAGGGCCTGGCCACAGGTGAGGGAGGTTTTGTCTTCCTCTCCATGGACAAATGAGGTGGGTTTGACTGCAGCTGACCCTGACTGTGGGTACATGGGGAAAAGACAGGGGAGAGCAGGAGCTGTTTATGCTTCATGAAGGAGATGTGCTGGTGAAGGACCTGAAGGTGAGTGACTCTCGGAGCGTGGTGCAGGGCTCAGCTAGAGGTGGCTGGAGGGGACAGCAAAGGACTTGGCCAAAGCTCAGGTATCCTGTGTGGAAGAGAGCAAGCCAGCAAAAGAGTGAAGAGAGGGTTTGGTGTGGCTTGTGGTGGTGTTTCATGTTGCTGGAGGGTTCACCCACCGTGCCAGGGCTGTTGTGGGGTTGTGCCTCATCCCTGCTCCGCTCCTGTGCTCAGGAGGCAAAGTGGGGAGGTGGCAGCAGGGGGATGATGGCCCAGCACAGGCTGTTATTCCAGCAAGGTCATGTCTTAGAAAAGTTTCACCTAATGTGCCTCTGCCTCAGGTCTGTGTGCAGTGTCTGAGATGTGTGTATATGTAGATATATAGATATATAAATACAGCCAAAACCAAGTCACACTGTATACTCACCCTTCTCATAACCTCTCACCTGGCCATGCCCTCACTTTGCTAGGTTTTACCTGAGTAATTCCCCTTTTAGGAATCAGATTTTGGAAACCAGGACTAATCTTCTATGACTTAAGTTATAAACTCCTAAACCCAGAAGTTTCTCGTGGAAATATTAACAGACCCCTAAATGCCGTAGTGCTGGTGGCATCGCCGCGACCGTCGCCGTCCTGACTCCTCCTTCCACCCATGATCTCTGCTCATTTTAATCAAAAGATCATGACCTGAGGAGGGTTTTGCATCTGTGCTTGCGTTTGTAGCCCTTTTGGGTTGTTTTGCAGTTGACTTACTTGTTTGATTTGTGCTTCAAGGCTTTGTGAGCTGCGACATTTATTTAGGCAAAGAAGCTAATTTTCTTGTTGTTAAAAAGGGGACAGTTTAAGGATGAAGAAAAGCTATGTGGGCTTGTTGTTTCTGTCTGAAAAATGAAAGGCATGCATTGTGTTGTGAAAAGATTGGACACAGAGCCCGTGATTTGAACCTTTAGGGGAACTTGCAGTCCATGTTCCACTGTGCTGGTTAAACTCCTCTGTGGAAAAGGCAGAGCTGCAGTGCCCCCATTACTGCAGGACTATGAAAAATTCAGTGGGAATGGCCAATTTTCAATATTTCCTAGTCACTGAAAAAAGGCATAACAGCTAAAAGGCAGAGTTTCTGACCACACTGTGAGTTATTTGGAGTTATTTCTGAAGTAACATCACTGGAACGGAGCATATTAGCAGAGAGGAAAGGAAACTAAGATAAAGAATCTGCACTAAGAAGTGTTGCTAGTTAATCCAAGCCCTTGGAAGGGATTTGTGTGAGTTGGAAAACAAAAATAAATGTTTGGCCAGCTTACATTTTCAGTGGTGTGGTTTGCAGTGAAGTGATGACACAATTTACTTACCAGTAAATGGCATTCAACTGCCTCTAACAAAAAGAAATTACAGTAGAAGAATCAGACATCATCAGAGCATAAATCTTTTATGGAAGATTATAGCAGTTATTTATTATTTGAAAGCAAAGAATTGAGAAGCAAGGTGGCAGTTTTCTTTCAGTCATGGGAAATGCACCCTGTAATGTCTCCATGGAAAAAAGGAAAATGCTGCACCAAAGTGTTCCCATTCAGCTCAATGGCAAAAGCACTGTTCGTTAGCATCTGTTTTTGCAGGGAAACTCCTGTTAAGAGAGGAATTTAAATATCGGAGGAAGCATTTCGAACAACTGTCTGGGTTTGCCGAATATTTTTCAGACAGTGTTATGTTTATGGCACAGGTTTTTCTGTGCTAAAGGAAAAGGCAATTCAGAATTTATGAAACAGCTGCTGTGTCTTTTGAGCACCTAAGGGACAGAATGACACAACATATATGTATTTCTGAAGTCACTGGAAAAAAACAACCCAAAAACTTTCCGTACTTCCTTTTGAACCATAACCCACGGTATCTGCAAGCATTAAAACATTTTCTTTTAATTTTTTAATTAGACATGAATACAAAATTTAACATTCAGGTATAACATGCTATTAGGAAATCAGCTCTTTTTCTTCTCCTTCTGTAGCCATTCAGTTGTTAAATGTCCCACTCCCTTCCTTTTTTTTTAACCTCTTGTTCTTAATGAGACTTCCTCCTTCTCCCCATGAATCTTTATGTAGACAACCTTAGCTCTTGATTAATCAGTAATTAGGGAAGGAGTCATACTGATTTCAAGTCTTTAGTATCATACTCTCCAGCTGAAATTCAAAACTAAAATCTGAAGGAAAGCCATAGTGTCAATATTATGCTATGTCTTACCATATGATGACAAAAATCACATCAGAGTCAGACCAGGCATATCTATTTATATAGGCACAAATCTGTCCTGCTTGATATCGAGTGTAACACAATCATAATTCTCTCCCACGGCTGCTTTCTCACACATTCCCTGCTATTGCCTGCCTTTGTCACCATCAGCATTCAATATTTCGCCTTAAAGTTTACTACACCCTCTGTCATCTCATCTGACACGTACTGTTTCACTTCGCTCCGTGTTTGCTGAGCAGTTAGGGCTCAATTCAAAGTTTAATGAGCCCTCATTAACCTCCGTGAGCTTTGGATCAAACCCTTGTAGTCTAATATGGAAATAATGCCGGGGTATTATGGAGTTAAAAGCTGCCATACAGTGGTCTGAGGATAAAGTCACTGCGGGCGGGTGGCTTAATGGGGTATTAATTGGATAGAGGGTATTCATAAGTACTGAGCACTGAGTGTGGATGTTGTTGAAAGAAGGGAGTAAATCCTAAACTAAGGAAAACTTGAGGTTCCCTTTGCATCTGTGCTGTAACTCTGCATCAGGCATTTGGGGAGTTGGTGCTGATGGGGGAGAGTTTTCTGGCCCGGGTTGGTGGGTGCTGTCACTCACAGGTCATCTTCTCTCTCATCATCCTGCTCTGAAGTCCTGCCTGCCTTGGCTCCATCAAAATCGTTCTTCCATGAACTAAGTATTAGCAAAACGGTGGTGTCATTGAAAGGAGATGCTAATTCCACACCACAGCTTTTTCTTTTTTTTTTTCTTTTTTTTTTTTCTTCTCTGGGATAAGGCACTTTCATCATTTAATCAACCCAAAATGTTGTGTCGCCTGAGCTCTTGGTGCCAGTCAGCCCCCCAGCAAGGCTGGCTCTCTATTCCTATGGACTGCTTGGAATATTCCCTTGGGGCTCTGCTGATAGAAGACCTCCACCAAGTCATGTCAAAGCAGCCCCTATTCAATATTTTAGTCTGTTTCCTTTTTGTACCCAAAATACTGTTAATTCTGGGAGAAGCTGCATTCCTCCTCAGGCAGTGTGCAGAGGATGATCAGGCACAAAGAATTTGTCCTTGTTGATAGAGGTTCCCTCAAGGTCTGGGGGATACCTGGGTGCCTTAGCAGGTCCTGCCACATGCCCAGGGCCACCACGGCAGGGACTCCAGGCTGCTGCTGCCCCTTCTGAGGTGATACTTCTGTGTGGTGTGGAGGGTCTGGGAACTGTGACATCATCTTTTCACCAGAGAAGTGGGACTGATTCCTTTCATTTATTTATCTTAGATACTCTCTGTGCTTCTAGCCTTTTTTGAAGAGCTGTTCCTTTCCTTCTGCGAAGCCACAGATGCAACACATCCTGTCTCACTCCATGCAGCCAAGTGCTTTTCCCTTTGGGCTGGTGACAAGCCACTTTTTCCTCCATATAGCTAAGAAAAAGAACAATCACATATGTAACCATTACAGAAATGTTTTTCTGGAAACTCCCAATCTATGATAGCTCCAGAAGACATATCCCCATTCTCTCTTATTTTTAAGCAAAAGGCTGTGTAATATCTGTCTCTGTACTGCCTGTGCCAGTTCCTGCCTATCCTAATCCCATATGGGAGCGAGGCTTGAACATATATGCTAGGAAGGGTTCGGAAATTCTCCTTGATTTAGTGCTCTCCTTTTTGTTCTTCAATTGATTAAGCAGCTGCTAAAATAAGCCTTCCATTGGAGGAGTTCCACAATGCCCTCCCCTCC
Source organism: Pachycephala philippinensis (assembly GCA_013397055.1). NCBI lineage: Eukaryota > Metazoa > Chordata > Aves > Passeriformes > Pachycephala > Pachycephala philippinensis. Next base: position 347,692 of record VWZT01007632.1, read on the forward strand.
AGGGCAGTACTGCAGCCTTTATACCTCCCTTCTTTGCGTCTTCACCTCTCCAGTTCTTGTCTCCTGTTCCACCTTTTTGGTTCTTGCTTTCATATTTTCATTTTTGCTGTAGTGTGTTCCCAGGGAGATCTTTCCATGTGTTTTCTCTGTGTCGGGTGGGCCTTGCACTGCTGCTCAGCCATTCAGGATCAGGAGTCAGTCACAATCCCTAAAAACTCTGAGGTTGGCTGAAGTCTTGCCTGTCTCGAGTTCTTTTACCTTCAGTTTCAAACCTTTATTCTCAGTTAGAAATATTAAAAAAAATAAAAATAAAAAACCCACAAACACCTAGACTTGTGGTGTCTCCAGAAACTGAGAATGTAAATACAGAGCAATCTGTGGTGATACCTGAAGCATTCCCACCGTTGGCTCTCCATGGAATTATGTTACCAGTTAAATGTCACCACTCCAGTTTTCTTGAAAGGCTACTGTGTTTTCCTACAGGACAGTGTGGGTGGAAGTGTGGACATTTCACAGCCAAGGGTGTTGCTTTAAGAGCTGAATCAAAGTGTGGGAGATTTCATTAATCTTTCCCATTCAGTTTTTCTGATTGAGCTTTTTTTATTTATAATTATAGGTCTGTCTGATTGAGAAAGCTATTTATCCGTTCAATTTGATGATGAATGATCAAGAAGAAAGGGTGGACAGGATGCTTTTAAAGCCTTTCAGCCCCATAGTTGTAGCCACTTATACTGATAGCTTGCACTGGAAAATGGAATGTGAATCACAGAAAACATGGGAAATAATAGGAGGAAAATTCAGAATCCATTTCTGATGAGTTATATTAAACCCAAAGATCTTCCACTTCATAGAGAAATTATTTAAGTTTTATGCAGCTTTTGAGATTATGACAAGCTGAACAACTTGTTCTGGCTTGGTGCTCAAGCACCATATGGTACTACTTCAGCAATTTGATGTGATATTATGAATAAGAGTGCATGAGTAGTGAAATGTTTGGGGTTTTTATATCATATTGGCCTTCTGCAATAGACATTAAAAATGAATTCTGTTTAGAGTAAGGGAAGGGAAAAAAAAACCCAGACCTGCAGGTTTCAATAGCATAATTGCAGCAAGCAAATGGAAAATGAATCTGTGGTGATTACGAAACCGGTTGCTGACAGGATCTCTTGGACAGGTGGGGATAACCCATCTTCTACAGGCCCTGTTCTCCTTTTAGGTTTTCTCTGGTGCAATGCTTGTATTATCTTTAAGGAAAAGTCTTCATATGCTGTTTTCTGTGTTCAGGGCTAGTGGTTTGCAAATAATAATTGTTACACAAGTGGAAATTGACTCTGTGTGTAAAAATAAAATCTTAGGCTAAGCTTGTAATCTCAGACAAGAGAAAAAGCAATATGTATGAAAGCAATAGTCAGCAAAAGACAATGACAAAATCCCTGTCTGAAGAAGGGCCATCACTCTTCCTTGTGTTACTTTTCCTCTAGTTATAGGAAGTTGCTTCCTTACATTTTATTGCTAAAAACAGTTCACGGATAGCAGGATGTGACTGCCAAATTTTGGAGGATGGAGTAATGTTGAGATGGGAGGTCTGGTGCAATTCTCAGGCAGAGGTCTCTCTTAGTGTGTCACTGTGTACTGAATTCTAAAGATAAAACAAATCCCACCCCTAAAAATGCATATGTATATTTATATATATGTGATAGATTCGAACTAATGGTGTGTGTAAATCACACATCTGGAGTGCCTGGAGAGGATGGGACTGGTCCACAGTACAGAGCTTGTGGGAGGAATTTCTGGGAGGCAGAGGGTGGCACAGGCTCTGTCTGAGGATTTGCTGGAATAACTAGAGGGACTGAACACCTGCCTGGAAAATTTGGCTCAGTTTCTTACTCTGAATTACAGCTACATTAGTAGAGTTTTAAGGGACAAATGCTGCTTTGAACACAAACTGTTCATATGAAAAAATGTCTGATTTTTATAGTGATTTTGGGATTTGTCTTGTCTGGATGTTTCCCTAAATTTGTTTTTCAAATGGCTTTTGGTTGAGAATGGAGCTTTAGTTTGTAGTGTGGATACTGCCTCCATTCCACGGAGCTGCCTGGTTTTCACTAGCTGTTTTGCGTTGTTTTTTTTACCCTGAGAATTTCTTTCTTCTTGTTCTTAATATATTCCCAGTTGGAATTTAGTTTCTGGAAAAAAAAAAAATTCTTCATCGCTGCAGTGATTTTTAGCGGCTGTATCCTTTTATGCATCATTCTCACACAGTGTGAACATTTTAACCTTTTCTTAATTATTAGCATTTCCATTCCTGCTGTTCATTAATCTGTGCTGGGCAAGGACCATGATGTGTTGCCCAAGGATGCAGCCGTGGAGCTGCTCAGCTCCTGCTCTGTGGAAACCTCAGCCTACAGAGATTTTCATGGAGCATCTACCATTTCGCTTTTGAAGTCTGAACTTCGGACTGATTTATTTATTTTGTAATGGATAGGTTGGCTCGCTGTCCTGCTGAGTTATCTGCTTTAGTTAGAGACGTGAAAATGTTGTATAAATCCAAGCTGCTGTTAACTGCACTCCAATAGTAAACGGTGCGTAGCGTATTCTTACCACAAGTACACAAAACCAATTATTCCTGACACCTGCTAAAGTCTAAAACAAGAAACTGATAGAAATTAAGCAGTAAATTACCCAGCAAGGTTAAGGTCCAGCCTCTCTTCCTCTGGCTCCAGTTCTCAGCTACAAATGTGGCTGAATCTACAGCTTTAGCTACCTGGATTTTCTCCTCAGATATTTAGTAGGACGTGCTCTCGGGCTTCAGTTCACAGCTGAATTGCAGGCACAAATGCTGCTGATGCCAGGGGAGCCTAAATGACTCTGCAAAAGTCAGAAAGGAAATCCAGGGTATATTTGAGAACTGAGCAGACTCTCCCAAATCCCCCAAGTAATCCCTCCACCTTAGGTTTTTTACATTTGCTCTGGAGTTGTTAAGATTTTCCTGGTGGTAACTTGAGCTGATAAGTATGCCTACAAAATCTAGTTTTAAAAATAACATCCAGCCAAACTGAAACATATTTTGAATGTTCACATTCCATAATGTTCTCAGGAGTATCATAATCAATGACGGCCCTAATTTTCAAAACGTGGCTCTATTTTGGCAAAATTAAGATTCTAATATTTATGTAGGTTTTGTTCTCCATTAATTTTCTGCAGATAAAAAAAAAATCCCACTTTCTAAATAGCTTTTATTTAGAATACAGTTCAGTGGTGCTTCTGGAATATTGGTTTGTAATTCTCATATTCATTCAACCCAGGGTTTCCAAGCTATATGTGGAGAAAAAATAACCACTTTCCTCTTGGTTAGAGTACAGTACTTAGTGTTTTTTAAGTCTAGTGCTGGGCAAACTGTGCTGGGTTTTATGTTGATGATAAAGCTTTAATTGCACTTCTGAAATCCTCATCATGTGTAAAACAGTACCGCTAAACTAAATGGGAATAGCATCCCATAAAAACCAGGCAGCCTGGAGTATGATTAAGAGACAGTAATTTTTCCTTATTCGGACCAGCACAGTTTCAGTTTTCGTGCTTTGCTTTCCAACACGTCACCACTGCTCAGACACATGTATTCCCTACCACCGTCCAAAGATTGCCGTACGGCCTCCTAAATTTGTCCTGCTCCCTCCCTCACGGAAACAGTGAAAGCTCTACAAGAATCCAAACAGTCTTTGATTTCCCCAAGATTCCTCTGCAGCCAAGCCGTGTCTGAACAGCTTGCTGGCTTCGCGGCTCTGCTGTGTTTTGAGCGCGTCGCCGTGCGCGGATGGCAGGAGGTGACGAGAAGGTGGCACCACGTGTCCCTTTCAGAGAGGAGCTGCCTGACCCTCGGCTCCTTGTTTCCGTGCCTGATGTGGGGAGCTGTTGTACATACGGGATGATATCAGCTGCGTGGCAGCAAAGCAGAACCGTCTTGAGAATTCTTAGTAAGTGGAAAATGGGAAGAGAGAAAATGTGAATATTGCAAAGAAAATCCGCTTTCTTCGGCAGGTGCTAAAGCTGCACCTGCCAGTGAGCATTAATAGGGCTTAGTTCACTTGATTGAGCATTACTCAAGGGAGATTTTGGGCCAAGTTTCCATCCTTGCCAACAGTTTCTTTCTCCACTGTAATTCATTAATTAGCAGCTATACCTGTTTACATAATGAAGTGTCAGAGAGCTTTTATCAGTGTGTTGCCGTATGAAATGTTACAGTGTTCTCTTGATCAGAATAGAAATATCTGACCAGAAAGTCCCCGGCATTTCGGGGCATCGCGTGTGACTCGTGAAAGGGAGCAGTTAATGATGGTGCCAGTGAAAAAGTCAGTCCAGGCACATTTTCTACAGTGTAATTTCCCAATGCCCAAATATTTGAAAGTCAAAAAGAATGAATACTTTCGTGCAAGCAGCGCGTAAGTTTAAACTTGCACTCTCAAATGAGATGTTTTAGTTCTGTTGCTCAGTCATGCTTAGAATTAAAAAACCAGCCCAGACTCCAGCCCTGTTAGATTTCTAACCAGTTTATAATAAATGCGGAGATTTACCAGGTTTACCATCCCCAGATGTGGAGCACAGCATATGGTACCTCTGTAGCAAAATCACAGCCTGCACTGGGGCTCTGGTTATAGGTTTGTAGAGGTATGTAAGTACAGATTCCTGTAACGCTGGTTGGAGAAAGATGTAGGGCTGCCATCATGGAGTATATTTCAGTGGGTTTTTTCTTTCTTTTTGTCAAGGGCCTGTCTCTGCTGTGATGTGATTGGAGATGAATTTCAGTGAATATTAGTATTTAAAAGGATTTTCCCCTCATCTTCTCTTTAATCCCTTTTTGCTGAATGTATGCTTCATTTCATTCTGTTCTATGCTGAGATTTGTTGAAAGGGATGGAGAGGAGTTTGTATTTCCCTTTTTGGCAGCCTGAGCTCTATGTGGTTTGTGTGAATTCTTCTTTCAGGAGAGAACATTTAAAGGCAAGAACTCCTCTTTGTGCCTGTGGAAGGGTAAAATCAAGCTTCTCCTACACCGCGTTTCAAAGCGTTTCACCAGGAAACAAGAGCATTTTGCATTCACATGTCCTAACCAGGATTCGTTTTGAAGAGGCTTGAAGGCAGTGACAAATAGAGGTATTTTATAATGTGTAACTCGGCTGAACTGCCAGGGTTCTGCAGAGAGGCATCCTTTGTGCAAAGCTGAAAATGTCATAGGCTAGAATGAAGTAACAGCATAAAATAAATTTCTGAGATTTTCCTTTAAAAATATGCTTCAAGTATTCACAATAGAGCTGTGCTTTTAAATCAGTCAGACCTATCCCCTACAGATTAATTAGTAGTGCAATGCTTGATTTTGAAAAGGAGAAGATGGTAAAGGTGGCTGCATTGAAAAACTTGTCAAATGTCTTGAAAATGCATGGAGAGAAGCAGCAGCAAGAACAGGCTGCAAGGGAGCAGAAGGATGGTCCAGAGACACACGAGCTGGCTCTGGAGAAGGTGGCATCACCCTGTTGGTTTAGCACGGCTTCTCTTTGGCACATAGCCTCTGCTCAGCCCCTCCATATCCACTTTGTAACTCTGAAATCAGTCTTTGCTTTCAGTCTGGGGATTGTAGCATCCCTTGGCCATCACAGCAGAGCTGTAAGGGCGAGACAACAAATCCTCCCTGTGCTCCAGCCTCTGCCATCCCGAGAAAACAGGTCGTGATCTGATCCCAAAATATGTTACTGTTGAACTTTACAGTTAGACTAGAGGGAAGGAACAATATCAAACCAATTAGCTCAGCTTTGTGAAGGGTTTAACGTGCTCTTACAGTGACCTCATGTGGAACAGAGCAGACACCTTGGTGCCCTGCACCGGGGCAGTGACACTTTCTGTAAAGCCCCCAGCCCCTCACCTCCTGCGTGGCTCTGCCAAAGACTCCAACACATTTCCTTACTCTTCTCAGGGAAGATGTGGGTTTCTTTCTAGCTGAATAAACTCTCACCTTTAGAAAAGACATCTCTGATTAGTGTTTCGGAGCCACAGGCTCCTGCTTAGCGTGTGCATGTCTGCGAGGCCAGAGCCGGCACTTGCCTTCAGCAGTTCAACTACCCAACCTTGCTCTTTGCATAATGGTTTTAATAAATGTTATATCAGTTTTAATATCATGAGTATTTCATTTACAAGGTGATGATGTGTTTATAGAGCATGCAATGCATTTCATTTAGCAGTTACATGCACTGAGGGATGCATTGAATAAAATATTACTTTAAAATTAGATTATTTCTTTAATTCTATATACAGGCTCTCCGGGTTAATACATATTGCATCTAACTCAAGCAGTGATGTAGCTTCTGTAACCTAGTTCTTCATGCATTGTAATTCTTTCCATTGTGTTGTCCAGTGAATTTTATGAGTATTATTTGTTAATATGTTCATTTTATTTGAATAAGAAAGCAAGTTATTCCAATGCAGTAACTGATCATGCTGTGAAATTAGATTTTGAGAGCAGCCTGTAAAGGAAATAGTCTGTTTGCTTTTTTAGGGAACTGTTGCCCCTGTGGTGTTGGCTTTGCCTTTGTGAGAGTCTCTGTAGTGCGAGAGCCATTCCTCGGGAGATGCTGCAGCAGCAGCTCCTCAAAAGCAATGCCCAGCCACGGCTGAGCAGGAGTCACTCCCCCAAAAGTGAGGTGTGGGGACAGGGCAGGGGACACCTCAGATCACCCAAGATAGATGAGTTCTTCGAGCAGTGCTGGCCAGAGGCAGGACAGGGGCAGGCAGGCAGGACAGGGTCCCCTCTTTGCATGAGTGGAGCTGAGGATGTCCTCCTGCTGCCAGAGGCTACAAGAGCTCTTCCAGAGCGGCTCCAGCCTTACCACAGCATGGCACACATCACTCCAGCAGCCTTGCACATTGAGGATGCACTCAACAGCATTACATTGTCAGCCAGCTGAGGGCTTCCCTTTTGTCTTCTACCTTCTGCCTTATCTGAGAGCGTAGAAAGACAAATTAAGGCATTCAGCCTCCGTGCTACATGAGTCACTTGTCGTGAATCACTTGTGGAGGAAAAAGCCTATCCTGGGCTTTTTGGGGCTGTGCTGCTGAAGGAGTCCACAAGACCTCTCAAGTACCTCCAGGCACAGTTTCTAAGCCGTTGAAAGTTTCATTGCAATGTTGTTTGATACGTTATCCAACAGAATAAAATATTTCCAGTTAATGTTTTAAACATGTGCAGCTCTAACCAGCTAGTGCAGAGAGGCCAGCAGTGAGCAGAGATGAGAGCCTGCATTTCAGCCTGCTCCTGCATCACACTTTACCAGTAAGGAACCGCTGGAAATTGCAGCTCCCTTGTTTGCTGCTTTCATGGAGGATGAGAAGAGGAAAGGGCAGGGAAGGAAAAGCTTTTTGGGGGCTAGAGCCACCTGCCTCGTGCATATTTCTGTGTACAAAAGGGAAAGAGATGATTCAGTTGCCGTGCAATGAGTATTTTGCTGGCATGAAGCCGAGATGATCAGAAGAGTGAATTCATCCTGCAGGTTCTATTTCATCAGTTTCACATCCAGAAAATGTCCTCTCCATAAAATCCTGATTATTGTGCAGAGGGATGAGACCCAAGCCCAGCATGGACCCTGGGAGGCAAACGACTGTGGGTGGGGTAGGACATTAGATCTGAAGGCAAGGTCTGAGTCCCTCTCCTGTCTGTGGCTGGGTCTGTGCTAGAGCCAGAAGAGAAACTGGGAGGGAGGTTCTCAGGGCTGTGGTCTGGCTGAGTTAAGTGTCCAGCCAAGCCTCACAGATTTTCATGGTTTTGTTATAATTCACTGGGGGAATCCAGCAGGACTCCACAAGCTGATGCCACCCCCACTGTGTCCTGGAACTCCTTCTGTGCCCCAGAAGGTGCCTAAAGGCTCATCTTGGCGACGTGGTGACATCTCAGATTTCAAACACAAAACTCCATCTGAATAGTGGTAGATTGGCACGAGCAGCTGATGCCTCTCCATGTCCTTGTGGCGCGATTTCTGCTGCAGTGTGAACGTGCACACGAACAGCAGCAGGTGTTCAGCAAGTGCCAAGCTGATCCTCGGTTTCTTTGTAAATCGGCCTTGGCTGATGGAGGGGAGGGAGAGAGGAGGGAGAGGGGAGGGAGCGAGGAGGGTGTTTAACCCAGTGGCTGGAAAGTTGACCTCAGTGAAGCTGTAGAGAAGTTGCATCTTCCGATAATTACATTAATTATATTCTGAGGGACTTTTCATTTTCCTTGTATATAAATGAGGTAGAACTTGACTTTTCTTCCCCCATTCCATTTTCACCTTTTTTTTCCGGGCAGGACTGCTTATCTAATCAGCCACTAGTGTTTTCTCTGACAGTCTCGCAGCTGTAGTGACACTCAGTCTCAGTCACATCAAACAAGTAAATGACTTTCATTCACAGCACCTTTTGTCTGATCAAATAGGTAATTACTACGTGAAATTAAAGGCTTTAACAAAAAAGTTCTTTATTGTTCCTGACTGACAGAAGCAATACAAAGAGAAAGTGCTGTGATTCAAATGCCGTGGTGACACCAGCCCCATCGTGGAAGCAATCAAAGGCATTACTTATACACTCGAGTGAGAATACAAACCCGGCAGAGGCAGACTGACAGACTGCCTTTAATCTTCCTACCCCCCACCACTCTTTCCTTTTTTTTTTTTTTTTTGAAAGGAGAATATCATTTTATGCAAATAGTAAATATGACAGGAAGATCCAGATATTTGAAATATATTTGGAGGATCAGTGCAGTTCCCACCATCAGTAAGTAGGGTACTGTCTTTGATTGCTGAGTGACATCAGGCTAATTCATGCTGTGGCTTTTGGGACTAGTGATCTAGATTTCCTTGAAGCAGAAAACAAAGGCACTTCTTTGAAAATGAAAAATTTCAATATTTATCCTCAGCATCTCCTGTTAGAGCCAGCATTTTATCCTCTGTTCTCCTGCTCTGTCCTTTAATCACTTCCTCTCTCTGCTGGTGAGCATCATTCTCTGCTCTTTGCATTTTACCTCTGGGAGAGGTAGATTTACCACCAAGGTGCTTTCAATCCAGTTTTCACAAAGGACTGATGATAGAAAATGGGATGGATACAGTTTCTCAAAAAGCTTTTCTTTAATGAGTGCCACAGGGTCACTGCAGTGAGCAGAACTAATCGGGGAGCCTGGTTCTGAGCATCAGCCTGGGCAAGGGAGGTAAAGAGAAAGGTAAACATCAAGTAAATATGCCTGTTTGTCTATCAGTTATTAGTGGCACAGAGCTGCCAGGAACTGAGTCAAGGTCGTGTTTGAGCAGGTGTCTGTGACAAGAGATTGCAGGTCTCAATTACGCCAGCAGGGAGATACAGTATATTTGCTCTCACCTTCCCCGGGTCATAGGCCAAGTGGGTACACTTTTGGGGTAATCTGCTTGTTTTTCACCTTAGTGCATTCCAGGGAAACTTAAATTTAAGGAGCTGGTTTTATGTTGGAGTAGGTGATGTGCTGAGGTCAGTACCCCACACGGATGTTCCCATGAGGGCATCCTGTGGGTTCTGTGCAGCTGCTCTGGTACCTGTGCTGAGTCAGGCTGTAACCACAGAGCTGCTCCAGTGAAATTAGTCACAGGGCTGGGTATTAACCTGACACACTCTCTGCATGCAGACGTTTACAAATATGTAGGGAATGCTAATAGCAGTGTGCTGCAAGAGTGTCATCTCTCCCTGCTCTGTGTGCCAAGGCAGGTGTGCTTTGTACCCGTGCTGGATACACCTGATCGGGTTCTAGAGCTGAGGTGACAGCACAGCCAAAATTTCTCAGCAGCAATCACAGATTTGGAAAGAACAGATTCCCCTCATCTGCAGGAATAGCACGGAGCGAGCTGAAAGCCAGCCCTGTACAGTATCTGCAGGAATTGCTGGCCACAGACCACTTTGGATCAAACTGTGGGTCATAAATCCAGCTGGTTCACAGACTCATTTGCCATTCTCCAAGCCTGCATCTTCCATGCCCTCCGCTCTTCGCCGCGGTGTCCCCACTGAGCGCAGTTGAGTGGAGTTTTATTAGAAGCAGGGCTGCTTGTGGAAGATCAAACGGCAATTGTAGCCAAAAATAGGATTTTTCCTCATCTGCCTCTAGCTAGGAATAGGAGACAAATCCTTTCTCTGCGGCCTGTGCTGTACACGAGGTTATTCATTAGGACTAGTCAGGAGCTAAATTAGAACACAGCTGCCACTCGTTGGGTAGTTCATCATGCTGAGCAGACCACTTTGTGGCTCCCACCACTGCGGGGGAGTCAAATGAACCTCGAGAGGCTGGTTTTAACCTACACATCGCCAAACGGTCTGAGCACAGAGTGCTTGAGGGGTGGAGAGCAGTATCCTTGCTCCTGGGGCTGCTCTACCCCAGGAATCCAGCAGCCTGCTCCTGCTGCTCCCAGCAGTCCTGCAGAGCAGCCCCGAATCACTGGGTGAGAGCAGGGTTTAGCAGTGGAGGCAAAGTGGGATGTCATTACATGGTTATATAGGGTTTCTTAAGCTTTTGAGAGTCAATTCAATCCTCCTGAAAGAACATATGCAAAATATGTGCTTGGCATTGAAATACCTCCAAAGTCTGGGAAGAATTGCAGCCTGTGGATGAGGCTATCTCTATTCTTGCATGAGGTTTATTGTAACTGAGGTTTAGCAGCTTGGGGTATTTCTACCTGGAAACTGAAGCTGCTGCTTTTGCTGATTGACAAAGGCACCGCTGCTGCTTGCAGGTCTGTAGGAGAATGTAGGTTAAAAAGCTTAAGGAAAAGATGTCTGGCACACTTCTGTAGGGGTGTTAGAGGAAAAAAATGGTAAGTACACAAAGCAGAAAACTACAAAAAATGACTTTATAATGTCCATTTAATGGTGGTTTGGGAGTGGAATGAATAGATGCAGAGGCCGTGGGGAATACAGACAGCAACACGCTTGGAAGGGGCAGAGCTCCTGTTTGCAGAGCTGCTGGTGTCAGAGCCCAGCCCGATACCAGCAAACGTGCACTCCAGCAAGGGAAAGTTTGATTTCTAACCTTAAAGATACAATCTGTTTTCTTGGATTTGTTTCAAACTTTGCAGTGCCAGCTGCATAAAATACCACTAAGCTCTTGCACAGAGACATTTATAATCACTTTACCCTGTAGCAGGAAAAAAAGTCTCCATTTAGACACTCATTCTGAGTTCATACACACATTAAGGACAAACTTTAGATCTTAATGAGGTGTGGGAGGGTTTTTTCCCCCCTTTAGTTCTGTTTTCTGTTCTCTTATAGATCATACTATATTTCAGAGCATTAGGAAGAGAGATGCTGAATCTTTAATGTGATGTGAAACAAAAGAAAAAGTCTGAACTGCAACAGAGATGAACTTCAGAATTGTAATCTCTTTAAATCCTGATCCAGCTCTCACTGAAGTCAATGGAAAGGCTTCGATTGATTTCAGCTTCTAAAGCTCAGTGGGTTATGTTGGTTTTTGTCTTGTTAGTTTAACAACTTCCACTTCCTTCTTTGGAATTCTCTTCTGGTACATTTATAAATGTAAAAGCCTTCTGAAAGCCACTTAAATAATACAGTCAAATTCTGGTGGTAGTGCTTAGTGCTGGCTGGGGGTAGCAGCTTACAAAGAAAGGGTTAAATGGAGACCTTGTCTGCCTTCCCAAGTCCCTCCTGGATCATTTTATCCCACCACCCAGTCTCTGTCCATCTTTGGGGGTGTGGCTGTGGCAAGAGCACTCCCAGTCTCAGCACAGGTGGCTCAGGTATCTCCAGAGGACGTGCCATGGTCATTGTGCTCAGCCCCTTCTGAAGGCTGAACCTGTTCCTGTGTCCTGATCCAGCCACCTTTTCCCAGGAACAGGCTCTGGTTGTGTCTCTGCGTCCTTGGTTCCACTCCAGCAAGAGTTTCCCAAGCTTCTGGATTTGTGTTTGCTTCATAATGGGAAGATAACAAACCACTTCAAATTATTTTAGTTTGAGGAAGCCAAGCTGGGTGCCAGTATTCATTTTTTCAATCAAAAAGTCAAGTTGTTCAGGGATTTTTTTTGTTAGATTGAATTTTCTTGTCTCTCTGGCAAGAAGTGACTAAAGAGCTCAGTACTGTGAACACTTTCCTGTAGGCAAAATGCTGTAATTGTGGAATATTTTCATTTCACTAAACTTCACCTTTCAGCAGAGACCAGTCCTGAAAATTATGTTCATATTTTTGTCTTAAAGTGCATATCTGATCAATTCAGACTATCTGGAGCATGAACATAAATATTAACAAAAGGCTCTGTATAATTCAATATTTACTTGTCAGCCTGTGCCCCCTTGCCCAACATTCATAGCTAGATACCAAAGGTTTAGGTTTTTTTTCTTCTAGAACTTTTTACTTCAGACCCAAGAAGCTTGCTTTGATTATTAAAAAATACATATCTCAGACCTTTATTTGCATTGGAGCATTTTGGCTATTTCTTTGTGTGTCTCGTTGGCTTTGCTTCTTGTTAAGTGTTTGCAAGTAAGAAGAGAATAAAGAATGTGAACAAAAGGCTTTTAAGGATATATCCTGCTGGAAAGCAACCTAGAAGTCATGACCATGAAGAAAAAACCTAGTGCAGTAGCTTTTATGTATGCTGCCTTTTGCTTCTGCAGATCTTCTTATCTTAAATGTGATTTTTCATTGTGCTTCATGACGGATTTTACCATTGATGGTAGAAATAGAAAAGTTCCAGACCTGACACTTGTGTGCAGAAGTTAAGATCTGAATGAAAAGGGTGTTCACCGCTAGCGCTGTACCATGACAATCTTACTAGATATGGCTGTATCTAGTTTATTCAGCAATGAGCCTTTTCTAATAAAAAGAGTTCTTTCTGATACTCATAAGACAATTCATATCAAATAATGTCCAGTTAGAACCATTTGAAAATTGCTACTGATTTCAGTAGTCTGAGAGCAGTTGTAGAATTGGAAAATCGTTGGAATTTGCTATTAGGGTTGTATAAAAACTGTGTTCTTACTGAACATAAGGGAACATTTGGTAAAATAAATAGGTTATGAAGATGTGTTAGTGTGCTGTGGAATGCTAAATAGTAGATATAAACTTCTCAGCTACCATGTGGACTTGTATTTTTTGTTCTTGTGTACCCCCACATACAGGGGGGTGTAACTGGCAGGGGAACTTGGTAGCCTGAGCATGAAATGAAGTGTTGTTATTTGTGATGCACACCAGTAAAGTGAAAGGTCACAGAGAGCAAATGGAGAGCATGGAAAACCACCTGGCCACTTTTAATTCCTGCACAGGTTAAAGTGCACAAAGCACAAGGCTGTAAAAATGTATCATCTTAACCTCTGTGAATGTAATCACAACTCTGCCACTTATTTCCATTTGGTTTTTCATGCAGATGACTTCAACCTCTTGGTGAGTTTCCCCCGTGGAAGGAGAATTCATCCTATCGGAAAATAATTTTAGATTTGGCTAAAGAATAAATCTCTTAAACATTTTTTTTTCTTCCCAAACAAATTCCCGCTGATTCTTGTAAGGAGAATAGTAAATCAGAGCCAGCTCAGGGCTTCCCAAGACTGTGGGTGGATTCAAGTGGGTGGTTGCTCCCACCACAGGAGGGAGGATGGAGCTGGGATGAGGACAGAAAGCCCAGGAGGCATTGAGCTGTGTCCCTGCAGGGAGAGATGGATGTGCATGGAAGTGGTTGTCCTGGGCTTTGGCACTGCCATTTTGCAATTCTATTTTTTTAGTCTCTGTTATGGTAGCAGTGACAGCAGCCAGGCTGGTTTTCCAGGGCTTAGAAATCCCTGAATGAGGCCAGAGGGAGCAGAGCTGATTTTGTCACAGCCTCCCAAAGCACTTCCCCACACAGCAGCCTTTGCTCAGAGCCAGCCCTGTGTAAAAATGTCCCAGGAATTTCATCTCCTCACTTATAATGCAAATACAGAGCAGCTCAGCTGCCCAAAGTGGATCTTTTTTAGATTGCCCAGGTGTTCCAGAGAGGGAGACATGGACTGTTACGTGCACTTGGCATTACCATCAGTTCCAGCAAAGCAAGTGCTGTGTTTTGCAGTGTTGTGGGCAGTGCTCAGATGTCCAGCTTGGAGCTGAGCCTTGCACGATCCCAGCACCACAGAGAGGGGTTCAGCTGAACACAGTGCCAGGAAGGGACCCAGGAACACCAAGGTCAGCTCAGACCTGAGCTCTGCCTGAAACATCAAGAGCTCAGCAGTAATCCTGGAGCAACATCCTCGGTTTAGACCTGGGCAGAGAATCTGTTTCCCTGTCAAAGAAAGAAAAGAGGGATAAAAAAGTGTTACATTCTGAGAGACAGGAAAGCTTGCTGGGGTTGTGCTGCGGCCACCAAGTCCCCCACAGTGATGGTCTGGGGACTCTGGAGTTGCCCTTATGGGTAATCAGTCCTTGTATCCTGGGAAATGATCTCCTGCCTGACTAATTATTTAGATGTGAAATGGCTGAATTAAATAAGGATTTGAACATGTTACTTCTGTTTCATGAGAGAGGAGGATTGCCACTCTGTGCCTGCATGTTGGGGGAAGGGGCAGTGGTGGTTTTGGGGTGACCTCCTGGCCATGGGACGTTTCTGTCCAAGTGGGAATCTTGGAGAAAGGGAACAGCCTGCTTCTTGCAAGGCACATGAAAAGCAAAACCCTGTAACTCTGAATGTGGGCTGTAGTCACTCAAATCTTGTTTAGAAAGGGCATAATATCTTTGCCAAACACATTTGCAATGTGGAAGCTGCTCATAATTACGACCTTCATGAATTTATAACACTGTATGCTCCAGCAATGGAAAAGGCTCCTACACTTGAGTGATGAGATTTTGATAAAATAGGATTTAAATATTCTATTAGCAGAAATGTTATATTAAATGATGAGGAGGCATTCAAATACTGCCTGACTTTCACCATGTGACTGTGAACTACATTATGCCTGGGTCAATTAGGCTATTTTAAACCCGTGGCTTTCTTGCATTAATCCTTTTCACAGAAAGCCAGTGTTCCCTCTGAATTTCACCATTTCTCTCCTCTGGCCTCCCCCTAACACGCAGCACTGTCTCCTGCTACCACATCCAGCAGGCTCTGCTGTTCTCCCTCCTTCTCTACTATGATATGAGCTGCAGTGTGTGAGCACTGGGAATGGGGTTAACCTTGATCCAACTTGAAACAGGTTCCTCCAGGTAGACTCCCAGCTCCTGCTTGGATCTCCCTCCTCACTCCAGCTGCCCCAAAATCAAGTTGTGTCACGTTTGTCACAACCCATCCCCAGCTCACGTGTAGCAGTGCAGGGCCCCAGGGAGCTGGGACACAGGATGGGGCTCTTGGGGGTGTGCAGAGGTGCTGGCAGAGCTGAACACCTGGGCAGATTGTGGGGGGAGCAGCTTTGTTCACACCTTGTAGCAGGCTGGTCATTTCTCACAGGGAAGGGGGTGGCTGTTCTGGGTATTTTCTGTGTTGTGTCTAAACGCTTAACAGAGATCAAATGGGAGCGTGTGGCGAGATGGGGTGGGAATTTACTGCACCCTCATTATTTGCACACAGACACTCCTCGAGGAGTATTTCACTGGGAAAGTGGAATAAGCTGTCGCCTGCAGTGACAGTTCTAATGCAAACATCACCCCTGGGAGAGATAGCAGGAAATAGCCATGGAGGGAGTCGGACATGCCCGTGGATTGGCTCGGGGTGGAGGAGAGCTTTGCCCCAGAATTTATGGCTGATCAGTAGATTGTTGCATTTGAGTTGACTAACAGCTCTCTGTGTGCTTTTTTTTCCCCCCTAGTGTTAATGGTCTTTTTCTTTCCTTTTTGTACTCCAGTGGTTTCTGAAGCAAAGCTGGCACAGCTGTGAGTCCCAGGCATGCTGCAGTGATTGACATGCTATTGTCAATCTCCCTGCTCTCTCATGACCAAGAGTTGACCCAGTCCCTCTCATATACCAGGTGTTTTCAGGGATTCAGTATTAAGACACAATCACTTTAGAGGATCTAAGAGATAAATCCTGTAATATTAAACTCTTAGTCAAATATTTTGAAATGTGCTGAGGCCACATAATTCTTTCTTTTTTTTTTCCTTTTTACAACAAGACAAAAAAACCTGCAGGACCTAAAAGATCACTCAATGATCCTCTTCTCAGTGATGTTGTATGGCACAGTTGGATCAGAACCAAGTCAGAATTAAATTTAGGCTCAAGAAACTTTGTTCTCCGATTTGATTCTCAAAGCTGCTAATCCTAAATTATCATGAGAAAACATGTTTAAAAAAAGAGATATAAAGACATCAGAGCAGCTGAGCTTTCAAATGGAAAGTCAAGTCAGACCTGCTGTCTGCACCCTCTTTACTCACTGGAAATGGGATGTTGTAATTGCCTCGTGATCGGGCGTAATTGTGTTTACCTAAACCTGCAGTGATTTTCCCCATTTACAGAAGTCTTAAGAAAGCTTTTTCTGTGAGCCATTGCAAGCAAGCAAACAGAAAATAGAATAAATCATCCCACAAAAATCAATTATTGGGGCAGCAATTATTTCTGACTGGTTTTTCACATCTGGTTGTGGTTTGTGGTGTTTTTCAGTGTGAATACCAAAGACTGTAACGATCCCACAGAACCTGAGTGTGGATTCCAGCATTGAAAAGCAGAGCTGTGGCTCACCAGTGAGATCCAGACAAACAGCAAGGAGGAAACTGCAAATAACAAAAAGGGGGAGGAAAGGCATGAAAAAATTAGGAAACATTTTCATTATTCTTTCACCTTTCTTATTGGCATCTTAAGTAATTGTCTGGGATGGGCTTTCTGTAGCTCCCACTTAAGAAGTAGTTAAAGGTCATGCGGTTTGGCCGGGCAAGATTAGCCATCCTTACAGGCTAATGAAATCAATGTTCAGACAACATCACAGCCTGCATTTAGATGTAACATATTCCAGATATATGTTTTAGAACAGCCACACTGCACAGAGTGCAAATTGATGATGAAAACTTTTCAAGGGTTGTTCCATTCTTACAGGAATGAAAAGAACATTGAGTTCTCCAGTTTGTAGAGCAGCCTGTTTCATTGAGCAGCCTGTTTGCTTGTCTGTCACTGCTTCTAGTCTAAACTTCTAAATCCCATGCAGGACAGAAATAATAATTAGGTAAATAAATTATATACCCAAGCAACAACAACAAAGCCTTCTTAAACTACTAATCCTGGACTCTGTATTTGTGTGCCTGGTCATGAACAGGCAGCAACACTAAATATTAGATTTCGTCCCCATTAACATCTCAATGTGTAATTATTATTGTTTGTATTGCAGCAAACAACAAATGTCAGCCCCATTGCTAAAAATAAGAAGGTTACTGGTAGGTCTCCTGAAAGTTCAAACATTTCATTAAATGGTTTTATGTTAGGTGTGTAACTATGCTGGTGATAATATAGTGTAATGGTAATATAATAGAAGCTACAAATAACATTTTATGACTGTTTTGTTCTCTATACTACAAGTCTAAATGGTTTCCCTTACAAGCCAAGCAGAAGGTGTTTTATAACAGTGTCTTAAAACCACCTAATTAGCAGCAGTTTTAAGATACACACTTCTTGGCAATCTTTTGGGGATCGATCGAGAATAACTGTAGCAGACTTTAAATCTTCTGCCTGGAAAGATTATCCTAATTCTTTTTCTAATTCCCTTGTCCCAAGGCACCATGACTGGAGATTTCTGAACAAAACAGTGTCGTGCTGGCTCTGCTGGCATGTAGGTCAGGCACTCCAGAACCACCATATAGCCTGTGCTCTGCTTTGAGGAGGAAAATTTCATCAACCCCATTTTCTTATTGCACCCCAGAAGCTGTTGAACCTCCACATTTAACCACACAATTAAAAAAATCTTTACAATATGTGGTACCCCAGTTCTTTGGCAATACCTTTTTTCCTCCAGAAGAAGAATCTCCCCATGTATTCGCATTCCACAGGGTGTTTTGGCTCTCTGATTTATCCTGGGTCCTCAAAATAAATCATTAAGATGATCCCATGCATTTAGGGAGGCAGCAGAACTATAGATGGAACTCATTTTAGGATGACATTTTAGTAGTTGTTTTCTAAGGCACTGTTTTGCCATGATTTAGTACTCGTGTGTATCAGTTATAGGAAGTGTCACATTTGATGTCCTCAGTGTTTCTTTTCCTCCTTTCTGTGCTGATTGGTATAATTTATATGAATGCTTTAACACCCCCCCATGTGTAGTCTGCTTGTAATGTACATATAATTACCAGCCATCTTCCAGCTTTTTTTGGCTATGTGCAAGTATTTTTAAGTCTATTTCAGTCCTGCCAGTGGATATATACCCACACACGTGTACACACATTTTGGGAGCACGGTTATTTGGGCTTTCTAACATACTGTGCCTCCCTGATAAGGCCTTCTCAAGAAGTGAACAAAATGTCTCGGAGATAACAGTATTCTGCACACAATGTACAGAAGGGAAAGTTGTTTTTTATTCTTGCTAGGCTGGCAGGCTGTCTCAAAGGAGACAGGCTAATTTGAATGGGGTTCAGGTTGCTGTAGCCTAAGTTTTTCTGTCGTTTCTGAAATTATGTTTTTAAGCTTACTGGCAGCTACAAGTTCTCATCCTGATGTGCAGATGAGCCATCCTTAGTAAAGAACAAATACTCAGGATTTGGACAACTCCATCATTTAAGGATGCAGAGATGGAGGAGTATCTGCGAATGCATCACATAGTGCAGCGAATCAGTCCTCTAAAGCAAGCAGGAAAATGTAAATAAAATACTTAATTTTTGACAGGACCTCGAAGACTCCCATTGGCTTCGGTAGATTTGGTATTGGTACATATTAACAGTGTCATTGGGAGCTTGTGTGCTACAGGCTGTGCTTCTAAAACTCAGGGTCTGCTTGTGAAAATCGGATTCACAACATGCAGGCAGTCAAATCTCTTCAGCTTCCTCCTACTTAAAAAGAAAGAAAAAAAATGCTTAAAAACGAAGGAATTGGTGTCCTTCAGAATCTACTTTCAGCACTAGTTTATAGAGGATCAATATACAAATGTTGGAGCTCTATTTCTGTGTTTCAGGGCTACTCATTTCCTCAGCTGATAGTACATCAGCCTTTAATCCCCCCCAGTGGCTTTCACTACTGCATAAACTGCCAAATTTGCATTTGTTTTGAAGAGTTTGTTTGCGCACAGAGGTTTCAAAAGCTCGGAAATCAAAATGTAGGCACTGGTCTCTAGATATTATGAATCCTGTAGTTTGTTATTCCACTATGGAGACTAATAAGAAGCTGATTTTGTTTGCAGTGTAGTGAGCCGTTCCCATAAAGACCCCGAGCTCCGAGGAGCAATGCCACAGCCAGCACATCCTCATTGCCCAGCGGGGCTCTCCGGGAGAGAGAGCAGTCCAAGCCTCTGAGCTGCTCCAGGGGGCTCTCCCCCTCCCTCCTGTTATTTTCCTTCCTTTAAAAAGGCATTTGCAAGCAACATCTGTCCTCCAAGCACGGCTGAGAAACGCGCACCTGTACGGAAACAGGAGACAGATGAATGGTCATGTCTTGCTTCTTCTGCATAAAGATGCAAAACAAATGTTGGCCATCAGGACCATCAAGTTGCTGTGGTCACTCCCTGGAGTACACGTTCTCTAAAACCACACAAAATCTGCTTGGCAGTTTGTGAAATATGTCATCTGCTTTCCATATGTTTCCTTTCCAAATTCACGGCGATGTCAGAAAATATAAAGTTGCTTCCCCGCGCAAAGGGCCCAGGTCCCCTGGTGAAATTCCCTTCCCAACTTAAATTTGCACTTTTCCCTAGAAGTCTGGGGTTTTTAATGGATGTGGGGCTGTGGACTGTTGTTTTAATGCACATTGTACATTGCTGCTGCAGAAAGGATGTGTTGTACATCACTGCATTGCTTCTTGGTGTGATCTGATTTTCATCCCATGCTTGATTTTTTTATGAAAAACCAAAGCCCATTACGAGGGGAGCTCTGTGTTCTCTCTGCTGAAGCTCTCTCTGCTTAATTTTGTTTTCCCATGTTGTTTTTTCCCTATTGAACTGGAGTCACTGGTGACTTCAGACACCTCAGACACACTTATTTGGGTTGTTTCAACCTTCCTGTTCATCTCCTGCAGGCACAGAATGTCAGCAGTTCTTGGTGGCAATGGATGCAAATCCATTGGAGTTAGAGAAGAGGAAGGAATAAAATGCAAGGTCTGTTTGCTAGTCAGATATACCGGGTTGTATTACCTGATTCAGAATTACCTTTTAAAAAACCTGGAGGATGTATAATAGTGTGTATAGAACCTTGATAACGTGTTCAAGCAGCAGCCTGATGTAGCTCTGGCCTGTGCACATGGGTTTTTGCTCCTGCTTGCAGACATGGCTGGGAAGGTGCCTTGGATAACTGAATGATCCCTGTACTAGTTCCTGTTGGATAAAATGCTGTGTGGGGTGGGCAGAGGCTGGGGATGTGATAATGTGACATTATTTTCCTCCTTTTTAATGGGAAAGTTGTCAGCGTTGCTTTAAATCCTCATTAGAATTCAAAGAGCCCTAACATCGCCAACACTGTTTCAGGATTAGAATTTGTTAATTAATTTAATCCTCTCCCCTTCTTCATCTTCACGGATTCTGCAGCGACAGATGGTAAATCCTTAAGACTTCAGTAGGAATAAAGGGTTAAAATCCAAAGGCCTGGATTAGATGGGATTGCAAAAAGTGCATGAACAATTCTTAGTGTCTGTTTTATGATTTGCCAACTTCTCAGGGAGAGGGTGCTGAAGTGCAGAGCAGGCAGAGTCCCTGGCTATTAGCACTATTTAGTTACAGTAGAGAAGATTTGGGGCTGTGTTTCCTGAGCTTGTCACTGTAATAACTTACTTGTTTGTTACAACTGTTTTCCAAAATCACAGGATTGTTCCCTAATGTGTTGGTGAACAATGTTTTTATTATTCCTGTCTGCAGTAAAGGGCATCTCAGTGCCTCCAAAATCACTCATGTAATAAAACCGCTGCCATTTTATCATTTTAATAGAATAACAGTTTTGTATAATGTTGCAAATATTACCCTCCAATATACGATGGTGACAGTAACAGCAGAAGACAGGCACTTTTATAGCATAAAATTATTACCTTGTTTAGATTATCAGATAAAAATTTTACCATCACATTAAAATGAAAATGAAATGAAGGCCAATAAAACACAGAAGGGCCCTGTCCAAGCAGGAGCCCTGGGAGGTTGGCTGCTGGCCACAGGGGCTGCCAACCTGCCTGGAGGGCACTTGGCCTAGGAAGCCACGCTGAGAGGTCGCCAGCTGATTTTACACGGAGAAATTCAGCTGCCCAAAATGCTGCTGCCAGCCGAGGATCGCCTCTTGGAAGGTTTTTAAGGTGTAGCAGTAAAAGGGAGGAATACAGAGGAAGCCTCGAGCTCTCTCCTATTGCGTCGTTGGGAATAAGAGTGAAAAATAAGGAGGATCAGGTCTTTTGAAAATGTTCTTCCTATGTAAGAGTCAAACCCTTGGGGGGATCAATACAGCTCTCACTGATTTGAATCAATACTAGCGCAACCTGTTAAAAAGAGGAATATGCCATGAAACCACTGGGCTGTAGGAGAGCAAGCCAGCCGTGGCACATCCCTGTAACACATCCCTGCCTCCTGCAGTGCCCTGGGCTTTATCACTTGGCCCTGGCTCTGCCAGAAACGGCAGAAAACTCAGGAGGAGGTTGTCCCCTCAGTCCCTTGTCTCCAGCACTGCTGAGAGGGGATGAGCAGGATTCTGCTCTGTGAATGAGCACCAGCACTGCAGCCTGCTTATCTAAAATCAGATTTGTGGCTGCTTCTAGAAGGTCAGTGCAAATTAAATTGTTACTTGGTGTCCAAGAGATTCAAAACCCGTTCTGGTCTCGTTATTCTCTTACTGTGTGTTTTTTCACTCTTTCATTATTTGCATCTTTGGTATCTGGTTTTGATACCTCCTGTTAGATTTGTCTGATGCTCATTAATATCTTCCCTACTGGCTCATACAGGTTTTATACCCCAGTCTGCAGATACAGCGAGATCTTTCTCCTTTATCACACAGCTGCAACTGATTTCTTTCCCATCTCTTCTTCCTAATTTTTGCCTGCCACGGTATCACACAGATGGATAACCAGGTTCAGCATTGGGCTCGTGTTAGGGTTTTGCTCCTTTTTTCCTTACCTTTGGGGAATATCATGCGATGCCCATTCACCAGGAGCAAAGCACTTCTGGTTTTGAGATGCTGGATTCTACAGTTCAGTTCTTAATGTGTCACCTAAATCCTAAAACATTTCAAGTCTAAAAAACATTTTATCTCTTTGGCTGATATCCCCCGGTGCTTGGGATATCACAGTGAGCTCATCAGTCTGTTGAGAACAGTATTTGTGTCTTTAACCTGTGTTGGCATCAGTGGTATTGCAGGTAACATTCTAAGCTGGAGCTTTATTAGTAGTTCTCCAAAGAGCAGGACAGGTGAGTTTTCCTTGCTGAAAGGCTCTGGTAAGTTCAAGGTAAAGGTTTCCAAGTACAATGTGATACTCTGTGCTAACAATGTTTGGCGTATCTCCCAGCACATCCCAATCAATGCAGGATAAGGCCTACCCAGCACTGGTGAGAGCTGCATGTATAATATATATGCAGATATACTCTGAATAAATCAGTGTAAACAATGCTGAAACAGTGGGACAATCCATTACCAGAAATAAATTGGCAGGGACCTGCTGCAGAGCTCCCAGCATTGCCAGCTCTGCCCAGATCAAAGAGCAGTGCTCTGCCTCCCCCAGGGGAGCTTGCAAAAGGTGTAGAGCAAGCTGGCAGCTCCGGGATGTGGTCAGTGGATGCAGCTTTGGAATAATGAAGCTCCTTTACCTGGTCAGAGCCTGTTGTACCCTCGCAGGAGGCAGAGCTCGCTGCAGCACAGCTGGTATCCGTCAGCACAGGTGAGGCAGCCGTGGTGCTGTGAGCAGCCTGGGCAGCCCAGACCAGTGCCCTGCAGAGCTGCAGCCCTGCTCCAGCAGGCACACAGCTCCAGTAGCCTGGCACTGTGCCCTCAGCACCCCCAAATCCTCAGCAGGACCAATTAGCCAGGGCAGGCTCAGCACGTGGCCTCCGGCGCTGGCACTGCTCGCTGTGCCCTGCAGGCACTGCAGCCCCTGTGCCATGCTGAGGGGCCAAGCTCTGCCCCACATACCTGATCCCTCAGTGGTTCCTTGGATGCAGCCTTTCCTGAGCATTAGCTCCCTTTTTTCCTGTTTTGCTCCTCATACCGAGCGATCCTGCAAGGGCAGGGAGCGGTACCAGCACCTCTGGCTGTGCCCCAGTGGAAATTCCCCATCCTCAAACGTCCCAGCTGCCAGAGTAAGACACAATTTGCCTATCCCAGCACAAATGGAACAATATGGTCTCTTATGTCTACCCTCTCTTTCCGTGGCTTTGCTCTGCTAATTTCTTAAATTAGGAATTTTTCACATGAAAGGTTTCTTTCTGACTTCCATCGGCATTTGTCAGATTCTTAGGGCAGAGGGCAAAACTCAGAACCTGTGCTGGGGAGTGCAGTTCCATTGATGCCAGCAGAAATTTGCCTGCTTACATCAGTCCGGAATTCAGCCCATAGTGGTTCTTTTGTAGCATCAGAAAGCTCTGTGTGCACCTGAGCTGAATGTCCACGCTGCAAGATCAGAGCGTGGCTGGGACAATTGGCATGTGGGTAATTGGTACATTTCTGTAAGAGAAAATGGTTCATGATCCTTATAAAGGAAAATAAAATAAAGTAATGTTATTCCCCACTGACATATTAAGTGAATTGATAGTGTTTGAAAAGGCAGGTATTAAATCTGGAAGCAGCATGAGTGTTATGAAGTAGCTAGCAGTTTTATCCCAGCAATTTAAAATTCCTATCATTCAGCTCTCACTGATTTGAAAGTCACACATTTATTTTAGATTGTAGCCATGAATTTCTTGGGAATTACCTGACATGAAAGCATGGAAGAGTCACTTGATATGAACTGACAAGACAATATCAAAGAAAACATCTTGATACACTTAATCCAGTTGTAAGTGACTTTATAAAAACTTTTTTCATCCAGCCCTGTTATTCATTAGGAGCATCTTGGTATTAGGAAAGCCATTAAGTTGGATACAAACTCTGGGCATCCTGTAGGGTAATAATCTAAAGCATCCCTGGAGATCTGATTTCAGACTCCAAATGGATTAGGGCTTTTTCTCTCCTTGTGTACATCGTTTACTCATGAACATGAATCGTCTGGCTCTTTATTTCCTTGCTGTGCCGTTAATGTGGAAAATGCTACGTAAACATTTAGTATGTCAGGAAAGAAACTGTTACTGGGAGAGCCTGGGACTACACTGGTAGGTGTATTAGAAGATAGGACTGAAGATTTTTGCCTTTGGACTCTATCTGTCCTCTTCTGCAGTGTTTATTTAATGCTGCCAGCTTTCACGATCACTAAAAAGTCACCAGCTGATCTGTGCTTTGAATTAGTTCAGATGGAAGGTGCAGGAGATGAAGCAAACAAGAAGCCCAGATGCTTTTGGCACGCTGTGACACCAGCCCTGGTCTGATGGAGATGACCAGATGTTGCAGGGCACGGGAGAGCGCTGCTCTGCCTGCGCCCGTCCCGCTGCCCTGACGCGGTGTCAGAGCGCAGAGATGTTCTGGCTCGTGCTGCTGGGGAGCTGTCTCCTCCCATTACTCCAGCAGATGATTTGGAAACCGTGACCCTTTTCCCATGTGTGTGATATCCAGCCCATCAAACACACAGGCTGTCACAGGCAGCTGTTGCCCCGAGGAAAGGACAGCGCGGTACCAGAGGAGGGGGCACACGCTGCCCGAGCACCTGCAGATTCTTCTGAGGATGCAGGATGTTCTCCTGGGCTTCTCTTAGCACTGCCTGATGGAGCAGCAGTTCTGCTGCAGGTCAGATAGTGATTAATAAAGAGCTCATTCCCCCATATTCTTAGTTAAAATAAGCCGTCAAGCTCGGTTCTGGCTCCGGGGTTGCTCTCTGGTAGGAAGCTGGGAGGAGCAGGATGGGGAAGGATGGATGTGTTTGCCTTCCCTCCCCTGAGAGGAGAAAGAAAGAAATCTGTGTTGGGCTTTTCTTTTGTGTTGGCTTTAACTTTATGGTCGGCATCTGTCGCTGACGAGCAGTGGGAGCTCTGAAGTGCTGACCAGCTCTTTTCACAACCCTTTAAATAACCAGAAAGACATACAAAGTAATAAAAAGAGAAGAGGGGATGAGAATCCATATTAAAGGCATTAATAACGTGAACAGAAGTCTCTATTTAAATAATGTTTTGAAACATACTGTCAAATATTTTTCTATTGTATGGGCTTTGCAATGCAACCTTTTTTCCCCCTAAAGACCTAAGGACTGAAGTGTGGCAAGTCACACAAGGGAAGTTCTGCATTCAATAATTTTTTATTAAAATTCTCATAAGATGGTGGTGCTCTTCTGTCACGACTGTCAGTAGAAAGAAACATCAAGACCCTTGTACAAGGAAGGATTTAATTGCTAGCATCACAAGTGTTTATTCTCTTGCAAAACTTCCAGTGGATGTGTTTCTTTGTTGGAACTAAATGGAAATAGAGCTGAAAAGTCAGTGATGTTCTCAGGGGAGATCCTGAATGTTTCTGTAGCTCATACCCTTTTTTGAAAATTATACTGTATCTGCAAAAAGATACTGCTTAAAGAATGAGCAATCAGATGTTTCCAAGGCATCTTCTAACTTCTTGCTTGTAAACAGAATTCTTTATTAAGTGAATCATTTTTAACAGCATTTTCTAGGAAAACAAATTTGAATTGCTGTGTGCTCTGGGTATGTGGCATCTCATAGACCTCACTGGGCAAATCAGGGGTTTGAAAGAATGTGCTTGTTAAAAGCAGGAGCCTGTGACTTCATGACTGATAATTGTATATTCTCTGTATACCATGCCGGTATCTCTGTGTGTGCCTGCACACCACGCCTGTCTCTGCAGTATCCAGGAACCTCGTGAGAACCTAACCTTAATCAAATCCAGCTACGAGCTTCCAAGGAAAACAAACAATTTCCCCCCATGCTTACTGTCATACTTTCACACATCATCTACACAAAAACCCGCTTCTGCTAATTTAAGAATTATGACAGTTCACCCCTTCTTTCCTTCACACTACAGCAGCAATACATTTTGAGTCACATCAGGAGCATTCCCGCTGACCAAGATTATAGCTCAGCAGGAAAACAAGTCATTCCAAATTGTCTCCTGGCATAAACATTTTGGATCATTTTTATATTACAGCTGAAAGGGGAAAAATCTTGGGTTTCAGACTTTTTTGTACTCTTGTCATGGGAAAAATGACAGGGCTTTTATTTCTACAATGAGCATTACTTTTGCTTCTTTTTTACTGCTTTAGCAATAACAACTTTTAAGGAAAAAAAAAAGCTGTGTTTTTAGTCTGCTGTTTTTACACATGTATCTGCAGATTAAAGGCTCCCTGGGTACCTATTGACACAATAGACTGTAACAGCTCCTCTGGAGCCGTGTCAAACTGTTATAATCAACCCTGCCAGTGATCCACAGATAATAGGACATTAAGAGGGGCTTGAACCATTTCTTTCAATCCCAGCTGTGGGTATCTGAAGGGATGTGGAGGTTGCAGCTCTTCAGCCCATGCTCCAGTCACACACTCGAGGTGACCACTGAAGTGACACTTGGTTGGGAGCAACATGAAGGGAAGGATGAACAGCTTCCCCCCTGGTTGAACATTGTGGTTTGACATGGCAGCATGGCTGGAAAAAGGGCTCCCATCAGCTCCAGCTGTGCTCTGCACCTCTTCTTCCCCACAGAGGAAGGGTTTGTCTGGAAAGCCTTGGGACTGGGGCCTGTGGTGGGCAATCTTCTGTGTAGTTTTCTACCAAAAGAGCTGTCGATCAGGGCTTTGGGAGCTGGATATTTGTTGGATGTTTGTACTCTTCTCTCACTGGTAACAGTGGTGCTGGAATTGTCGTCCATCTATATATATACACACACACACACACACATATATATCTCCACACATATGGGGATAGGCAGGTTCTGGGACTCACTCTGCTACACTTCGAGAAAAACATCCCATTGAATGTTGATGGAAGAGGGAATTAGGCAGGATGAAGTATTTCAATCCAAAATCTTCCTTTAATACTGCCCCAAATTTTCTCAAGTACCGTGTGGTCAAGAAAGCCACTGCAGCCTCCACTGCCATCCCAGCATGCCACAAGAGACCTCAAGTGGGATTTATCTGTTTACCTTCTAAGGCTCTTGAATGAATAAAAGCTGGAGAAGGGTCATGCTGGAGTTGACAACAATATGGTGCTGCTGGTCCTTACAAGCTATTGAAAATGCCATCTCAATTTAGCTTCTTAAATAGGAAAAAACCCCTTATTTCTTCCACTGACTCAACACTTAATTACGGCAGCTCTGGGAGAACCAAATATGATAAAGGTCAGTACAGTTATGACCCCCCAGTATTCAGGCCTGATTTTTTCCCTTACAAAATTTAAAAGAAGAAATCACTTTTGTACCTCATAGGCCCTAAGGTTTGTGGGTTTTAGTGGCTGTCTGGCTGTCACATAAATATATAGCTTTAAAGACAACGAAATGTTCTAGGCCGTAAAAGAGGCTACTTTAAACAAATTGCTTGTGTCATGATTTCGTATTCATCCCTCAGAGAAGATGATTAGGTCCTGTGAAGACAAAAGGACAAATGTTACATTTGTAGTGTGGAATTAAATACTGACATTTCCAGGGAAAAAGAAGAAAAAACCTCTTCCTTCTTAGAGAAAATAAATTTGAGTGGAAAGTAAAACTAAATTAGTGTATATATCTAAACACGCACGGAATTGCCGAGATTTTTTTCCTACATAAGTTAGTGAAGGTCTTCCAGAACTGTCAGTAGAGCTGATACATCTGTCTGTGTGTCTCTGGTACCCTCAGCTGGCCACGCTTGCTGCTGTCAGATTCTCCTTATTTCTGGTAGCTTTGCTGAATTTTTGACCATTTGAGGTGTTTGACATTTGTCTCGGGCAGAACAGTTTCAAAAAGCTCCAGCTGAAACAGTTCTTTCATCTCATGCAATTAGGGTGAGACTCAAATGCATTTTCTCATTTTGGTACTTGCTTGTTTTCGGTTACAGGCTGTTTCAGAGCCCTTTGAAGTCGATGGAAATGTGTCCATTAACTTCAGTAGACTCTAGTTTGTCCCTAATCGATAGTAATTTGATTAAAATAGCTCTGAATGTTCTGGATCCCAGTGGGTGTTGCAGTTGTTCTTTAGGTTGCAATAGCCCCCAGCTCTGCTGTGCGCTGTCAGTTCTGTTTGCCAGGGTAAGGGAAAGCACAAGGAGATTTGGGAATCTCGCGTTTCTCAGCTTGCCAAGGGCATCTTTTTCTCCTTGTAGCTACCTGAATGAATGCTCACAGCCTCCCGTGGCTGCTTACCCCAGACCAGCGCATCTCTCTTCTCTCAGCTCCTGTGTCTTTTAAACTCGATATTGAAGGGAGAGAGAGGGAAAACAGCAACAGAGCTCTGCATTGAAACTGAAGTTCAAACACAGATGCAGAGTTTTCCAAATCAAAGAGAATTGATGAGCCTTGCACTGGCAGGTGCCCAACCTTAATCACAACCTGAATAATCCTAAAATTAAGATTAGAGTCCATCACTGCTGCCAGGTGTAGCCACTGCCCAGTTCTGCCTCCTGTGCTGTGGTGGAGAGCCCTGGCACAGAGGGGCTGGAGCACCACTCCTGGGGGGGCAGGCACATCTTGGAGTCCTGGGGACTCGGGATCAAAGAGGCACGGAGATGACGAGTGTGGCATGTCCCCGTGTGCCCCCTGCTAGGTGATTCAGGTCACAGCAGGGACAACCCCACAAGCCACCTCTTAATTAGAGGCAAAATGCCATCCCCCAGTCGTGGCCTCAAACCAAAAGGGATGAGCTAAGGGGGGTGTCAGCCTCCAGATAAAGAGATGGGCAAGAGCACAAATGCCTGGGAACAGGGCCATGGAGGAAATGAATAAGATGCCCTTCCAAAGCAACTCTTTCTTTGTTAGTCTTATTAAAAAATACATAAAAAGTAAGCTGTAACTAGTATGCTCAACACAACGTTTTAAAAGTTCACATCGTTTTCAACCATACCCTGCTAAGCACAAACTATGATTCATTTGGAATTTGCTAATTAATACTGGCATGGCGTTGTCCCCTGCTGTTGCCCAAGTTCTTGCTTGAGAGAACTTTTTCTTTTTAAAGAAAAAAGAAAATATTTTATCTTGGAACAGTAAGGTGCCTCTTCAGATGTGAAGTCTGCCAAGATAGAAAAGGGGGAGAAAAGGGGGATTTTCCCTTTGCTTTTATTGAGTTACTTTATCATCGGTAGCACAACCAAGTCTTTAGTAAGGTGATGACCAGAAATACATTGCAAGAAATGCTAGCCCTTTTCTCATCCACATCTTTAAGTACTAAAAGCTGGGGAAGAGTAAATCGTCATTTAAACTCCGGGTATTGCAGTGGGAGAAATGATTTTGCCTCTTTTCTCTCTATGAACTAATGGATGTGGAATCTTTCAAAAAGTAAACCAACTCCTCTTAATAAAGCTCTCCATATAGATATTTAGCAGCTAAGCACTAAATCCATGGAATAGGGGGAAAGTGCAGAAGTAGTGGATTAATATAAAAAGGATGCTTTTTCCCCTTCAAAGCCTCCTTAAGTGCTGACTGATGGAATAAACCCTGAAAACTTTCTCTGTGCTAATTGTCATGTTCCTTGGCTTGCATCCCATTTGCTGTCCGTCATCCTCTGCAGTTTAAGAAGTTTCACACAAGAGCTTTCTTCTTGTGTTTACAGGCATGCCATGTAGCGTATTCAAACCCAGGCATAGTTCAGAGGGTCAGGAAATCTTCCTCCTGCTTCTTATTAAAAAGAAGAAAAAAAGAAAAAAAAAGCCCTGAAGATTTAGAATTTGAAGAAACATCATTTCCTCACATACATCCAGCTCCTCAAAGGCACAAGAGCCAACTTTGAGCTTTCCTAGAAATAAACATGAAGCGATATCCCACTCTAATCAGCACAGAAATACTGGGTCAGCCTGGCAGCCACTGGAAATGGGTGTAAAGCTGAACTGAGAGGAGCTGTGCTGGTTTACACCAGCTGAGAGCAAGGCATGGCTTATAAAGCAGCTGCATGATTTGGATATGTGGCAGAATGTTTTCTTTTCATTTCCTCTGATTAAAAAAAAAAGAAAAAAAAAGATACTGTATGAAATGATAATAATCTGTTCGTTTTTAGTATCACCTTTGGAGTGTGCACAGGATTGATGGAGGAAGATGACCTGTAATTCCATCCCAATTAAATGCCCAAAGTCAGCAGTTCACAATTCTTTCGCTGGTGGATTATTTTGAACCTTTCTGGTTCCCACAGGACCTATTCCCTGCGTCATTACCAACTTTTTTAAATTGAAAGTATTATGAAGGCAATTTCCTGCTACCAGCAACTTTCACATCACTTTCTCAGGGCCCTGCAGCCTGAGAACAACTGCTACAACTAAATCTATCAGCAGCGGGGTATTGGATGGAGTGACCTGAATTACCAGAAATCAAAATGCTCAGAAAATGTGCTGTAAGAAATGGGTTTTGCTTACTCACTGCTGATGGTTTTAAAGGTTGTTGGGGACCACTGTGTTTCAGGTCCACTCCTGCTGTCACCAGGCTCCAGCAGGGCTTTGGGAAGGTGTGTGTGCTGGATGGGATGGATCTGTAAGAGCCAGAGAACATATTTCTGACTCACAACTGAACTATAAAATCTGACATGACAGTGAATGTAGTGAAGAGATCAAAGAGCAGGAGAAAACACTGAGATGTTGTAAGAGCTCAGATTTCATTAGTGCTTCAAAAAAAGGAAACTGGAGCAGGGTTTCCCAGCCCTTTTCCTGGAGGGCTGCTCATGGGAGCCAGGAGCAGGCTGGGTGCTGCTCAGCAAAGCCATCTGCAGTGCAACACTTTTTCTTTCAGCTGATGTTAAGGAAGAATCATTTCCAGGGCTCACATGGATGCTACGGCATCCTGTGGCTGCACTACAGGAGCCCACGGCCAGATATTCTGCATATCCATAGTAAGATGTGCAGGAAAACAAAGTGGGAATAATTTGATTTAGGTTTCAGGTGTTTTGACAGGAAACGCGGTTGAACTGGAGATCTGGTCCTGATTTCCCAGTGTTGAGTATCTTGAAATGTGTCATTGATGCTGTCAGATGTACAGAGGAAACAACATCTTTTCCAATCTGTTTTACTTGCAGGAGTAGCGTGTGTTTGTTGTAGCTGTGCTTGACTGAGAGTAAAAGTGGCAGAAGCAGCACGATCTGGGGTGGGTAGTACCCCTCTAAATAAGCCCAGTGTGTAGATTTCTGCATTTCCTACCTGGTTTGGCTGTTCCCAGCTCGTCCTGATCCTCAGTATTGCCAGAGATATCTCTATTACACAGCTTGGAAAACAAGCAGCAGGTCGGACAGGTTCTCCATGCTCACAGTCGTTCTCCATTTCATTCCTCTGGCTGCAATTGATAGACCCAGCGGTGTAGAACAAATATTGCTGCTGCAATTACCTGCTGCCTGTTAGATCCACAGCTAACACGGGGTCAGGGGGGCTTTGGTGGCAAACCAGAACAGAACAGGACAGAGCAGTAGGTATGGGGTGAACAGACACTGCCATTGCCTCACTTGAGTCCCCTCGTTGGCAGTATTGATGTGCTTATTGGGCATCTCCAGCTAAGAGAATGCAGTTTGTTGTCCTTGCCAGCTGCATTTACAGTATTTTGCTAATCTATTCTTTCTGACACCACAAATGGTGTATTTCCTTGTGCTGCTTTATTGATCGAAGGAAAGATTCGATTTGACAGCAATTTCAGAAAAACCTTCAAGTTGTCCAAGATGCAGTAGAATTATTAACCACCCTAAGCTGACATATGGTAATTTAGCGTTTAATGTTTGCCCTGACACGCTGAGGAGTCATCATACCAAGTTACCAGCTGAGGCCCACAAGTTTATGAGTACATAAAGAATAGCTGAA
The DNA here is from genome assembly GCA_013397055.1 of Pachycephala philippinensis. Taxonomy (NCBI): domain Eukaryota; kingdom Metazoa; phylum Chordata; class Aves; order Passeriformes; genus Pachycephala; species Pachycephala philippinensis. The sequence continues at coordinate 379,799 of VWZT01007632.1, forward strand.
ATAGTCTTCTGGAGCCATGTTTGAACACCCAGCCCTTTATTCACTGGGTGTTAAACTTCCTTTGGCAGGGAGGTGGGGGCTGGATCCCCCCTGCACTACCCACTACAGTTGGCATAAATTAATAGGATTTTGCAGCTTTTTGCAGCTGTATTTGTACAACTTCATCTTGAAATAATTTTAATTTCTGTGCCTAGGCTTATAATTTTTTCAAGCGCGTTACACAGTTGGCTGTACATAATTATGTCTTACAGCCATAAGCACTGACAATCTGCTTACCTAAACTATTCTGCTCTAAACTTGTCATTTCACTGATGGTGAATTCATGTAATGCATGTAATTCACCAGATCAAAAATTAAATTATCAATTAATAATACTGAAAAAGAAAAAAAATTAAACAAGAAATTCCGTATGTCTGTCAGAGTATCTGCAATTAAAAGGGGAGTTGGGAATAAGCATCCCAGACCAGGCTGGACTCTAAAATCGTTGATGACTTGAGTTGAGTTGTTGTTGTTGGGGTTTTTGGAGGGTGAAAAGCTTGTGTTTGTGATCTTTGAGGACTGTTACTGGCTTTGGAGAGTTAAATCCAAAACCAGGATGTGCCATAAATAGGAGTGAGATGTGAAAAGGCTCTGTAACATGTCAGAGATTACTGGTTTGCTTTTTTTCTTTTCTTCATCTATGGCGCCATGTCTTCGAGCTGGCCTGTCTGCCTCTTGCATTAAAAGTGTGTGGATGGGAAGCACATCAATAAGTCACATGAATAAGTCTAACATGAATTCAAGTCAAAGCAAGCAGGGGTCTCAGATCAAACCCACACAGAAACAGAGTTAACGAAAGCGGAAAACTTGCCAAAAATCCAGCCCTGTGAATTCGTTCCAAATGAGCAGAGTTCAGCCAGGTTTGAAATTTCCTCGAAGGCAATCCCTGATGCACGAGGCACATCTGCGCAAACGATGGGTGTTGGAGTTGAGGACACCCATGCCAAAGGGAAATGTACCCCTGGGACTCGGGGTGTGGGTGCAGGAGCTGCAGCTGCTGGGGGACCCTCAGGGGTGTGGGAAGGTGATGGTAGGGCACAGGAGAGCTGGGAGAGGGGATGCTGGCATGAGCCTGGCACTGTGTTCTGTAGCTGGTGTGTCCTGCCTGCAGCTGTGTGCCTGCACGCAGCTGCTGTGGAAGGAAACGTGTGCATCCCTGGGCAGAATTTGGGCATCAGGGAAAGGTTATGGAGGATTCAATATTTTGTCTGTGTTACAAAAGAGGATGAGTCCTAGGACCAAAGACATCCCGCACTGTTCACTGGGCAATAAGTCACAGAAACATAGAATATCTTGGGTTGGACAGGAACCTTCAGGATCATCAAATCTAGACCTGCACTGATGTCTTTTAGCGTTGCTCCCACAGTGCACAGAGAGAACTTCATTCCCTGCCTCCTCACGTTGGTGTTTCCTTTTACTGACCACTGAAGTAATTTCTGTATGTGCTGTGCCATGTAATCTAACCTACAGAACAAACAAATGGGTTTGCTTTTCCTATAATTAAACTTTTTTGAGAGACTTTGAGAGCTGCAGAGCTTTAAATCCTGCTCTGCGAGCATCCCAAAGTAGAGTCTCAAACATGAGCCTCAGCAGATTTTGTTCTCCGAAATAGACACACTGGAGGGTTTTATTGTTGTTTCCCATTGTTAGCTATTTGCAGGCAGGTCCAAAAGCTTTATTTTGTGCTGAGACCAGCACTCACAATCATGCCACAGCATCAGTTCTCCATGATCAGTAATATCTGTAGGCGTCATGCCATTGGGAGTTCAGTGCATGACTCTGGGAAAGCTGGAGCTCACTACAAAAGCGAAGGTCACACGCACTAAGACCAATTATATCCCTTGAGTCTGGGAAAAACTTCCCTCCTGAGGACACTAGTGTGTTTGTTCTCCCCTGAATGCTTGTTCCCTGTGTCCGAGCTCACTGTCCTACCAAGAGGAATGCTGCCTGTGGTAAATTGCTGTGTGTCGTGTGAAGATCATTCTTCACTTGTTCTTCTGCTGCGCAGCTAAATTTTTAAACGCCATGGGCCGGATTTTCAGCTGAAATAAATTAGCGTGCCTCTGTTGGAAGCCACTGAGTCTACACTGATTTATACCAGCTGAGGGCCTCAATCATTAGTTACAGTGATCAGGTTACTCCTGTGTAGGTCAATATTTGCTTCCCTTATTTATCTTCTGCACCGAGCACTCAAGTTTCCTGTTCAGTTTTACCCAGAAAGGTGCTGGGTTCTCTTTTCCAGGCTGGCTTTGTGGCAGACATGATGTAATGACATAAGGCTTCAGGAGAGATACACTTCAAAAAGAAATGAGGACAAATTCCCACTGCCATCGTTTGTTTTTCTTGACTTTGTCTTCATTTAGACGTAGCCACCACAGGCAGCAGCTGCAAGAAGGTGCTGCAGGATGCTACCCTCTGCAAAAAAACAGTTAAATAGATTATGAAGGATGATCTCTCGCCTGCTCTGTCACAGGAGTAAGAACAGTGTGTTTTGAACTCTCAGAGATATTTCCTCTCACCTTTAGTCATGGAGCATCCTCTACAGCAGAGGAGAGGGTTTGTGCATCTGGTTCAAATCCCAGTCAGGCAGTATCAGCCCCTTGCATCTTGCACAGTATGAACCAGCCTCAGTTCTTCAGGGCCAAAATCCACCTGATAGCAGCACATCAGCTCCACTGGGATGCCTTCAGTCATTGCAGTGAAGAATCTGCTCTCTTGTAAGAGAGATAAGGGAAAGAGTAGTAAAAATTAGTTTTGTTGCTTCTGCTGTCAAGGTTCTGGCAGTGATAAGATGTTGGTCACGTGGAGGTGTTCTGTAATCTTCTTTTCCCATCAGAGCTGCTCCTTCCCTCTCTCTTGCCTTGCTGCAGTCTGAGGCATTTCCACAGTGGAGTTCTTAGGCTGAAAAAGGCCCAAAGAAAGGCACTTACTGCTTGAGAAATGACTGTGCCATATCAATTACCCTTAGATGTGGAAGATCCATTAGCATTGGCCAGTTTCTGATACAGGCACCTTGGCTTCTTGACCTTTATAATAGTGAGTAATGAAAATTACTTAATTATTTAATCACAAAGACCATGCAACAAATTGCAGATTAGTGAGTTTTACACTGGTAAAGACAGAGACCTGACAGGAGCTGCTGGCAGTCCCAAGTCACCACTCAGAAACTTTGACCAGCTGCAGAGTTACACAGAGCAGACTGGCCCCATGAGCCCTGCAGACCTCAGTCTTTTTGTGTCAGCACAACTCAAGCTAAAACAGAAATTCTGTGCTGTTTCAGCAGGTAGGAAAGCAGAGTTAAGCTGCAGCAGATCCTTGGCCTGGATGCACTGCTGCACACCAGGTACTCTGTGCTTGTAGTGTGTCATCTCATCATGTAGGAAATTTGGTTTCCTAGGCAAAAGGATTGTTATTTCGCTTTTATCCCAAGCAGAATAATGGTGGTTTTGAATTAGACCGTGAGTCTGACAGGTTCAATTTCATCCTGTACTTATGTGTGGGGTCACACACAGTTACTGGCCAGAGTTGCAGGCAGAAATTCTCTCCCACTGCATTACCAGCTCCTTATTGAGCCTGATTTATATGCTGTTCTCCATCTGCTCAGTGTTACATTTTCATCCAGGTAGAGGGAAAAAATCCTAGTAAACAATTCAAAACACTTGGAAGCGAGAGAAGGAGTGAAAACTATCAAAGCCACCCGTGGGCAGAGGGAAGGCTCCAGAGGAGTGTGTCCATGTGGATGTAATTGGCCTGAAGGGAGCGGCAGGGTTGGAGAGGAGCCCTTGGACAGAGGGAGCCGTGTGGGAGCCAAATGACCTGTGAAATGCTGGAAGCTGTCAGCAGCTGAACATTTGGTGCAGCACCTTCGCCAAGCGCTCACAGGGTGCATGCAGAGGAAGCAAATCCTCCTGGTAAGGAGCAAGAGAGCTGGATGGGAAGGGCTGGATGGGAAGGGCTGGATGGGAACAGGCTCCTCTGCAAGTGCCCCAGAACAAGCTGGGCACACAGGAGAGGTTCTTCTCTTTTGGGTTCAAACATCTCATAGGTTCATTTCTTTAACGCAGGCTGCATCATCAGTTACATTAATGGCTTAAAATGACAGCTTTAATCTCTCTGGAGCACTACTTGTACTCTGTCTTATCATCAAAATAAATACGTTTGAAATCACTTTGCACAGATTTCAGCTGGAGCAGGGGAAGATTTAACCTGACACGGGAGAGATCCAGCCATTGGGGCAAAGGGACCGTTTCATAGTTTGGCTTTGGATTTGTATTTTAAAGAAGAGGAAGAAACTCAAGCTCTCAGCAGTGAATCTCAAATCATGTGAAAATTCGATCTCTGGTCTAGGTGTAGTCCTTGATTCTCACTTTCTCTTGGTAGAAAGAGAAAACCACTTCTTCCAGGAAATGTGATGTGTACTTAAGTCTTCAGGAGGATGGATTTCACCCTTGCTTCTCTTCTGTTTGTCTGAGACCAGATAGAAAGCCTTTAGAAAACCGTGTGTGAGATGAAACCAGTCGCAGTTGAGGAAAGAAAGAAATCCCCAAGTACAAATGGGCAGCTCCATCCCTTCTTTCTTTGCCAGTGGAGGTCTTTCCCTACTTAACCTTGTTTGCAGATGCCGCCACCATGGACACTTGGCTCAGTCAGTGGTCATTTTGTCCAGGGGTGGATGAACACTTCAGGGCAGGCTGCTGTTAAACCCAGGATTGGGGTTAGTGAAAATGCTGGGTTTATACAAACTGCCCTTGCCATGTCCTAGCAGCCTCTTTGTGAAGCACGGAAGACAGTTTTCGCTGAAGACAGAAGTGTTTTAGAGGATCTTCTCGTTTGGTTGGGCTTTTTTTCCATTTCCTTCTAGTACATAGCTTGGGATCATTGGCAAGTATGATAAAAGGAGACAGAAGTTAATAAATGTTACATTCACCTGGTTGGGTCTCCAAATCTGTCTTAATTTTTCTCTGCTTGACTTTTGCATCTTTTTATTGAAACCATATGTGATTCTTTCAGCAACATGGAGTAATTTGTTTGGAAATACAAGGCTAGAGATGTGTCTCTTTACTAGCTTCTAAAACAACTGTGAAATAAGAGTTAAGAACTTTTATACAAATGAGTCCTAAACATATTGCAAATTCAGTTAAAAATAAATAAGTAAGTCCTTAGCAAAGATTTCAATAAGCAGTAAGAGTAGTTGAATTAAAATATTTCCACTAAAATTAATGAGCCAATCCTGGAATGCTTAGACTGATTCTTAAGTGTGCTCTTTTAAAGGCTTTGAATATGTTTGCCTGTCTGAATTTCTATAGAGCATTTTGAATGCATGACAGATTATAATCTTCAATTATTTTAATTTGGTTTCCTTAATGGGCAAAATAGCTAAGAGCTTAATAATAAAAGACACTTACTGCTTATCATTTACATTATTTTATGTGTTCATTAATAATTATAATGGGTTTTATAAAACAAAAAAATCAAGTCTGAGTATCCCCAGGTCATGTTAGTGCAAATGTTGCATACTATTCTATGGGAAATTTGGGAAACTATGTGGTTTTTAAGGGCATTTTTTACTCCATATGTTGTAGAGCAAGACAAAGAACTTCAAAGGAAATTTATTTTCTGGTTCATTCCGTGGAAGGAAAATGTAACAGAGAATAAATGTCCTGCTTTGCTTTCTCCAGATACATTTCCAGGCATAGTGCAGGGATGGGCAGAACCCAGATCATGGACACTGCGAAATCCTCTAAATAGAGTTTATTAGGTACAGGAATACTGTTGTTACGGTCACACCTTCTCTCCTCTAGGCTCAGTTGTCCTTGTTCATTCAGCTTTTCCTTACACACCCCATTTCCTGGGCCTTCAGGCATTTTCTTTACTGCTCTCTAAACAGTCTCCATTGGAACACTTTTTTCTTCTGGCTGTGTCGTGCTCCAAAAAGTGTATAATTTATAGTCTCACTGCTGCCCTCCGATCTGCTGACCACACAGCTTCCCATGCTCTGCACCACCCCTGCTCCTGGCTTTGGAGCACTGCAGGGATCTCTGGTGGTTCCTGTCCCTGCCAGGATGAGAGAGGGCTTGTGAATTCAAACCCCTGCAGCAAGAAAGGGCAGTGCTGAGAGCACCAGGGTGTGGATGAGCAGGAGAAAAACAGTGATAAAATCTGGTACCTTAGAGGAGCTCATCACCTGGAATTCTGCTCACCAGTGAAGTTTGTGGGAAGGGTTTAGCTACCCTTTAGTAAATCCTGATGGACATGCACGAACCTAAAGATGTTATCTGTAAAAGCAGGATGCAGTCCTGTGCCATAAACACTGCTTTTCTGTCTAAAGGAGACATTGCTGCAGAGGAGAAAGCCAGCTTGGAGGGCTTAGCCCTGTGTTGTCTCAAGAGCTGCAATGTTCGTTTTCAAACATTTTAGTTATTAAATCAGAACCTGCAGTGGAAAATACCCATCTGTGAAATTGCACCATTTCTTCTCTTTCTGGGATTGCTTTACAAAAACAAGGGCTGAGTCAAGGTCCTGATGTTCTGGTTCTGAGTTGCAAACATTGCTGTGTTTTGGATGGTTCCTCAATGATTTGAGCTCCAACCACTCAGTGCTGGGCTGCAAGGCCGCCCTGTCCTTGCTGGCCACAGCCAAGCAGGGGGATGGCAGCGCCAGTGCGGTGCCTGGCTCTGCTGCAGCTCCCCTCTGGGGCTTTGGTGGCTGATCCCACAGCTTCCAGATGGTCCATTTGTATCTGTCAGAGTTGGTGAGGGCTCCTGCATGGAAAATGCTACCTGTGTTCGTGAGGTAGGAGAGGAACAAGGGGTTGCATCTTCCAACATAAATTGCCTTTTGATCTGGGACATTTTCCCTCACCAGTGTATCAATCCACTCCAAGCTCCCTCCCAGAGGGGTTTTTTAGAGCATAAAAGCTGCTTTGCAAGCAAATTCCTTTTATGACAGTCATCAGCCATCATCATTCATCCTGCTCACATCATCATATGCAGAGTTGTATCACGCCAGGCACTGGAGAAGCTCAAAGCTCCAAGGGTTCTCTGAGTAAAAAATGTATAAATGCAGCTAAGGAAAACCATCCCTCTGCCATCTGTTCTGTAACCCAGAGCCCTGCATACCTCTTGACTGTATTATAAAAGGAGAGATAAATGAAAGGAAAATTCATGTATATGTTCTCCAGTCAGAAGATTATCATATGGATCTGTTACCATCTTCTCCCTTCCCAGGCTAAATGAAGGAAAAAGTATAACTCCCTTCTGAACCAGTAAATTCCCCCAACCAGTAATTTTTACTCCTGATCTAGTGAGCTCCTTGGGAATAGAGAGGGGTTGTTTATTATTATTATTATTGTTATTATTACTATGGTAAACTGCTCCAGGAACAGTTTCAACAAAAGAAGTAAACCTTGCATTGTGTTCAGATAATGTTCTTAACTTCTCAACAAGATTTACTAAATTGCACCCTGGGAATTAGGCAAATGAAACCTTTGGTCAAAATGTTACAGGATTACTGCAAAATCATTTTTTTAAAAATCTCATTAAGAGTGCTAAAATTATATGTTCCAATACAAAAAACACGTGTGTGATAAATTGGTAGTAAAATGTACTATGCTTCATTGTCAGTGGTCTTTGCAACTTTCTGTGACAAGTGCTGCTTTTTGCATGATTTTTTTCTGAACACTTCACACTCTTGTATTTTTACTGGAAATGGATTTAAGTACAGGTAGCAGGCAAACCCTTGTGCTATGATTGCAATTAATAGCAAATAATGAGTCATTGCTGAATATTTGCAATGTATTTCCCCCATCTTTGTTTTGCTCAATGCAGTATAATTAGCTCATGGATTTCTCTCAGTATAATTGGGTGAGTCGTGTGGGTCTTATGATATATTTCATCTCCTAGATCTGCAATGATTTACATACAGACAGCTTAGACCCTATTAATGCTAATAAAAGTGCTGCAAGGACATCCTATAGCATGCACTTTATTAAACTGTACATAGCTTTCTTCGAGAGCTTCTGTTTATCTGCGTTTCCCAAAAATAAAATATAGTGCCTTTAGCACTGAATATTTAAATCCAGGCTCCTTTTCCCTGTTTCTGTCTCTCTCTATGCATTTCTAATGCTTCTATCACAATGGGATCTGGGTACTAGATGCAACAGGAAATAGAGCAGAAAAATGTCCACTAACAGGCTCTCCCCTTCTGTGATTCAGGTTAAAACTGCTCCCATTTTGGTTCCCTGGAGCGACTGCCTAGCTCTTTGGTGTTTGTGCTCAAACACAGCCACAGCTGAGCCAGGCTGGGGCTGGGGAGAAGTGCACATGCCTTGGCTGGGTTGTTATGGGGTTTTTCCACCTTTGTTAAGGGAAAATTTACATTACAGGTTGTTTGGAGCTGTGCAGACACACACTGATAAAGACACACTTTGTCTTGTGTGTCTTTAATTTGTAACACAGGATCCCCACCCTGGCTCAAAGCTGGAGGTCCAGCAGTGTCTTCCTGTTTTCACTTACCTTATGCCTGGCTCCAGATGTGGATGTAGTGGGTTGGAGCTTGAACTCCCTGACTGGAGCTGTGCATTTGCACAGACATTGCCACCAGTTTGATTTCCAGCCCTTGGCTCTGGCAGGGCAGAGCCGACCTCCTGAAAAGGGGGGCTGTGGTCTTCAGCTGCTGAGGTGGTGGGTCAGCTGCTGTCACTGAAACCACAGTTGTGCAAGCAAGGCTTGATTTTAGTACACCCTTCCTCACCCACAGATTTGCTAATGAAAGTTGGATTCATGGCTGTCTACTTGGGTCTCTCTTCCAAACACCCACTAGCCCCATGTAAACCTGGAAAAATCATCCTGTGCAGCGTGAGGGCACTTTCAGTGTCCCCAGGCCCTCTTTTAAGTGACTACACCAGTGTAAGTCCAATCAGTTTTCCTCAATACTAACAGGGTAACAAGCCGTGAATCCTTTGGAGAGAAGACAAATGGAATTGTCTCTATTCCCTGACCTGCAGCTCCAGCGGCAGGTGCCACACGGATCAATCCTGGCGGTGTCTGTAATAACTGACATGATTAGCCATTAGCAGGAGCACACAGTTTGGTGGGGGAAGTACAAAGAAAACGCTGTACAAACTTGGTAATGATCTATCAAAGCTATCAAAGGACGTTCTGGGAGCCAGGGATCTGATATTGCCCTGTACCAACACGTTCAGTGCCTTGTCAGCCTCCTGTGTCAGGAGAGGGAGGAATAGCAGTAGGTCACGTATGGGAGGAGTGTGGAGCAGCCCTCAGCCCCATCTCAATTCCTTTGCCTGACAAGCAAAGCCTTCTCTTCCCTTGGGAAATTACCTTCTTGCCCCAGATTGAGACTGTTTGGGGGACACAGGACCTCACTGAGTTCGCCCAGGCCGCTCCAAGGGTGCAGCTCCTGTAGCAGAGATACCAGCATGCACTCAGCTACGAGGGCTCCATTATCTTCCCACTACTTCGTTGTATTCATAGACCTGTTAGGGAAAAATTTATGCACATCGCTTTTTACAGTGCCAAGACACTTTGTGATGTTGGGGGGGGGGTGGTAATTTATTTGTACCTTGCACTTTCTTTCGGGAATAGTCATGCTGTTGCAAGAACTTCTTTCAGCATTTGATCAGAAAATTAAATTTGTGTTTAAAGAGATAGTCAGGGTTGCTAGGACAACATATTAACCTCCCTTCTTTTTTTCCTCAGCTCTGTATCCAAGGTTCATGGAACTCGCTGTGCTGTACTCGGCTTGCAGTGTTGTTCTCAAGGTGCAGGAGGGAAGGGCTTTCAGAAACAGTGTCCAAAACATACTTTTCTTCAACAAATAATCACATGAAATGGTAACATCCCACTGGGCATTCCCAGCCTGGCCTTGTCAAGCCAGCAGGGTCGGACAAAGAGGAGCAAACAGCCCCGTTCTTTGAATTTCATGGGAGTATTTGTGTGCGCAGTCACCAGGTTTGAGAATACGATGTGGGAGCCTGCAGACAGCGTTTTCAGAAGTGATTAATGGCCGGGAGACTCTGGGTATGGCTGAAAAATTTGGACGCTTTAAGGAGACTGGGGTTTCAGTAATATGTAAACAGCGGGGTCTGTGCATTTTAGGGTCTTCCACATTTCAGTCAAAAAGTCACAGTTTCAATGATTTCTAGAGAATCTTCACAAATAAAAGAGGAGTGAAATAGCTGAAACTATGTGGAATATACTTTTCATGGCTTTTCACCAAATCTTTGGCATTCAGCTCCCTTGTCAGGATTGACAGTGGCATTACATCCCTGCAGCCTTCAGGCTTAGATCTTCATAGGTGCTTAAACATCCATATGGCTTTTGTCCAGAACTTACAGATTCTTGTCTCTGTTATTTCCTGCAGATCCGCTCCGATAAGGACAAAGAGATCCATATCCGATACAGCATCACTGGAGTGGGAGCCGACCAGCCGCCCATGGAGGTCTTCAACATTGACCCTGTGTCTGGCAGGATGTACGTGACACGCCCCATGGACAGGGAGGAAAGAGCTTCCTACCACGTGAGCATCAAAAATCCTGACTTTGGCTGGGCTCACCAGCTCAAAGCAGAATTGCTGGGTTCATGAAGGGACATGCTAAATCAGCCAAACCAATGCAAAGCGCTGGTTGGTGGCAGCTGAACGTGAGCCAGCGTGTGCCCAGGTGGCCAAGAAGGCCAGGGGCACCCAGCCTGTATCAGCAGTAGTGTGGCCAGCAGGAGCAGGGCAGTGATTGTCCCCCTGTGCTGGGCACTGGTGAGGCCACACCTCAAATGCTGGGGTCAGTTTTGGCCCCCTGACCACAAGAAGAACGCTGAGTGTGTCCAGGGAAGGGCAGGGGAGCTGGGGAAGGGTAGAGAGAGTGAGTTTGATGAGGAGCAGCTGAAGGAGCTGGGGGGGCTCAGACTGGAGAAAAGGAGGCTCAGGGGTGACCCCCTCACTCTCTATGACTGCCTGGAAGGAGGTTGTAGGCACCTGGGGGTTGGTCCCTTCTGCCAGGTAACAAGTGACAGAACAAGAGGAAATGGCCTCAAGTTGTGCCAGGAGAGGATTAGGTTGGAGATCAGGAAAAAATTGTTCACCAAAAGGGTTGTCCAGCCCTGGCACAGGCTGACCAGAGCAGTGGTGGAGTCACCATTCCTGGGGGGATTTAAAAGCCATGTAGATGTGGCACTTGAGGACACGGTTGAGTGATGGGCTTGGCAGTGCTGGGGGAAGAGTTGGACTTGATCTGAGAGGGCTTTTCCAACTTAAACAATTCTGTGATTCTATAAAAGTGGAGATAAACTGATGTCTTTTTCAGACACAGAGTCAGAGCCATTTGTTTAAAATGGTGGAACTTCACACTGCTTGTTAAATCCATGCAAATTTATGTGTAGACTGAACCACCCAAAACCATGAGAAGCCAGTCAGTACATTAGCATGTCTTGGGAAATTACTAATTTAAGAATCATTACTGCATCTAAACATGCAATAATTGCTATAGTCATTTTTCACTTTTAATTCACCAGGAGATGTTCAGGCAGTATGATGGGGGTGTGTCAGACAGGTTTTTAAATACGCAGATAGGCTAATATTAAATATCAGGGAATTAATTAAGATTAATTACACTCAAAAGTGATGGTGCCTCATGCTATCCTAGTTCGTAAAATGCTCTACCTTCAGAATGCTCACAGTGCAATTGGTTGCTGTGTTTTGATATAAATCCCAGCCTCTTTATTGCACGATGTAATTGCACAGCAGATCCAGCCCCACAAATTGTTAAAGAATGGGTTGCCCCTTGCATGATAGCCCGGCAAAATTTCAAACATTTTCTGCATCTGCGCTTTAGTTGTCTCCTGGAGTGGTTGTGAAAGGTTGTTTCATGGATTGCTGTCAGCCTCAGCCCCATCTCCTGGAGTGGTAATAGCCCTTCCCAGGGATGCTCTAATGTCAGCAGAGAGCACGGGTCACTTCCACTGACACCGCGTCCCAAACCGCGCCGTCGGAGATGCACATTCTGTCAGCTTTATCAGGTATCCAGTTAACCATGTTGACACAGCTTCTGGGCTGGGGTGGAAGGATAAAGAAAATAGATTACCTCTTTAGTTGGGTGGAAAAAGAGATTTCCCCCGGGTAAAAGGAGATCTGAAGAAAAATTATTTTATCCTCTGTGAACAAGAACAATTATTTTGTTTGTTGTGCCTAGGAAAATATGAAGAGAGGTTGTTTTGGAGAAGAAATATTTGAGATAAAGTGTGTGTCATCTCGGCGTTGTTGATATTGTTTCAGCAGTGCCAGGTTATTATAACAGCCTAGTCAATAATAAAAAAGTTAAGACTTTTGATGGAGCCGCTGTGATGTCTGCGATCAGACACTCTCAGTCAAAAACATGAGATGAAACAGACTTTGCCCTCCATCATAACAAACCTTGTGCCCCTTAAAAACGAACTGAACCTACCAGTCACGGTGAATTCAGTAAATTGAATTCTTGCCTTGTCAAAGGTGACGGAATGAGTCTGCCTCATACATACCACAGGATTTCCAGCCCTTTCTGTTCCTTACAGAAAGCTTGAACTAGTGGCATCCATATGTAAATAAGTATATTCATACTCTGAAGGTTACAGGAAGATGTATTTTACAGAGAGAATAACTGATAAGTATGTTATGAGACCTTATAGACAGGAATAGTGAATGATAGAAAAATCTTTGTTAGCAGAACAGTAGAAGGTGATGGAGAACATTTTAAGTTGTGGCTGTAAATGACCTTTAGATCCTTCAGCCTCAGTAGCAATGGATTGATGGTTTCTTGAACCATCAGTTGTTCATTTACTAACCCTTTACAAAGCATTTATAAATACACCTTGCACAAAGCAATGACCCAAACACTGGAGCAGAAACTTACAGGAGGAATGAACAATGATGGAAACTGGAAGAAAACTGGCCAGTTGCCAGACAGAAGATTCAGTCCAAAGTCTTGGCTGGTGGAGAATTTAAAGAAGTCAATGAATTTATGGCACTTCATAGAGCCCGGTCTCTAACTGATAGGAAAGGCAACACGGAGCCAGGTTTGAAGTGAATGTTGGAAGAGCAGTGACTGAGGTGTGGGCTTGGATCTGAACTGGAGAGCTTGGCCACCTTTAAACTGGTTTGACATCTGCTGTAGTTTCCTTTAGCTTGGATTAGTAACCTTGCTCTTCAGCTGGGGTAGAGAATGTCACTGGTCCCTCTGACCCAGCAGGACGTGGGCTCTGTGTCTGATGCAGCCTTGCTGCTCCTACACAGCTCCAGGTTTTCTGCAGCCCCAAGCAGAACCGAGTCTTTTCAGCATCTCTGTCACTGTCGAGTGTTGTCCTTGCTGCTTTTGTTCCCAGGTAATCTAAAAACTAATTATAAAAGAAAGAACAATAATTTGCAAGTGTTTGTGAGGCTACATATCAAGAGTTCTGTTTCATTAACTCCCACATTTTCAACACATATTTTCTTATGCATAATTATCTGTATTGCTTCAGGACTACCATTTTTAAAATACTACTGTTTTAACTCTCCCTGCATTCAGCAAGCCATTTGTCTGATGAAACCTGCCTCGTTCCCTAAGGTGAAACAGATTTTTTTCTAATTAGATCAGGAGTTCTGCAGCAGAACTTCCCCTGTTTTTGTGATCATTCTTGAACTTTTAGGGAGGATCATTCCGAGCTTGAGGTATGCAGAGATGTATGTGCCTCTGGGACTCTCAGCCCCTGCCCAGGTGCTGTGTGTGCTGGCACTCCCAGTGCTTGCAAGTTCAGCTGTATTTTGGCCTCATCTGTTTTTGTCTGCACTCCAAACCAGAGCACAAACTCTCCAGGGACCTCACAGACATCCCAGACGCAGAGTCAGCTGAAAATATGAGCAGAGAAAAGTGACGCAGGCTCTGCAGCCACTTAACCAACACCACGTTGTGGTGTGGGACTGCACAGGTGGCATTGAGGGATGCCCTGGGAGCCCGGCATCGTCAGTGCCATTGGACACACAATTGTGGGGCACACAACCATGGGACACACATCTGTGGGGCACATTCCCCACATCCCTCTGCCATCTCGGTGCAGTCTGTGCTGCATCTCCCCTTGCAGTCAGCCCTTAAAATGTTCACTGCATGCCAAATAAGTTTCAGCAGGTAGTAATATTTAATATGCATGAGTTCTCTTGGCCTTACTTAACTGCGCTCCCCAAGTCCCGTTTGTGCTGCTGACAGAATTAGTGGCTCTGAATGTCTTTTCTGATCCAGACACTAGTTTCGTATTAAGCTGCAGTTAGGCCTGGCAAGTACAAGGGATGGAAAATTGCTAGGTTAGTTTTCCAAGACGTTTTTCAAGCTCTGTTTTCAAAAGACATCAGCATAAACATGTCAGTAAGTAATCATTGCTTATGATACTCAAGTAATGTGCATTATAGGGGAAGTTTGAAGCAAGTCCTAATCCAGTTCCAGACGTGTGTGTACTGTCGGCATCAGGCTGATGAAATACTCCCCCCAGAAAAGGCTGGAGCAGAACAGGTGGTTTATAGACTGACAAAGAGTTGTTTTAAATGCAAAGGAACAAAACAATTTTACTACAAATTAAAGGATACAAGAGCTAATTCCAGTATTTTGAACCATGTTGAGTAATGCCAGCCATTTGTGTCACAATGCTCTAAATTGAACTTTTAATCACAATTAAGAGCACACAAATTAGGCATGACTTTGTATGCTTATTGCTTAAAGGCTCTGTCACTGATTGATAATGTGTATTTGTATTAGTAGTATTAGTGCCTAAGTAATATTCATATTTAACACAATTCACTGTGTTGACTTTGACTAACTACCTTCAGATACCACCAGCCTCCAGTGTAATCAATAATCATGATACCGAATCATTTGTATGCCAACAGCTACATTTACACTGGAAACTGTCAGCAGGAAAACCTCAGAGACCTGTGGTAGCTGCTGCTGAATATGATAGCAATAATTGTCATACTTTTAAACAATATTTGTTAAAGAAAGTCGAGCCAGCTCCTTGGCAGCAGAGTGATGCATCAGCTGGAGATTAGTTGGCTACATGTATTAATTTTTCAGAATCCTTTGCAAGGTATTTCATTTGATTTTATTCCTTCTTCACTCCTGTCATGTTCTCCCTCTTGGGGAAAATGTAAATGTTTCAAACTAACTTTATAAATGTTTCTTAACTGTCTCTTCAGCCACCCACCAGCTCCCATATGAATCCTTGTGCGTGCCCCATGTCTGGCATGTGTCCTGTGGCCCAGGTGATGCTCACTGACCTGTCACTGGTGTGTTTTCCAGCTCAAAATGATGTGTGTGTCTGATGGAGCTCCACCATCACCTTGTGTTCCTTGCCCAGTGCTACACAGCACTCCCATGCATCTGCTTTTCATCCCCTCCATCACTCTACCACCAAAATAGAGGTGCTAGAGGTGGTTTGGCCACAGGTGGGCACAGATGGCAGCCTGAGCCACGGAGCACCACGTGGACTCAGACTGTGCCTCGCAGAAATGAGCCCCGTCTCAGCGACTGAAGAATGACTCCAGAACAAAGTGTGTTGTCCAGCTTGAGGATGCCTCATGAATACCAAAAGTAGGACAACAGAACGAGGGAGAAGATGAATTAAGGAAGGGAAATGCAGTATAGGTCTGCCTTGGAGATCCAGCTAGTTTCCCAACAGACAGATTGCCCCCCTGGAGTCTCTCCTTCCTTGGCTCTCTCTGCCGAGGATGGTCTCTAATGAGGAATTGTCTCTTAACAAGGAATGTTTTTTAACAAAGAGAGCTCCCATTGAGCTGAGTTGAAATTCAACCCTCTGGCTCAGGACTCCCTTCTCCCTCTGCCACAGCTGGCACTGACCAGAGCAAAGCAACGTGTTGTGGAAGATACGGAGGCGTTGGCACGTGAGAGTTGTTCAAATTAATGCAAACGAGCACAAAAGGAAAAAAGTAGAAATGTTCACTGAAGCCAGGCCAAAAAAAAAGGAGCAGGAGAGAGAGTGCCATCCTCCTGGAACCCCAGATGCTGTGAGTCAGGACACCAGTGACCACACCAGTGTGCCCAGCACTGCCCTGTCTCCCATTGCTCAGCCTAGTCCTGCTGCTGGGCTCAGGACAGGGGTGACACTTGAGCATGTCACCACAGGTTTGATGAGATTCCTGCAGTCTTGCTTATTGAATTTTTTTTGCCTTGAGTGCAGGCAGTAACGGGCTGATGGGTACATGTGCTCAGTGAGTGCAACAAGCAGATAGATGTGCATTGCTGAGAAATCCCTTACTCCTGGAGATTTCAAACAAAAGCTATCAAATGTAATTAAAAATTTGCAGGGGGAGAGTCAGATCTGAGGGGGAAGATACCAGCTTTGCTCTCTGCTTTATCTCTGAATGGAACCATTTCCGCTGCTGGAAATGCTGTAAGAGAGAGCCCAGTGCTGCCTCAGTTTGAAGATAATAACTTTAATTTTAGCTCCGAATTACTTTTTTTCAAAGACAGTCTGACCTCTGACTGTAAAGTTATTGAATTGTTCCATCTGACATGATGAAGGATAGCTCAACAGGTGGGAGCCAAAGCAGTTCCTATGTAGGAGAGAAATGCAGATACTAAGAGCATTGCAAGTCATGAAATACAAATGGTACATCCCGTATTGAAAGCAAAGCTGGGCTTTTTTGGGCTTTAAAGCAAACGTGCTGCTTAACTTCCTTTAAAAAAAAAAAAAATGTTTTTCTCCCAGCTCATTTCACATGGCAGTTTGTTCTCTTTGCTTGATTAAATGTTAATCCAGCCCATCTTAATGGTGTGCAGTTCCTTTTGTTAAGCTCTGGACTTCTGAGCACCATACATGAAGGGGAAGGTTGCATCAATCACCGGCACAGTGAGAGTGAAAGACAGGAACCAGTGCTAATGCAATTAGCACATTTATTTGTCATGCATCAGAGGAGCTGGAGACCTCCCTGGCATGTCAGCTCTGACTCCCAGCAGCAGCCCGATGGTGTAGGGAACTGCTGGGAGGAACCAGAGCCCTCCAATCCTCTGGATGGCAGGAGCTGGTGTGTCCCCTGTCCTTCAGTCCCGCTCTCCCAGCCAGTCCTGGCTCAGGCTGCCATGGGAAGCTGTGGCTGCCCCATCCCTGCAAGTGTTCAAGGACAGGCTGGATGGAGCTTGGAGCAGCCTGGTCCAGTGGAAGGTTCCCTGCCTGTGACAGAGAGTTGGAACTAGATGAGCTTTAATGTCCTTCCCAGCCCAGCCCATCGTGCGATTCTGTGACTCTGTGAAGCTGACTTCCTCTGAAGCCTTCATTCCTCAGCCCTGTGGGATGTCACGCGGCCATCCCGAGTGCCGGTCCCAGCTCTCGTGGCAGGGTGGAGGTTCAGCAGTGCTCACGGGGGCTGAAATGAAGAGGGATGATGGCCAAAATGTGCAGCACTCACAGCCAGCCCATGCCTCCCCCCTGGCAGCCGTGGTCGGGGCCGTGCAGCTCGTCCCTCGCTGCCGGAGCTCTCGCGGAGCCGGCATCGGCAGCGCGCTCGGCCACACACCATTTAGAGTAGCCATCTGTTCCCTTTAATGAGAAAGCTATCCATTTTTTTCACCTGGTTACTGATTGTTCCAGGCTATTGTTGATTGCTTTGTTTTATTAATTACTCATTTTGACATGCTGTATCTGTCTCTTTTGTTCAGAAAACAGATGCTCTTGTTTCTGGGCATTATTACTGATGGTTATTGCTAATAAGATAAAGCTGCAGTTCCAGTTTAACTGAGGGCTTAGCACTGTGGCTCTGGTTATTGAAATGCCTCAGCACTGGGTATTTTATTCAAGCCTGAGGAAATTTCATTCTGAGTGCCATGGGGGCTCCCATTATTTGAAGGAAAGGGACTTTTTAAATGTCTTTTAGTGTGCAGAGCAATGGGGTTGGTAGCTGTTGCTGTTCCTGGAGACCATGATTAAACAAAGACTAAACATTACTAATGTCACCCTGAAATCTCTTCACTTATTAATCCCTCTTATTATGGGTGTGAAAGGCTGCAGGTTCCCGTAAGAAACTTCTCTCTCACTCAAAATAATTTCCTCACTGTATTTGGAACTAAGCAAAATTTGGTTTTCAGATTGTCCGACAAGGTTCAATATGTCTTAAAAATTAAAACAGAGCGGTCTGTGAGCTGTGAAGGAGATAGCATCACTACACCACAGTTAAAGTGTTTCCACTGACAATCACTGTTTTAAAATGTTATTTCATTATTATATTAAGCTCTGAAAAACTGTCTGCGAGTCGAGTGTAGATGGAAACCCTGTCAGTGCTTTCTGCTGGAATTAGATACTGGCTCCATTCAATTTTGAGAAAGTATTTATGATGTAAAGTCAATCCTTGCAAAACAGTCTCTCATTCTGCAACAAATCCAATTGCTGATATTGTGCTTTCATTGTGCTTATTCCCAGCTCCGGGCTCATGCAGTGGATATGAATGGAAACAAGGTGGAGAATCCTATTGACCTCTACATCTACGTGATTGATATGAATGACAACAGGCCGGAGTTCATCAACCAAGTCTACAATGGATCTGTTGATGAAGGCTCTAAACCAGGTACAGTTGAAAAGAAAGTCTCCAAGTTTCACAGGTTTTCAGCCATTCTTCTGGTGTGGTGGCTTGGCCTCTGCTGGGAAAACAAGGGATGAGGGAGAGGTTTTCTCTTGCTGCTCTTACTGGAAGACTGATGGAGGTGAGAACAGTCTGGTGTCTCTTTTTCTGGATGAAGAGAAAGTGCAGACTTGGGCTGGAGGGAACCTGGATCCTCGTGGTCCCTTCCTGGCTGTGGAATTTGTAAAAGCAGCAGTTTTGCACAGTAATGCTCTGTAGCACCGTTCTCATACACTCATTGCACATGTACAGGGCTGTTTTTCTAATTACAGAGCACGGAAAGCCAGTCTGGCAGTGGCCTTTCACTGACCCTGTGTCTGAAATGCTCAATATCCTCCTCCTTGATATTTAATTCACTCAATATCTGGCATCCAGTCAGACTCCAAAGGCTCTGTCTCAAGAAAACGCTTTCTTACTTGGGACCTGATGCAAACCTGCAGAAGTGGGCATATTCGCATTGAAATCGCAGGCTCATCCTCTGTCCCCACAGACTTTTCTAACAGAGGGTAAATGGGGAAAAACCTGAAGCAGATTTTCAGAAAATTTGTGGGTGAAAAATTAGTGGGGATGTAAGCAGCATGGGGCAAAGTGATGGTTTTTACATGAGCACATTTATATGCTTGGAAAAAACAGAGCTGTAAAGGTCTTCAGTGTTCTGTTTCTGACTCTGTTGTTGATTTGTTATCTAAGTGTGGAGTAACCCTGCAGTTTCCAATATGGGAGCAGGGTTGGTTTGGCTCATTGCTGAACTAAAATGAGTCTTTCCGTTCTTTGAACATAAATTGTTCTGTATCACCAGTATAATTGGAAGTCTTCTGAAATCAGAGGGAGATTTCTCCTAGATTCTCTCCTCAGTTGTTTGCCAGCTGAGGGGTTAAATACCCCGTGACTTTGGTTTGTGTCAGCAAACATTCATCACGGCGGCTCCGCTGCCAGAGGTGTGACAGGGAAGTCTCCGGTGGGCACTGTTTTTAACAAGGTGATTCACAGTCATGATTGATTGTCTTCCAGCACTGTGAGGGACAGGCAGCTGTGGGGGGACATGGTGGGGACAGAACGTGACATTATTTCTGAGCACAGAATAGGTACAGCTCCCTTCCTGATTCCTTTGGGTGGTGATGTCCCAGCTTCAAAGTCCTGATCCCGGTCCTGCTTGGAGGAGGGAACGTGAAAAGTCCCTGAGCTGACGGCTCTAATGACATCTTCCCAGAGAATTTTTCCAGCTTTCATTTGAAGGCCACTTTGGGGCATATCAAGGTTTGAAGATTGATACAACATTTCCATAGCAAATCAAATTTCTTACATCTTATTCGAGGACAGATCAATATTCAAAGTGTTCCCAAATGTTTTAACTAGCTCTGTTCATCTGTCAAAGAAGCAGCAAATTGCATCCTCTTCTTGTCTGAAATCCAGATAAGCCTTTGAGCTATTAAATCAGAACAGGATAATTTTGCCTACAAAATACTTGTGCCTCTGCTTCTAGCAGTGATTTTTGGTATTTTCTATCCCAGGCTGGAGTGCTTGCCTTTAAGGCAGGAAGGTAGAAAGCAATCTGTTTTTATTCAAAAGCAATTACATTTGTCTTTGATGTATTTGTCGGGGGTTTTTTCTCTCTTTCCTATTTAATCGGTATTCTTTTAAAGGTTTGTATTAGTATTGAATTTCTCGTCCTTGCTTCTGTAGAGCCTCCTAGGAATTTGGGTATCAGAGGCCCTCACTCCGTGTGCTTGGCAAGAAACATGATCTCTTGCCTTTGAGAAAGTGATAAGAGAGGTCATGGAGTTAAAGGGAATATCTGTGTACTCCTCCTTTGCCTCAGAGTTGTGTGTCCCTCTTTTGTGCAGAGACAAGCATAGACAATGTATTTAGCTAAGGGTGGATCTTGCAAAGATTTGGAAACTTTTTTATAGATCAAGATGCCTCAGAATATTGTAACAACTAAGGAGGTACCACACCAGCCATTGCGAGAGAAGAAATATGTGACCAGAATTCGTGATTATTTCTGGCAGCGGTTGACAAATGAAAGACACTGCATATTCTTTGAGGTAACAGCAAAATGTGTTCACTACTGATTCAACAGTAAGTTAGATATGTATATGCATCTATAAAAATATATCTGCATATGTGTGAATATCCACGCTTCAAGCAAACTAAAAAAATCTTGTTATATGTTACAGGAGTTCAGCATTCATTTTTCTCTGCTCGGTGCTGCTGAACTCTGCCTGAGGACTGAAAATGCTTCCCTGGATATCCTGTGCAATTGTTATTTCTCACATCTTCCATATGCCCATTTATAATGGCTGTGATTAAAAATGCAAGATTACTTGATTACAACAGTATCTGCAATGTTCTTAATAATTTTGCACACCTCTAATGAGAAAAGTATTAGAGTATCCCAAATAAATGCTGACTCTGAGGGCAGCTAGAATGAGCAGCCAATGGCTGTTTGAAGTCAGTCGGAATTTTGCCCAGATTTAATAAAAAAACCCAGACAAAAAAGGACATATGGAGCTCGAGCTCTACCCACGGAAATTTTGCAGAGCAAGACCATCAAAAATGTGCTGTTGAGCAGAGGCTGAGCAGGGCACCGTGACCTTGAGCTGCGGGGGAAGCCCTGGTACAGCTTCAGCAGGATCAATAGAGCAGATCCCGTTCCAGTGAGCAGGAAAGGACCCTGTGGTGCTGTCCCAGCACTCTGGGGCCCGGGGTGGAGCAAAGGCAGGGCTGTGTGTGCACAGAGGCAGGGCTGTGTGTGCTCAGAGGCAGGGCTGTGTGTGCTCAGAGGCAGGGCTGTGTGTGCACAGAGGCAGGGCTGTGTGTGCTCAGAGGCAGGGATGTCCCTCCGCAGGATCCTGCGCCGCCGAGCGCAGCCTGGTCCCCGCTCGGGGCTGGGATGTGGTGACCTGGAACAGAGTGTGGGGCCTCATCTCTGAGCCTGGCAGGGAGCTGCAGTTTGTGCCAGGCCAGGGCAGGGCGTGGAGGGTGGCCAAGTGAGATGTGACCTACTGACTCGACAGGGAACGAGCCAAAGAGAGCAGAGTGAACCAAGGAAAGGGGAATGCAGAAGGAGGCGTGCTCCCGCCTGCGGCACGGTGTGACACTGCTGGGCGCTCAGCCTCCCCCAGAAGCAAGTTTGCTTTAGCCTGGAATACAGATATACAGAATTGTCCAAGAGCTGGAAGAATTGGCAGCAATGTGAAGAGACTCATTAGACAGTCTGATGGGGTTTAAGTGAAGGGGCTTCCCAGCCTGCAGAGCACTCAGCCTGGGTTCCCAAGGAGCGTGCTCTCTGTGAGTCACCTTGAAGCAACCCTTGACAGGAATAGAAAAGAAATCATCAAGTATTATTAATTATAATAGGTTGTTGTTGCTGGTTAAGATTATAACAACTTAATTGAAACAGTGTCTTGAGCCGTAGCGTAGTGTTCTTGAAATCAGGAGCTCACTCTTGGTGAAGTTCTCTGCAGTGAGAACTGGCCCCTGGATATCCTCAGATGTGCTGGTTCTTAAGCTGAATTGCATCTTTCCTTTTCTGATATTCTCTGGAAAAACAGTTTAATGCATTTCTAGCTTATCTAGCCTCAGGTCAAGTAGCTGGGCAATTGAAATGTGTAAATGCAGGCCCTCCCAAAAATGCAGAACAGGAGTAGTGATGCAGGATTTCCTTTTCCACAGGACCATCTTTCTTCCCCACTCTCCCCCTTCACGAGTTGTTTTGATTTAACACGCCACTGTTTGAAAGTGTATCTTAAAAGACCATGTTTTACTCATGTTGAATAATGTTCTGCCTCTTTGAACTTTGCCTCTATGTGAAGAACACAGCCAAGTTTTAAAAATGCAGCTGCAAGCTGGAGCTGAAATTCCCCTGCTCCCTCTGGCAGCCTTAATCAGCAGAGCTCTCCTGGAGCTGCGCGTTGCCTTTCAAGCGCTGACAAAGCGGGACGGGTGGCAGAGCTCTGCAGCCCAGCGCCGCCTGCCCTCTGAGGATTCTGCTGCCTTTTCCAAGCCCACATCTCCAAGCTGCACCACACCAGCTCCTCACAGCAGGAAGGAACTGGAGCTTGGAGTGGGATTTTCCCCTCAGCGCAGCCCCTGAACTTGTACTGCCTGGTGTGCGGGATCCCAGCGGTGTCCTTGGGGAGGGCTCTTTCAGGAGAAACTCTGCAGTCTCAAAAAAAAAAAATCGCTCAATAAGATGGCATGAAAATGCTTAAATATAAAAGAAGAAATGGAATTTAATCACGAAACAACAGTGTGATGGAGAAAGATTGTTTCCATCTCTGCAGAAGCTTAGTTTTGCAATAACCACCGCAAACCCTTCCTCACGGAAGGATGTGGATGTCTTACTTAACTGAAGCGTTCAGTTCTGAAAAGGTCAATGTGAAATGCTCTGCAGCGACTTGAGTGCTTTGCTCTGGGTTGTATCTATTTTGTTTTAACAGAAAGATTGTCAAAAATTAACTCATCTCTCCAAAACAATTTGTTCCTGTCAGACTGGCCTTTTCCATTCCCATTCATCCTTTCCACTTCACTAACTCTCTGGATACGTCTTGGTCCCTTTCAAGTCGATAGCACAAGTCCAAGTGACTTCTTTTAAACTCCAGCCCCTTCATTCTGCTGGAGTTCTGTAGGATAGTTTGTTCCTTCCACCCTCCTTGGGAGTGGTGTGAAAGAGTGCTGAATATAGAGAGTCCTCCAAAATAAAGGAATATTAGTATTTCTTGCATGAGAAATGTTGTGGTTTAAAATTTCTCCATCTCCCCCTGAGTCCATGGAACTCTGATAGAATAATTGTTGATAACATGCCACGTGAAAAATGAAATAGCTGGAAGCCAAATCTATATGTGGCAAATTGAGTTAAAGAAATCTCATAAAAAATAAGCAGTATATAAAAAAACCCAAGGATTTTAAAAGCCGATTATTCTACTGGTGTCCCAGTTTGTTTATTTTATTTCTATGCCAGCAGAGATTCCCTCAGAGATTAACACTATGGACTAATGCACAGATGGGGCCAGAAACTCTAAAGTCATCTGAATATTAAGAATTTAAATCTTTAGCCTCAGTGATTTGAACAGAAAGCCAATTATGAGGCTGAATTAGTTTTCAAATTAAACTGCAATTTAAGGCTTGTGAAATTAATCTTTTAAGGCATATAGTTGCATTCGTATATATATTCATGGGGAGAATTCGGGTTCTGCAGTTCTGGCTTGTTCCTCTTCTCCAACCTGACAGTGCAATTCATAAAGAGATGCCTGGTGTGCTGCAGGTTGTTTGTTTGTGAAGGAACAGAGCAGGTGTTGCTGGGTGGCAGGGTCTGAGATCTGAAGAGAAGATGTTTCATTTTAAAAAATTAATAGGACACGGAGTGAGTCCCTCTTCCTGCCGCTGCAACCCATTCCAAAAACACCACAGTGCTGCTCATAGTCAAAACATTCAATATGTTTTTTTCCAGCTTGGAGGGAAGTTAATTTTAACTCTTCATTTAGGAAGGTCCCAGTTCAAGAGAGCACTGGAACAAGTTCATGGATGGGGCTGCCCCACGTTCTGGTTGGTAGCACTAGAAGCTGAAAATAATGTAAATTCTGAATGTGTCAGAGAGATCATGCACAGGTAAAATATTCCAGAGGGCCAAAGTAGGACTCAACAGATTCTTCCATTCATCCCAGAGCTCTTCACAGGTTGGATGCATTATTTCTGGATCCATCCCAAGATTGAATGTATTCGTCGATGGCAGTGCCACCTTCTGCACCCTGAGTAGGTGCTGCTCTTACCCTTGCACTTTATATGCTATTAAAAATGGCTCCATCCAACCTGATTCCGTTCTCTCACACGTTACACACACACTTAGGACACACAATATTCTTTTTCAAGTTCTTTTGCTCAGCCGAGCACAATTTTAAGATAAGAAATTGTTTTTCTGCAGACTCATGTGGTAGTGCTTTCCATTTTCTTTCGAGGTGAGTGGTTATGAAATCTGTGCTCTTAATTTCCTTTTCAGAAGCATCCAGTCCCAAGAGCAAGGAAGTGAATTATAGGACTGTAAGTGAGAAAAAATGCAAATCCCCGGACTGATGGGTTTTCCCTCTAAAAAAAAACATGGCCAAGCTGATGTAAAGGAAAAAAATACAGAAATCATGGTTTGAGACCACTCTAGGAGGGAGTTACAACTGAACACTGAAACAGCCTACTCTCTGCCTCCTTTTAACTACAAAAAACATAGTGCTATATATATAATAATGTTTATATTGTATTACACCGCTTTATATTATATTGTATTACCTTATAATGTCAAAATTCAGGGATTGGATTGAAGCCTTGTGGAAGATGTGTTCAGTGTCAGGTTCTGTGCAGCTGGGGCTGCGTGATGTCTGGAGTCACACACACCTTCAGTTCAGCATGAAGCCTGGCTGTGCTGTTCACACAGTTCAGTGGGGATGTTCAGGATACCTTGTCCTAAGCAGTCATTCTTTCCCCCTTCTTTGAAAATCGAGAGGATTCATGTGCAGGAGCTCAGCCGAGCTGACCCTCATGAATTTATGCAGCCAGAACCATTTGCTCAGATGCTGGATGCGCTTTTGCCCATCCTGATGTTTGACTGGTCGGATTTCTCTGGGATAAAGGGGTCTCAGTGGGCTGCTGGAGGGGAGTGATCTTCAAATCTGGCAAGGGCCATGTGTGTGCTGCAGTCAGTGCATCTGCTCGTTGGCTCTCCGGAGGTATTTATTCTGTTTTTAACAGTAAGGAGGTCTTATTTCCGTTCTGGGTGACAGCAGCCTCTTCAGCTCTCTCTGTTGTCTCTCCAGACCTGCTCGCTCTCTTTATTCTCATTAGGTTGGCTCTTGCCCTGTCTGAAGCTGAGAATCCAATGTCTCTGCTAATTAGGAAGTGGCATCCGTTATGAATTAGGTTAGCTGCTTGAAAGGTCAAAATTTGCCAATGATTACAAAAATTATGGTGAAGGAGAATGACAGTAGCTATCAGTTATGACGGAAGGAATATCATTCGGAAGGAAAGTGCTGCTCCTATTTAGTTTTTTTTTATCCAGAGCATGTGAGATGCAGTTTAATTTAAGTATATTTTCAATTTATTACATCTGCAGTACTTGCACTCAATTCTGTCATCCTGATGTCTTGTCCATGTTCCTGTTCACCCCTGTGACTCCACTCAGCACCATTGCTGGGTCAGCTACCCAATTTCATTTGAAACCCTTAACAATGAGTGTGTGAAATTGTTTCACATCACCCCTTGAATACATTAAATTTTTTTGACTTGAGGATGCAGGTTTGTTAGATTAAATGCTTTAGTCTTTAACACTACAGAAAGTTCAGTTGTACTCTGAGGACTTTTTCAGGATCCCCTCATACTTATCATTGTAAAATGGTTCTGATGCCTTTGCTTTTCTCACGTCTTTCTGTCCCTGAGACCTCCTTGCAATGAGTGAAATCACCTAAAGGGTGAGGTGTGCCTGCCATGAGTAGGGGCGTGAGATTCCCGTCCACAATGGGGAAGGAAATTAATATCAGGAAACTCTTCTGAGTGGAATATTTTTGTTTTAGGAAATGCTGTGAGTTTTACACTGTTCTTCAGTATTTAATCTTCCTACAACAACTTACTGTCTTCTCTATCTAGCATTGGATGCAGAGGATTCGCTAAGTGAGCGTTCCAATTTGGGGGGAAAAATGAGGAGTAAGGGGAAGTTTCCATTAGTACAAAGCCATTATTAACTTGGGTTAATGAAGATCTAATGTAATATGGCCATCACCACATGTCTGCACATAATGATTCCGTCCTTTTCTATGGGGGAATGATTAAATTAAGTATCTTGTAGGTCAAAATTAGACTGAGAAGGTTAACCAACCTTTAATGATTCTGCAGCTATTTACCAGCCATTTAAAAACATAAAGTGTAAGATAAAGCTGGATGGAGAAACAGCATTATCAGTAAAAAGTGGGTGAAGTTTTAGCATTTTCTGTTTATATTATAGGAGAAGACAGAGAGAATTACGTGGTTTTGCAGTGACATGTGGGATAAAGGGCAAAATGAAAGGAGTTTGTATTTTTATTTTTTGTTGGCTTCCTGATAAGTGCCCATTAGCTCTTAAATTTAACATGCATTAAATCTCACTAATGGATATCAAACCAGCTTAGAAAAATGGCAATTATATAGCAATTGTAACAAAGACTTTGGGAGCACAACTGTGCCAAAATATTGTTTGTGTGCCTTAAACTCATGAAAGCTCCATCTTTATGGAGAAATGAAGTTGCATAGATGGGAGAGCAGAGATTGCAGACAACGTGAGGGGAATTAGCAGCCCTCAGGATGCTTTGGGATTGTCTGAGCTACAAAGAACTGAGCTGATTCTCAGATTCCAGAGTGTTTTGGAGGGGCACATTTGTTTATGACTGTGCTTATCTGCTTACACATGCTCAGGGCAGCTATCTCTCTTGCTCTGCTTTTCTTTCTCCTTAACATGTACAGATGGAATGAGATATGGTGAACCTAGCAAAATCTCTTTGCAGTTTTTTGCAAGGAGATGCAATTCATTTTAAAATTGACAAACAAAATTGAATGTACAGGTATAAATTATCTCACTTTGCTTCTACCTGCCAGGTTCTGTAAGGCATTTTTTTTGCCTATCCTGTAGAAACCTTAATTAATCCAATGGGAATATTTTCCATAAGGGTTGGTTTCAAGCATTTCTCTCGTGTGTCTTATCCATAGTTAGAAACAAAACCACCTCATTTGACAAAATAACATCTGGGAGGTTGTGGTCTCTGGGAGAATCAAAGGGAATACATTGGGAAGTTACAGATTCTGGAGGTCTTGCCTTTTATTGATAGATCCCCTTCATCATGCCATCCATTAATTTTAACTCAGGTGATATATGAACTCTGCACATTAGTTAATGAAGGCTAATGCACAGTAATCTTGTCATCACTAGCTGTGCATGGTAATTCAATCTGCTGCTCAGAAGAGCTGTTCAACATGCAGCAAATTTGATTTAATATTGACATGATGTACTAGGTTTGGTATTTTATTTAACATACCATGTGCCTTATTTGATGAGAAATGGTTTTCTTTCAACAGGTTACGTACCTGAGTTAGGCCAGGTGTGTAGTTTAATGCAGTTATATCAGATATGTATCTGTTATATCTGCACTGGGTATTCTTCCTGTGATACACTGCACAGGCTGGGGCAAATTTCTGAGTTTGGCTCTTTATGCATTCATTTAAGATTGTGAGTGTGCTTGAGAGCAAGCCCTGAAGAGCAGAAAAATAAAGGTGATGCTTTTCTCAGACACTGAAAGCATAAAGTCCCTCTTGCCCTGTTTACACTTGTTTAACTTACTCTTGTAGCTTCATCACCACCAGCGGGGTCTGATGCAAAATTGGCAGAGTTGGGGGTCCTGAATGTGACTTGGAGGAGTTTTCTCAGTGTTTCTGATCTGTAGTAACTGCTTCTTGTCTCTGTCTGGGTAGGATATAGGGCTGTAAGTATGGTGTGGTTAATACTTTGATTTCCACAGAGCACACACACCCCGTGGGCCAGATTGGGCAGTCAGTGCTTTGTCGCTTAAAACCAAACAATACCAGCTTCAATCCTCGAGTGTGTTAGAGCTGTGCTCTCTGCCACTGTGTATTTGCCTAAATTGTGTGGTATTAGGGGCTGGATATGGGGATATATTGCCTTTATTTTAATATAAAGTACATGAAGATTTATCTCCGTGCTAAGGACATAGAAGCATGACATTATTTACTTTTATTGCAGGTAAATCATCACCAACCATCTGAGTACAGTGCAGGAGTTTATACAGCACCCAGAGGATGTTAGGCACTCTATCTGTGTATATCCACATCGCTCTGTTGAATACTCCTGTGCACAGATCTATGTTTGTGTCATTCACTGCAGCACACAGGTATCTGGAGGATACATCTCGCTTAAAGACAGGCTAAATGCAAAGCAAACCGAGTGGAACACAAACAGTGGTGTGGGTTACCCCAGCTGATCCCTCGGGAGCTGTCCCTGGGGATGGTGCCCTCAGCACGGGGAGCAGGAGATGCTGTCGGTCAACACTGCCAGGTGGGAGAAGTGTGTACACAGGAAAAGGAGAGGAGACAGCAGCCTCTGTCCAGACTGTGGAGAGGGAGACTTTGCAATTTGCAGCCAGTTTCCAGCAGACTGTGGTCAGACAGGCAGCCCCAGGGAGAGCCAGGAAGGAAGCGGCTGCTGCAACTCCATCATGTGCTGCAAAGTGCTGCAGACACACAGGGCCCTTTGCAGAGGGTGTTTTATTAAGTTACAGGATAGCAATTAATGCCAAGTTCCTCTCTTTATTTTCTCTGTGGCTGGGTTTCATAATCGAAATTAAAGATAGGAGATAGGGAGCAGATTGCCTCTTGAACTAAAGCTCCCTGGTGCTCAGTTCATGACTTTAGAGACATTTGTCCAGTCCCATCTCCCTTTATGGAGATGTAGGTCAAACGCTGTTGAAATAGTCCTTTTTCTCTAGAGCAGATGTGCTCAGTCCAGTGCTACACTGCAGGAAAGAAGGCAAAAGGTCAGGGAAAGAGTGAAGGAGACCTTCTGTGCTCTCCATCCATGGTATAGCTGCTGTCCCCCACCCCCTCCCACCACAGCTGCAGCCTGTCAGGTTCCCCTGCAGAGCTGGGAACCCACCACCTCACACATGTGCTGGTTAATTTTGGAATCTGCAGTGCAGTCTGAGACATCCCACATGAGGGGGGACCACAATTGTGGGGTGCCCTTGTCTGAACCTGGAAGTCCAAATGACTTTCAGAGCTGTTTTTTTGAGCTAGAAGTGCATCATGAAATACCACCTGTTTTTTGGAGTACATCCTAAGACTACACATGTCCTAAAATAGATTCTGTCTTCCTCTTCCGCTTCTGTTTTCATTAGCCCCGGGTTTTGACATTCTGTTCAGAGATATTTTCAGTATTGAATGCATTAAGATAGCATAAATTCCAAATCAAAAATCTCATTCAGCATATTTCCTATTTAAATTTCTCCCGTGCGTTTTCCCTGTAGTTATCTAAGGATTGGTTTCATTATTTGTATCAGCTGTCTTGTGATAACTGGTTTTGCAAAAGAGCAAAAAACGAATGCTTGTAGAGAAAATTTGTTGCTTGCACAGCCTTGTTTCAATTCAGTGTTCCTTCCGTCTTCTGAAGTTTATTGATCGGGAGAATGTTAAAGTTGTTGAATAGTTTGTTTTCATTTCACAAATGTGAATCAGGATTATTGCAGAAAAACAGGAATGTATTCATCATTAAGGTTTGCTTTACACATTCATTTATTTTTTAATCTATAATTCTTATTGAACTAAGAAAACTCACAGGAATATATGTATCACTGAGAACAAAAAGAGCCTGATTGAGGCAGATGGAAGATCAGCAAAGCACTTCACACAAGTGCAAAAATACAAACTTCTTGGTAATACTGAGAAACATTGGTTTCCCAGAGTTGGGAAAGTTCCTGGGGGGATTTCCTACGTGCTGAGCGGCTTAAAGACGCTTGGCTAAGGTACAAAATGCTGCAGCCATTTCTAGATCTGCCCATTTAGAGCACGGGGTATTTTTAAAGTCTTTCGCAAACAGATGCAAGCTCTCCAGCTCGCTGGTATTCCTGAACTGGGAGTGTGGTAGCTCCTGGTGTGACCAGGCTGGGGACCTGGGTGTGCCAGAGGAGATGGGGCACGATGCTGATGTGGCCACGTGTCCTCAAGTTTGCCAGTGGCTCACGTCTAACCCAGAGAGCTGAACAAACTCAGCTCTTTTTGTAAAGCTACGTGTGGCTCCATCTCGAGTCAGCTCACGTTCTTGCTGGGACCACTTTGCATCTCTCCAGCACGGCAGGCTCATGAATTGAGCCGTCTGCTCAGACTTCCCAAATGCGCAGTGTTTGAGCGGCACCTTCCCTCTTTTCATGGATGCTGTTGGGTTTGGTGATCACAAAACGAGGTTATGTCTGGTTTCGCTGTCTCTCTTTGCCTCCCACTCCTCCTCTCAGGTCTCATATCATTAGATTCATCCACCGTTGCAGATTGCCTTGTGTGAGCAGTGTGTGCCTGCCCTGCTCCTCATTCCCTCCTACCAATATAACAAGTGTAAAGCTGGGCCCTACGAGCTCTGGGGGGTCACAGGACCATGCAGCTGCAGGAGTCCATCCAATCAAGTAACATCTTTTACCCTCATAATGATAATTTCCCACTTTAGCAAAACACCCTGCTGCCAAACTCCAGTGCTAATGAGCCTGTCAGTGCATCAGTGCACTCCCGACAGGATCGAGAAAGTAGGGATTGTTTTTTGCAAGGCAAATGAAGACACTGATGATTAGCAAGAAACAAACCAACAATTCAATACATCACTGGCCACACATACCAAATCATTGATTTTCTGTCCTGCTGGGTAGCAGCTGTTGTATTTGCTCTGCAGAAATGGATTTTTTAATCCAAGAGGGACCAGAAAGGTGGATGTTTCTCCAAGAACTGGAAGCAGCAGGCAGTTGCTTTCTGCACTGGGCATGGGCATGTTGATGATGTCCTTCTGAAGCTGCTGAGAAGTCTGATGGGCTTTCCACTATTAAACTCTACTTCTGAATGCATGTGAATGCAGTGATTGGATGGAAAAAAAAAATCTCCTGTGAGAATCTGTGAAATTGAAGTACAAAAAATGCTGCCCTAAAACTTACAATCACTGAAAGAATTAGAAGTTAATCATAGATACCCTCACATGACTTCTCTCTGTCTACCAGTTATATGTAATCAGCATCCTTCCAGATCATCTATCTCAGCAGTGTTGCTATTTCCATAATCCTCGCCTTGCCTGGCTGGCTGGATTGAAGTGGGATGTCTGTTCCACAGCATTTCTGAGCAAAATGCATGACCCCAGGTCAATGGGACCACAATCTGCTCTGCAATGAGGTAACACTGATCTGATAATTCCCCTTCTCTTGTTCCCAGGGACCTACGTGATGACGGTGACGGCGAACGACGCGGACGACGGCACCACGGCCAACGGGATGGTGAGGTACAGGATCGTCACCCAGACCCCGCAGAGCCCCTCCCAAAACATGTTCACTATTAACAGCGAGACAGGGGACATTGTCACCGTGGCTGCTGGCCTCGACAGGGAGGTGAGTTTGAAACCGTCTTGCCAGGTGTTGTTGAGGGTTGCTGACGTGAAAAGCCCAAACACTGTCTTTAATCCCAAGCCTCTAAAAGCTTGAGTTGAGGTGTGGAGATCACAGTCTTTGCTTCTGCAGCAACGGTGGGGCATCGTGGCTTTGATGTGATATTTTTGTCTTAATCCATATCAGTCGATGAAACCCTGAGAGAATCTTCAAACTCCTGGAGCTGATATTTTCCTTTCATAAGTTTGTGAAACTCGAAGATGTAGAAAATACTCCAGGAGGTGAAGGGGGATGAATAAATGGTCATTTGTCCACCTTCTGTTGGGGGACAATAAAGTGCCAGGCATCTATAGCCCTTTCTAGACCTGTCTTGCTTGGTTCTTTGCATGATATCCCTGGAGAAAGGAACACAGCCTGAACTCAGCACACTTTGTGTCCTTGTGTCATTTCCAAACCAGTAAAATGTCTTCCAGTGATTTTGGGTTTGTGTGATGTCCTGCCTTTTGTGCCTCTGCTTTCTGGCATTTTACGATGTGCAGCTTTTCCAAATGCAGAAGAAATTTCACTTTTACTGACAAAAAAATACTCTGCCAGTGTAAACTATATAATGTGATTCTCAGAGCTCTGCTTCCTCTGGTTGTGGGTGTAGCTCAAGGAAAAAGCATTTGTACCTCACATATTAAACAAAAGTCAATGCAATGTCAGTGGTGGGATGGAGTGAATGGGGAGGGAGGGGATGGTGTCAATGGGTGTAAAGGGAGAGAACCCCAGAACTTCATTTCTGGTTTTATTCCCCATTGGATTTTGCAGGTCATGGAGTGTCACCTGCTCAGTGCAACTGGGGGAGCTCAGTCAACTAAATGATAGAAAGGATCATTTGTTCGTGGAGCAATGGGCCACAGAGAGTATGGAAAGAAGGACTTGCACAGTGTGAGGCTCAGATGTTTATATTCAGGCAGTCTCCAGGGGTAACAAGTCCAGTAAAGCCCATTTTGGGAGAGCCCAGTGTGCTGCGTTTCTGAGAGAAAACACCAGAAACTGGTTTTGTTCTTCTTTCTCTCCTTTCCTCCCAGTGACAGTGGCAGGGACAGAGCAAGCAGGAGTCCCCACATGTGGGCCTGGGACCTAAACTCTCAGGGGTGAAGCCTCCAGCACCTTGGAGAATTTCCCTGTGCCCCTCAGGCCAGCAGCACATTTCTGGCCCCACTGCTGAGTGCTGTGCCAGGCTCCAGTCAGGAGACATTCCCTGCCAGGGATTGTGCCTGTTTCATCCCAGGTCTGGGGCTGCTTTTTTGCTTCAGAGCAGCTCGGGGAGGAATCCCAAAGGCAGCTGCTGAGAGCAGATAAAAGCCCCGGCAGCAGCTGAGCAGCACGTGTGGAACCCCGGGGCAGCCACCGGGACACTCGGGTTGGGATGAGATGGGAATGCAGGATGGGAATGCTGGCTGGGAATGCTGCCTGGGAATGCTGCCTGGGAATGCTCCCTGGGAATGCTGCCTGGGAATGCTGCCTGGGAATGCTCCCTGGGAATGCTGCCTGGGAATGCTGCCTGGGAGCAGCGCAGGGCTCGCCCTCGGCACCGTTTCAGGGCGAGCTGGCCCAGGGGGGACACACTGTGTGAAACAGCTTTCCAAGGAGAAGGTCAGGAGAGAGGAGAGATCTCCAGGTGTGAAGACAGAAGCAGAGCTGGGGGAGCAGGAGGAGCTCCAGCGCCTGCTCCTTCCCACCTGATGTGGCAGACTCTGCAAGCACAACCTAGGGCAGATTTGACCTTTCCCTACTCCTTTTATTCCGAGAGCTGGGAAGTTGGCTGAATCTTAAGCAGGTAGATTATCCCAGGCAGTGCTGGAGCCTGCGGCAGGCTTGCAGTGGAAGAGGAGAAACAAGTGCTGGAGAGATTGCTGGCAGCGCCCAGGGGGACGGTAGTGGAGTACTTGGAGGAGAAATTGGAATTCTGGCAGGAAAATGCTGATTTTATGGAAATGAAAGAAGTGTTATTGCCCCCCTGACATCAGTGGGGGTCAGCATTTTAATGTAGGGTTTTATGGGCAGAGAAAGGTCGTCAGTTTATATTAATTTCAGAAACACAGATTGGGATAACTTGGTGGGAGAGAGGTTTTAATCTCGGCAAATCAGCTGTAAAAAGAGGCAGGTAATAATTACGGGGAAAAGATAAGGCAGAATGGTTGTCTTTTTTTGTGTTTCTCTCATTGCATCTGAAGTATTTTAAAAAGTTGCAGGGGAACCTTGTTTCATGTGAGTTCCCCTGTGCACGGGAAATTCACACTGTACATGGGAATCTTGTGTTGAGTGTCCCAAGCTGAGTACAAGGTTGGGCAAGGGACACGGATCGAGGCAGAACAACCAGCTCTGGGCATAATCCTGGGGCTGCCCTGAAGCTACGGGGCGTGCCTGTTCCCAGCTCTCTCTCCTACTTTCAGGATTATATCTGAAACTGGCAAAACTTTCTGGTTTATTAACATGAAGTCGTATTGCATTTAAATTGAAAATTGTGTTTAAACACCCCCATTGCTGTACCACAGATTGGTTTTTTGTTTTTGTTTGTTTTTCCTGAAAACTTGAGAATGCTATTAGAGGAGTGAATTTGGGGTTGCTGCTGACATTTCCTTGTCGTTAGGAAAAGGAGACGAAGAGCAATATTTGGAATGCAGATTTGTGTAAATTAAAATGTTAACAAATCTGACCTATTCAGCTGAAACTACTATAACCAAGACAAATTCCCTGGATACCAGTTATTTCTCCAAATGCTTATTGACACATTTATCAGTGCCTGAGACACGATTAAGTTAAGCTGTGGTGATACAGAACCAGGTTTTCAGTCTCCATTGGACCTTTCTCCCTTGTTTCTGCAATGCAAAGCAGGTGTAAAAATAACTTCCAGAGCTATTCCATATCTGAGAGACAGGTCCATGTTCCAGATCCAGCATTTGTCTTTCAAAAGGGAGAAAAGTCACTTCAGAACTGCTGTTCCTAGTTCAGCATTTCTGTTGCATGCTCATTAAATGAGATTTCCTGATGTTCTCAGCATCTCCTCTTAAATATTGGTTCTTTGCTGTTTTCCTACATTACCTTCAATCCAGGAAAGAATGAACTGGATGAAGTTTTAGTTTGTTTTGTGTCGTGAGAAGTATTTTGTTTGACCTGTGAGAAACCTATTTTAAGACAAACTAATGTATTTTTGCTGCTGTTTCTAAACGCCCATTTCCACAAACCATGGAGGCAATTAAAAACTCAGCCTCTCAGATTGTGCTGGTCTCTCCTAAATGTGTCTGACACTGAAGATAGCACAATCAAAAGCCAAAGTATTAAAATATTGATGGCTTTAAAGTTATCTTACCTGGTTCCCATTAATCTGGATGTAAATATGGTGACAATGCTTTGTGTCCACTCGCTCATTATGACTGCACTTAATTGAGTGGATCCCCAAGGAAGATAAAGTTAATTGGACTGCACTTCATAAAAATTATTAAAGGAAGACAGTTTAGCAACAGCCTGATGTAAACCTGGATGCCTAAGGGTGAGAAATGCCAGGGGTGGAACAAAGGAACCCCTATCCCTTGAACTGAGAGGGAAAATGATGGGGATTTAGAGTCCTCAGAGGTTCAGAAGTACGTTCAGGCAGCCAGGTTTTGATGAGCAGATACTTGCTGTAATGCAGGAAAACACCAGAGTAACATAGGAAAGCTGTAGCTGATTTAATGAAATTAGGAGGGAAAAATCACATGATGGTGGGAGCACAAAGTGTGTGGATTACAGGGAAGGCTGTGAATGCATGAGATGAACAGGTTGTGGCAAAGTTCAGGGGTAGGAAGGGACCGTGGCAGCTGATTTAATTTATGGCAGGATGCTGCAGAAATGGGTGGTGCTGCAGGAGATGCTGCCCTACTGACGGCTTCATTTAGCAGCACCTCTGAATTCCACATTTCATTGAGCTGGAGGTGTTTTTTCCACTGGGGAGAAAATTGCAAGAGGTAAGAAAGGGTCAGCTGTGTCTCAGATACAAGCAGAACATTCATGTTTTTGTTTTCCGTCCTGAAAAGTAGCATCTCTCTATAACCTTGCTAAAGCAACTGGCTCTGTTCTGTATGTTACTTCGTTCTTTCCACTCAGCCCAGTGTCCCAGGTGGGATCAAGCCCAGACTGTCAGTCTGATGGTGCTCCTGGTGCAGAAATTCAACCCCATCACCAATTTTGATTTCTCTGGTGGCAGAATATCTGTCTCAGTAGCACAGTAAACCTGCACTGGGGGTATAGTATAGGCAATATCATCCTCTGAAGAGCTTCCCCTAAATATTTTATGAACACCGACTTTGAGCAAGCAGGAGGGGAAAAAAAAAGGAATGAGAGAAAAGGAGGTGGTTGATCCCAGGCTCTGCTGGCAGGCCAATAAATGTTGAGACATCTCAAATGTCATCCAGGTTTATTTGAGATAATAAGTGTTTCAGCACTGCGGTGCTTGTAGTGTAATGTTGCTAACTTTTTGAGATGTCCCTTAGAAAGGAGTCCCTTCCCAGCACATTCATCTGGTGTTGGAGAAATGAAGGCAGTCAGGAGCACTGAGTTGCTTCTTCCAAATTTCTGTATGTTTGTATTTCTTTTAAAAGTGATTGGATCTCTGCTGCTGCAAATGCTTTTAAAAATACATGAAATCGGATTCTATGATTACTGCACTTGGCTTTCCAAAAACGTGATGTTGCTGGTCCTTCTCAAGTGAGTGAAAGATAAAAGGCAGAGCCTGCCAACAACTGAGTTAGAGGCTTATTTTATTTATGAATGAAATGGCAGGATTCTTGTGGGGAAGAGGAGAAGTTCTTCTTATTAGCAGAGACAGTTGATTTCTTTTCCAACACTCTGGTTCTGGTGCAACTAGACATTTCTGATAGTGCAGAATTTGAAATGTTATGTTAAAGGAAAAAAAAAAACAACAACTGTACACTGCTCCAAACACTGAGCAGGGATGGTTTTTACCATCTGCAGTAACTATTTTGGGTACAGTTACCTCCAGGTCATTGCAATAGCTTTTCAAAACCTTCTTGTTCGTTCAAATGCTGGCTGGGAGTAAACAAGGCATTGCCCTGGTACAGGAATGACTTTAGCCATTGAGACTGCTGTGAAACATTCCCAGAGACAGACATCCACTGGTCTGAGATTACCCAAATACAGTGGGTTTGATCTGGGTTTGTCTCTTCCAGCCAGACAATCATCCAGGTGTAACCAACAGGTAACTCAGGCTGAGCCTGGCTTTCTGTACCAGGAAACAGTGGAGTCCAGCAGCTTTCAATCCTTCATCCACCCCTGGAATACAGCAAAAGGAACTTACTCTGTCCTAAATTACCACGGCCCATGTTAATTATTTCCCTCACTGCATATCAATGTGATGTTCTGCAAAGCTGCCTCTGCTCCTCCGAGCAGGGCTGGAGGAACAGCTGCTGCAGCTGAGGCTGCAGGATCCCACACCATCTGAGTGATAGATGAGTTTACCTGGGCAGATTGTCACCAGTGTGTGTGTGTGTACTGACAGAATACAAAGAATGAGGGGAAGTGACATGTGAATGGCTTGACTGCATCCTGAGAGCTTCTGTTCCCATTTTCCTCACTCAGATTAGCCTTCTCTGAGGAGCAGGGAGGAGTAATGCAGAATTGCTACAAGCACGTCACCTTCTGACAGGCACCATCCAGCATCCACCCTGTTTGCTATTTGTATCTATTACAGGAGTTCTTTAAAGTGAGAGGGATTCTGGTTTTCGTGTTCGTTTCATTACTTTTTCCAGAGAAGAACTAAAACAAGGTTGTTAGGCTCTGCGGAGCCACGAGTATCTTGCTTTTCAAGATGAACTTCCCATATCACTGCATTAAAACATGTGCAGAAAAATGCATCCACAGGAGGAGAACCAGAATGAGGAATTAGTAATTGTTTTGCCAGCGAGGCACATCCATTTCTATGAATTTGGACCACAAGTCCCTGTATTCAGCTTCCAGACTTGCAGGCTCCCAAAGTGTTTTCCAGTGACTGAGATGATGAAGGGCTGTAACAGACTTCCAGGGTTAAGTGGCTTTTCCACTTCTCTCAGCATTCAAATAGTGGTTGGGAGTCCTTGTGGAACACGTCTTCAAGCCAGACATAAACTACGGGAGTCTTAGCAGGGATAAGCAGGTAAAATACTTCAGCATCCTCTGTCAGAGTGTGTTTTACTTGTCCCTCCCAGCCTTGGGACAAGTAAATGTGTGTTTCTGACACATGAGGAAACAGTTCCCCTCTGCCCCTGAGGAGCAGTTTGCCCCCTTGCTGTCACACCCCAGGCTCTGCCCTCGCTGCCTGCCTGGCAGCCACGTGCCATCCCAGGGATTTGGGGAGCACAAAGTCACTCTGAGGGATGAAATCCACCCTGTGCACGTCGTTTATCGCTGAATACTACGTTATCCCTGATACCTTGTAATTTTTCAGGGCCATGTAACGAAAATGTAAATACTGAAGCTTTATGTATTAATATGCCTGAAATCATTACTTAAAGATAAAACTGGTTAAATTATTCAGTTATGAAATTATCCCATTTCCACAGCAGCATATCCTGTCAAAGGAAGAGCTGATTAGCCATAAGCTGAATTTAGCCAGCAGATTTATGCTGGATTCTGGTTTATGTTTCTACATTGTACATAGGACTGATGTGAGTTTGCTCCATCATTCCAGTGCATTTCATTTTCTCATTACAGACAAGAATGACCTTTTTCAGCAAATCATGGTAAGGAGCACTACCACTCATCAGTGAAGAAGATTCATTTTATTAACCCTGTTTAGTGCTTTGGAAGTGTGTTGTGCATTCCGTGGAGGGCCGCTTGTAGTAATTTGAGATACCAGAACTTAGCAGAGGGGAAGGGCTCAAATCTGCTCTGAGCATTGTTGGTCCAGCACTGCTTAAGGGATCCCTCACAGCCTTTTGTTGGGTGGGAAAGATGTGAGCAAAGCCTTGTCACAGAAATCACACCATTTGTTTTAAATAAGAAGGGAATAATGCCAGGGGTTCTGAAGCCTTGTCACAATTCCCAGAAGGAATATGTCTCCCTGTTTGAGCTCCTCAAATTGCAGTGCCTGTGTGTCTTTCTGGTGGGTGCTTCTGGAATGTTCTGTACCTTTTGGTCTTCTGCATGATTGCTGCAAGTCTCTAAACAAGAAGCTGACAATCAGTTTTAGAGCTCCTGTGTATGGAAAAGGTTTTTTGATTACTTTTCCTTTAAAAAAGCCTGATAGCTAGATAGACTAGTAAAACTGATAGAGGAAGGGCTCTGAGCCATGGCCTTGGAAGAAAATAGCATGAGTTTAAAAAAAAAAAAAAAAAAGGTGGATATGATAGGAGACACTTTTAAAGAATAAAAGAGCTTTCTTAAGAAAGACATTGGTAAATGGCTTGGAACCTGTGGGAGTCCTGTGAGCAGACAGCAAAAGAGCCATGGTATTTATCTCCCAAAAAGGTACACCAGGAGGATGATCAGGACACAAGTGTAACGGGCTGGAGATGATCTGGCTGTACAAACTGAGAATGTGTTGGCACAGTGTGGCTGTGAGTTTGTGTGAGCTCAGCCTGGCTGTGTGATCTGCTTGCACTCGGCTTGGCCCTGTCCTGTCCTGTCCTAAGGCCTTTCATTCCCCATCAGATTCCATTTTTAATAAAGAGGATCCAACAGAGCAGTAGGGCTGGTTTTATTGGTCTGGTTGCTGTGTGCAGTTTTTCAGCTCTGGTCCCAGTGCACTGTGTGTCCTTCCTGTGCACAGGAGGATGCTCCAGCCTCAGAACTGGGCTGGGAATGGAAACCTGCAGCCAGTTTACATCTCCCCTGGAGCCGATTCCACCACGAGTGAGTCCTGCCCTTTGGCTGAAACAAAGAATTTCCTCCCACTCAGGCAGTGCCTGTGACACTATTTACGGCCTGCCAGAGTAGCTCCCAATTTGGTTTTTTAATTCTTTCTCCCATTTGGCTTAGACTCTCTTTATACACCTGTCCTGCTTTGGTATTGCCAGCATTTAGATGCTGGAGCCTCTGAAGGAGGTTGTACTGACTCACATGTGGAACTGTAATGACTTTTTATTCATATTTGGGTGAGCTGTTGAAGAGATGTTACCAAATTGAAAAGCTGCATGATTTGGGGTTGAACTATTCAGATAAAAAAAAGCTTTGAGTTTAATGGGATCCAATCATAGAGTCTGAGTAAGAATAGGACTGATACCCCACCTAATCAATTCCCTTCCTTTAAATATGGAAATCTTCAGAGCCTCTCCTATAAGAATATTCCACATATACTAACAGTCTATAGATCCTTTTCTCTCTTCACACACATTTTAATATGTTCAGAGAGTTCTGGTACAGTCTGGTTGCACTTGTTTCAAGTTGCTCATGAAATCCCACCTCTGACTACAGTGGGTTGGTTTATACATTATTCAGTAGTAAAATCCCAGCTGAATAGGGAGGAGGAAAAAAAAGTTAAGTATCGGAGTGGAAAGCTCACCAGGTCCTTAGCATAATCTCTCTGGTTCAGACCTGCATTTCTTTTTCTATTTGAGCTTGTCTTACAGTGGAGAAGAGTGTATCATTCCAGTTTTAGATAGAAGACTACCTGCTCAGCTCAGGCAGATTTAAACTTTCTCTTTTGGTACATCACATACTTTCCAACAGCCCCTTCCCCTCTCTAAAGGGATTATTGTCTAAATCTGCACCAGGTCAAGTGAAATAATTAAACACGAGCTGGCTCCACTAATTAACTTATCCACAGACCATTGTCTGTTATTAGCATTTTAAAGAGGGGCTTGGTTAACTCCTTCCTTCTAGACCTAGTACTACTTT
The DNA here is from genome assembly GCA_013397055.1 of Pachycephala philippinensis. Classification (NCBI taxonomy): domain Eukaryota; kingdom Metazoa; phylum Chordata; class Aves; order Passeriformes; genus Pachycephala; species Pachycephala philippinensis. The sequence goes on from VWZT01007632.1 coordinate 420,487, forward strand.
TTTAATAGCAGAATTCATTCCTATGAGCATCTTTGGCTGCATTTTTTACTTAAATATTATCTTCAACACGTTTTCCAGAGCATGAGTGAGTTTATGGGATGTTTCACCCTGCATCAGTGACTTTCCTTAACTGGGCATAAGAAGAAGGCAGCTTGAATGCAAAGGACTGTGACTGTCAGAAGACCAGATACAGAGTCTTGTATTCTGAAATATTCTTCAAATAGAAAGGTCTCAGTGTAAACAGCAGAGAGGCTGTTGCATGCTTTGTAAAGTATAATTTAAATTGTGATGTATCTAGTGTTTTTATAGTACATCTCATCTGGAACAGTGTCAGGATCGTGGAGTTTGTATTTGCAGAGGATGTAATACTTCCAAAAATACAGAAATGTGTGCGCAGGGACCAAAATGTGGGCGTTTGCTGTTCTGCGCCACAAATGCTGTCTATTTCCTTGAGTTCTGTACTAATTAGTATCCAGAAAGGTGGCAGAAGGTGGCTCTTTGAAGGGGAGGATGGTTCTTGTCAGACACTCGCGAGCATCACTGGGCTGGCTATAAATAATCACAGCATCAGGTACCGAGGTTTGGGCTGTTCGCCATTCACTGCAGGCTGGAGAGGGCTCGTGGGTAAGGCCAGCGAGGTGTCACGTGCAGGCAGGATGGAGCTGTGTGCTGTTCTTCCCAGAACTGCACATTAAAGCATCCAGGAGCTTGTAGTAGCAGAGCCGAAGCAGTGAGGCAGTTTGTTCTTTTGTCATGGTAACCTCACCGTTTTTCTTCCAATTTTTAAGCTAAATATTTTCCTTTCATTGCTGTTCCATTATTCCAGTTTTTAAAAAATTCGGAGGATTTTGTGTAAGAAATCCTCATTAAATAGAGTACATGTCAGTACAATCATGTTTTATTCAGGCTATTCATTTTTTGTACTTAAAATGCTTTCTGTTCCAAATGCCTTTCTAGAAAAATAAATGTGGTTTTCAGTTAAAGTAAACAGGTCACATAATGAGTGACCTTAAATCTGATGGCTCAAATTGAGAAGGGGAACTAATTGTATAAAAATGCAGTGACTCATGTTATCCAGATGTTCAATAAGTTGGTCTTTCCAGTCTTGTTTATACATCTGCCTGAAAAATAAATAGATTGTAGTTTCATATTCATACAAACATGGAATTCACCTCAGTTTATGGGGAATAATCTTGTTTATTGGTTAAAGGTTTGGGCAGATGCCCAAAGAGAGGTGAACTGGCCAGATTGATTTCTGCTGCCTGAGGATGGGAATCAGGATTCGTAAGTCAACAGCAAGTGGCTCTTGTAGAAGTGGAAAGCTTTTCTGCCACGCATCTGCTGTTCTAAAGGGAGGGTTTGATGCCACCCAGGCAAGCACGTCAGATAAAATGCCTACTTAAGAAGCATTGTAGTCACCTTCTGAAGGTGAATTTCGGAGTGATCAGAAGGGCAGTATCCTTCTCTCTTGAACTCAGGGCAAACCCTGTGGTTTGGTTGCAGCAGAGTAGAGCTGGCCCAGCCACAGAGATCTGCTGTGATTGAAATACCCTACCCTGTATTGTGTGTGTTTTGCTCACAGGGGAGCCTGTGCTGATGTGAAGTAGTAGATGAGAGGACACTCCACGCATTATTCATCCTGGAAGTGGTTTGTTTTGGAGATGTGTATGTTTCTGCAATTATTTTAGCCATTAAACTTCAGCCCTGAAAATGCTTTCATCTTGGCCGATTCCATCTTTTTGTGGCCATGGCAATGCAGAGGAGTGTGATGGGAAATGCATTACTAGATTTGTAAATTATGTGCAGTTCCCTCCGCCGTGTGTTTGATATCAGAAGACGGTGTTTGACAGAGAAGGTAATGAACAGTATTTGCTGGTAAATCAGCAGCTAGATGTGGTTTGAAAGAAAGTATATTTGAGCACAAAGAGACAATCTGGAAGTGTTACTAGTGCTCTGCACTATCAGAAATCTGCCCTACAGGTGAGCAGCAGAGCACCTTCCACCAGTGAGAGCTGGAGAGGCACTGGGTGCCTTCGTGACTTCAGGGTATCAGCTCTTGGCAAAGCAGTTGAGCAAAATTCCCTAGAAAAAAGAGCCTTCAGGGAAAACTGCAGGACATTGGATGGTTCTTTGGACAGGTAGCCCACCCCCAGCTCCTTTGGCCATGGTCACATCTCTGAAAAAAATCCCTAAGGCAGAAAGCAGGAGAATCCCTCAGCTCTGTCCATCAGATCAGAAATTGAAGCATCAGCAATCATTTATGTAAATTATCCTAATTAAGCAGGAAACGCCCCACAACATTTTCCCCACCCCCAGATTAGGACAAAATGTTGAATTTTTTTTAATTGTAATTACCAGTCAGAAAAAAAAAAATCTGGAGAGATTCAGTATTTTTGTTTTAATAGCTGCAAAAATGTCACATTGATATTGGTCTTCTAAAATGATGTTTGACATTTTAGAAGATCAATTTTTGTCAAAGCTAGCTCCGACCATTAAAACCATTTTAAAAAGGACTCTTTTGCAATGTAAAAATAAATTCCAAGTGAGGGAGAGCTTTCAAGTGCCCGTCCTTGGGAGCAGTTTCACTCTTAGCATCTTGTGATGAAAAACCACTTTGTCATAATATTCTCCACCAGTTTTCATCCTCAGGCCCCTTCAGCTCTCTATATGGTCTCTGCCACTACTGTCATCCAACCATATCAAAATGGGTATTTAGGGAAGTTCTTCTGAAAACTAATTCCAGTGTTTGCAGGAAGAGCTGTTAATGTAACTCGGAGTGACCATTGCCTGCAGTATCAGCATCTTCAAAGGCTGACTGACACATTTGAGAAATGGATTTTGTGTTACTCTGCTGACCCCAGACGCTGTGCCAGGGCAGTTCAGAGAGGGGCACAGGCACAGTCCTTTCCGTACAACTTCCAGAGGGAATAAGGAAAGCTAAATTACAGACTACATATCCAGATGTGCAGGGGAGCGTTCAAGGAAAATGCATCAAAATATCTTGCAAAAACTCATTTAAAGTTACATAAATTATTGTTTGCGTTTTCACATGCAGTTATTTTCAAGTCTAACCAGCTGTATCTGATTGAAGTGGCCCTAAATAAATACATCATTACATAAACACAACATTTGTTTGGGGATTTTTTCCCAATAAGGTCCGGACCGTGTTTGCTTCGCAGTGTTGCACAGACTGTGAGAAGGAGGTGTCTGAATTTCAATGGGACATTTTGACACAGAAAATCCCATTCTTAGTATGTTTGGAGTTTCTAAGTCGTATGGTGACAGCTACCTTAAAAGAAGACACAGTAAATAATATGGCACATATTTTGCAGAGAAATTAGAATGCAAGCAGAAAGTCCAAAGAGGTGATCACATTGCATTTCACGTTTCTCACCCCATTTCAGTACATCAAGCCGATGTCTGGTGCGTGCTGATGCACTGAGCAGGCGTTCTGCTGACAGGCTTCCAGCAGCATCTTGGGTTGCTGTTTGTTGGGAAGGGCTGGTGTTTGCTATTCCAGGAGAGCTCTTCATCACGATCCGAGGCGATAACGCCTCGCTCCCTCCACCCAGTTATCATCTCACAGATCAATTACCTGATCAAGGGTGACCCTCACCAGAGCCAGGCATTGGTTCCTCACTGCTGCAGGTCCGGTCCACGAAGTTCAAAAGTCCTTAAGCACCACTGAAGTGCTCTCTAGCAGGTCTCCAGCTTTTATAAATGAGGAAATAAACCCAATGACTCAAGGCGCAGAGACGCTCGTCTGTGCTGTCTCTGTTCCAAACCAGAATAAAACATGAAAGAATAATCTGAAAGACGTGACAGTTTTTATTGAAGAAATAATCAGAGAGACACTTATCAGAATCAGGAAACCTGCTTTATCCTTTGTTGCATTATAAATAAGAATTATATTTGTTCTTGGGAAACAAGCCTGAAGTACTCTGCAAGACGTTATTATGAGTGACGCACCGGGAGCAACTGAATAAATACTGCCTGTCTGCCCCATTAGGTGGCTTTGTTTCTTACATTTCTCTGATTCCTTTACCAGGAATGAGTTGTTTTATCATTTCAGAGGTGAGCCCTGATTGGTTTGCTCGTGACTGGGCCTGAATTCCAAGCCGGCAGAAGGGAGGATGCTGATGGCCAGGCAAGGAGTGTGGTGCTGGGGAGGAGGCAGGGGCTGGGTTCTCCAGGTGTGCCCCAGCTGCTCACTGTCCAGGTGGGCTCTCCTGCTGCAGGGAGAGCACTGTTGGCCAGAGGAGCCCATGGTGGTGTGGAGGAAGCAAGAAGAAACAGGAAAAACAGAAATGAAAGGGAGAGACATTTGTAGGGATAGAAGATAAAGGAGGGTGGAAGAGAGGAGTTTCTTTATTCCGCTGTTGTAAACTCTTGCAAAAGCTGTTAGCTCTTGGTTTGAAGGGTTGTAGAGAATGCCACTGTAGATGGAACAACACACACAGTGCAGCATCCTCTCATGATCCAGGCATCTGTCAGAGCTGCAGGCACGAGCTCTTGGAGCTGCGTGTGCCGGTTATGTCTCGCGCTAGGTGATTAGATGTAAAATTACACAGTATCATCCGATCTTGGAACATAAAACCACTTCCATGCTCTGTCTTGACTGTTCATAATGTTTCTTGGCAGAAGTTGTTGCAGACACCAGCTTTCAATCCTTCCAAATTAAATGTCAGTTGATGGCAGCGCTGTCGTCAGCGGGAGCGTCCTGCTCATCCCGCTTCCCCCGGCGCTGGGAGCGCCTCTGCACCTCCTCAGCTGGCTGATGAGCAGCTCAGCTGGGAGCAGTTTCGAAGGAGATCTTTGACTTTCTTTGGCTTCCCAGAGGAATTCGTAATTATTTCCTCCTTTATCATGGAGTGCAGCTGGAGGCTTCAGCTCCATTAGAACTGCCCTGGTAATTTCACAGTGTGAAATTTACAGCAAACTAGGGACATTAACGTTAAATAAATTTATGCAACAGCAACCCTCACCCAAGTCATTAAAAGTGTGTGCAGTTTTTAATGGATGCTTCAGCATGGCATTTGATAAGTTTGTTCATTTCTTTTCCCAGTCTGTTAAATATACGTACACACACAAATTCTTCTGCCAGAGGTATCGATGGAAGCTGGCTGTGGCCTCGGATGTCACCTCCTTGCAAACACTCTAAACGTGGCTGTAATCCCAACCTCAGTGGAGTGAGGAGAGGCTGTCACTGAGAGCAGATTTGGGGGGGTGTGAGTGTGGGTCCGTGTGCGACTCCAGTAATCCAATTGAACTATGTAGTGATTCTGAATCACGTCTATTTGAAAAGACAGGATATCATAAAGGCTGCTAACACGATGGAAAATTGTATTAAGCTGAGACAAGACAAAGTTGATTACGTGCACGACTAGTGCAGATGTGCCTGGCGCTGGTCGTTTATGCATATTGATTGATCTTAAATACAGCAGAGCAGGGGATGGGATGGGGTTTCTATGGTTATTGATTTTGTTTCAGCTCCTTGGGCTGTCATCAGAGGCTTTCAGATCCGACTGCCTTGACCGATACAAGCCCTGATCAGAACGCTTGATAAGAAAGCAGGCACGGGGCTGGTGTCCTGGCCGAAGAAAACGTGCTGGGTATGTCCTTTGAGAAGCAGATATTCAGGAACACCCCCACGCTTCAGCTCCGTGGAGCCGGAGTGTGGAATTCACTGGGAGGCTGCAGTTGGGTTTTTGGGCTGCCTGGCTGGATGTTCCCAGTGTGGGCTGTGCAGGAACAGCCTGCAGTGCTCACGAGGGTCAGTTTGCTGCGTGATCTGCTCCGCTTCACTTTGCTGGAGGAGGAGACTTGGTTTCCTAATTGTTTAATTTTGGCTGCTATAAACCTGCTGGCGCAGAACTGTTGTTTTTCCACCTCTCCCACGTTCCAAGTAGTGAAGCTGGAAACAGGAGGTTTTCATCCTGTTCTTTGGTTGTTTTCTCATTCCTTGGGAGTCTTTATTAAGACAGTTTTCTTTAGTCCTGCTCTGCCTGGAGCCACTGACCTCTGTTACTAGGCAGCCTGGCTTCCAAGGGCTCTGTGGCTCTGCTGGCATGAGTCATTTAATGGAAAGAGAGCAGGTTTGGATTAGATATTAGGAAAAAATTGTTTACTGTGAGGGTGGGGAGGCCCTGGCACAGGGTGCCCAGAGAAGCTGTGGCTGCCCCATCCCTGGAAGTGTCCAAGGCCAGGTTGGACAGGGCTGGGAGCAACCTGGGATAGCGGAAGGTGTCCCTGCCCATGCAGGGGGTGGAATGAGGTGAACTTTAGTGTTTCTTCCAGCCCAGGCTTTTCCATGATTCTCTGATCATTGGCATGGAGCTTGAAATATGATGTGGGAGTCGAATAAGATGCTGGTTTTCTAATAAACAAAGTATTTAGGAGTAGAGATAATTAGACATCTAGCAGTCAGTAAAAAGGATTTGTGGATGTTTGCCTTGGGAATTCCCTAAAATTCCAGTCTAAAAACTAGTGAGGGTTTATATGTGTGGGCATTTCCACCTCCCTAGGCTGGGTGAGTCTGCTGACACAGGTGAGTTTTCATGATTATTGTTTAGCTCTCAAAGAGGAATTTGTAAGCACGTTGAATTGAGTGCATATAACTTACTTTGATTTATATTTGAGCTGAGGTGAAAGAACTCTATCTGTGATTATGGACATCAAAGACAATATATTGAAATTCAGTTTTATAATGTACACATCATTTATCAAATCTCTGCCCAATAATGCCATTGTTTGCTGCACAGAAATACAACGTGATGGATTACCTGCTTCCCACCAGCTTTCTGAAGGCCAAGGAAGATAAACACAGGATTCTTGTAGAAATGTCAAGTTCAGGCACAGGAGAGGGACTGAAACAAAAAAACCTCAGGGCAGTTAGCAAAATTCATAAGCAGGGTGAGAATTTCAGGGACCTTACAGTTTTCAAAGGAAACAAGTTTCTTTGTTTCTTGCTCTCACTAAGAGCACGAGCGACCCACCTGCTGCAGGCAGAACGTGTCACCTTTTGCAGAATTTGGCCTGGTTTAGTGCCTGCTCTTGAGATGCTGATGATCTAAAAAAAGCACATTTTTTACGGCTAAAGCAGCAGCGATCTGGACTTGGATCCATAACAGCCAGATCTTGCCTGGAATCTGAAAAAAAAAATCTTAGAAATATGAATTTCAAATTAAAACCAGGAAAAAATAAATAGCAGAAAACACTTTTATTTCTTGCTGAGCTTCTATTCAGTTCCTGCTTCCTGTGTTGAGAGTGTAAGTTGTACTTGGGCAGGAAAAAAAGGAAGCCCACAAACATAATTGCAAGCATGTCTAATTAGGCAGAGCTATGTAAATTTAGCGTTTCTACATGATTATAAATGTCAGGAGAGCCTTAGATAAGACATGAGAGTTTTGAGTATCTCTTGTGTACCTAGTCTAAAATGTCCTTATTGCTAATCCTATTCATCTGGAGTTGCTTCCTAATTAGAATATTTATGGGCTAATAAGGAGGTGAACAAGACACTCCAGTTCAGTTCCAAAGGTGAGAGTAGGGATTCATTAGACTCGGCGTCTCTGTTTTGATTGCTGTACAATGTAATTAACATTGTGCTAGACAATCATTTTAGAGTTACCTTAACAACAAATGTTTAAGAAGATTCCTGTTGTTCTGTCTTTGTGCCTCGGTCTGCTGAAATCAAAAGCAGTGATGTCAGCAGCTTTGAGAGATTAGGGGGTTCCTGGATGGCTTTTTTCTTGTTTTATTTTATGAACTGTTTTGACCTCAGTCTGTCAGTTACTGATGTTTCTGAGTTTTGGCCATGCCAGCTAAAAGTGAATCTGGTTTGCATATTTTATGAATTCATGTTTTATAAATTTTATATCACTAGGACCTGCTTTAGAGGAAATGCTTGTTTTGATATTTTGGTGGTTTTTTTCAGAATTTTCACTCACATGTCTATAGCCAGTGACCTGATATAAAACAGAATTTTTAAAGTCAGATATAGCTTAGCTGGTTTTAGGTTATACTTACCGTGAAAGCACTGGGAGTGCCTGATATTCAGTGTCTGACTCTCTAATTCTTCTTCTGGAAGGTTCTTCCCCACCAGGAGCCCCACTGAGCCCAGGCACAGCAGCAGCAGGAAAATGCCTCCTGCATCCAGACTGAGAACCAGGCAGTCCTGAGTTCCACCCGGTGGGATTAGAGACCTTACTGATCCACCGCTGTGTGAGGATTTGGATGCTTCCTTAGTGGGATCATCCCCTCTCTTCCCCGCTGAGGGAAGGTCCAGTCCTTGCCCACCCGTCCAGGCCAAGAGCTTGCAGAAGACATCTTCCAGATTTCTTCCTGCTGCCTCCTCTGGCTTTTGCAAGATGTTTCTTACTTCTTGCTGCCAAAGCTCCCGTTGTGAAGGGCCCCTCAGCACAGCCTAAGGAGAGATTCTCTTTCCCTGAGTCCAAGGGGGAGCTGGGAGGATTGCCAGCCCCAAAACCCTGGGACATTGCTGCTCAGGCCAGGGAAGCTGGGGGCAGCTCCTGAGGGATTTTGGAAAGGACAAGACACAGAGTTTCTGTTCTCCCTCCCACATCTCCCTTTGCTTTAAGCTCTACTTCTGTCTGCAGACCACATCTGAGTTCTGCAAAGCAATGGCCATAATAAATACAAGTGCTAAATTGTTCCTTTATTTTTGCCAGTGCTGTGGCCGGTCTCAAAGCCAACTCCTTTTCAAGGGCAAGCTGATCAAGGTGAAACCTGGGGGGCTTGATCTCCTCTCTTCACTTTCCTTTCCATACTGAGAAATGATCTGGTTTTCTGAGAAAACAGCGTTCTGTGGCTTTAAAGGTGTGATCAGAAAAGTTGTTAAGATGTCAAGTCACGTTACCTCAAGTCTTCTCTGTATAAATTACAGTGAGGTACGGTGATCTCATAAATAATGATAAATATAGCAACATTCTACTGCTGATGGAAATCATTATCAGCCATTATCAACTTTAATTAATATATTCACATTATTCAAATCCAGGTAGAAAATGTTCCTTGGCATCGAGTCTAGAGGAATATGGATTGTGGCTTTTGTGCAGCTTGAAAAGCAGCTGGCAGCAGTAAGGCAGCTCTGGGAAAATATTTTGTTTAGACTCAGGGTCCAGCACATTGATTGTCCCTTAGATGTCCCCCATTTTCCATGCTTGTGTGCAAGAGCTGGTAGATATCTCATTTTCCAGGGTTATTTCTTTCCTTGGAGCACTGCTCCTGCACCAGAAGAGCTTTCTGTTGTTTGTGGCATCTCAGTTGTCTCCGTAGCAACCAGGGTAATGCTGGGGAATACACAATTGAAGATGCTGGAGATGAGTATTGGTAGCAAATGTTCTTTAACATGAAAAATGAGTGAAAACAAACAGAAAATATGGGCTAAATAAACCTCTGCTAGTTCTAAATGGAATGGTTCTCAAAAATTTCCATTAGAACTTAACAGCTTTTTAAATAAATAACCAGTATGTCCCCTTCCATCTGAGGGTTTCCATCTGTTGATTGTATTTGTTTGCTTTTCTCCCATTTGGTGAAAATCCCGAGGCCCAGTCCTGCTGCACACCCAGCCGCTGGGCATGGGGCTGAACATTCCCTTCCTTTGGAAAAGGATCTGAAAAACACCACCAGACAAATGTACCCCACCTGCCACTCCAGGAGCAAACCCATAAACCCTGCACCCACAGCTCCTGCTGCCCCTGGAGCATGGCCAGAGGCCTGTTTGCAGCTTTCCAGGAGAGACAGGAGGGTTTCTGAGAGCAGGAATTCCCTGTGTGCCCACTGTGCTCAGCCTGCCCCACACAGCCAAGGGCAGAGGGCTCTGCTTTATGCACACAGGAGAACATGTGGGAAACTGCCTGGAGAGATGCTCCTGCATCCATCTTATCCCTCTGTGCCCACCCCTGCCCTCTCAGCGTGCCAGGAGCTCCTGCATCCCTCTCATCCCTCTGTGCCCACCCCTGCCCTCTCAGCATGCCAGGAGCCTGGCTCATGGCATCTCTCCACAGGCAATGCAGAATGTCCGGGACAATTCCTGTCCCTCGGACATGCACCTTCTAATGTTTAGAGCAAAGAAGGTGCCAGCCCAGGATGGTATTTTCTGTTCCAAACAGAGGGGTGAAAATGGGATCTCTGTGGTGTGTGTGGTGTTTTCCAGGGGAAAGCTCCCATCAGTGATTCCGTGGGCTAATGGCTTAGTTAGAGACCTTAATGACTCAAAGTAAGGAGCTGTTACAGCTGGTGTGAGATAGCACTTTGTTTCTGCTGTCAGATAATACATCTCTAAATCTGGACTGTTCTGACATTTCCTTTGAGAAAAAAAGAAATAAAAAATCCATACGGCTCCCATTAACCAAGAGAGAGAGGTAAACACTCTTGTTAGTGAGGTGAGATAAAACCTTTTCACTCTGGGACGCAAATGTGAGTTCAGCTTATGATAAAATTAAATACATTTCATGATCTCACCTTACTCCCCACAGGGAGTTAATCCATCTCACAAAATTCTTGACACATACTTATCAGAGCCTCCAGCTTCTTCTGGGAGAGACCAAGGACCAGAGTCCTCAATCCCTTTGCATTCTGCCTGAAGAGGATGGTCCCACGATGTCCACATGGAGCCTGGTTTTACAGCCCTGCTTCTTTCTTGAAGTGAATTATCTCAGCTTCTGGTTCTTCTACTTTCCCAGCATGGTTTTGTCTGAGAAGTGGAGGAAATACAGCATCACACATACAACATTTACTTGGTGTAGGTTCATACCCCTGAAACCGAGGTGAGGGCTGCACAGAAGCTTAGCTTTGCATGCTGCTGTAGGAGTAGGAGAAATGCTAACTTGCTTTTCCAAAAGTACACGTCTCACCGGTATTTTGGAGAGTATTAAACTTGGAATCTCATCAGCTCCTTCTAAACCTGCTAAGATGTTAAACTGGATTCTGAAGAAAACAGAGATGCAGTTTTGGGGATGTTTCCCTTGAGGTGTACAGGCAGCTGAGATTTTAGAGCATGGACCACAGATGAGATGGTTTCATTGAATTCCACATCACAACCAAAGCAGAAACAGTTCATTTTGAGGGAATTCTTTATCCCACAGCGTCCCTTTTCCTTTGTAATTGCCAGAAATTATCAGTACTGGAATAAAGGCTATTGTTTGCAACTAACATAGCCTGAACAAATTCCAGCTCACACGTGGTACCCTGAAGTGGGATAAGACACCCTAGGTTTATGGCAGGTGATGGGCAGCATGAAGCAGATCCTGTGGAAGGACTAAAGCACTGTAAATGCACACCCCAGCTTGTCTCACAGCAATTTTTTATGTACCTATATCCTCAGTCTGCAGTTACATTTTTGGGCTGGTTCTGTCAGTGAGCATAAAGCAATGAATTGCTGCCCTGAACTTACAGTCAGTTTATTTACAGGTGCAAAAAGTTTCTTTTTGGAGTAATTCTGCTCAGGGAACTGGTGCAGCTCAGCAAAAGGACTGTCTTGCACATAGAAACAGGTCTGAGCTGAGGGTGGGGGGAAAGGAAGTAACATTGTGAGGGTGGATTTAATCAATATAGTTTTACTTCTGTGCATAAAAAAGGCTTAAAACTGCATTCAGCATCTCCAACTGGACTCTCCAAATGGATGAATCCCTCTGGAAATAGAGCCTTAATTCCTCTGCCTGTTCCCCATTTGAGAAACAGGAATAATTCTCAGCTTGCAGAAGTTTAATGAGCATGAATTTGTCAATATTTATGCCTACAAAGAAAATAAAATATGCTGGGATTATTTATAGCATTTCAGTAAGCTCGTCAGAGCAGCATCATATATGATCAGGTCATGGGTTAACAAGGATTAATTATCTCGTCAGAATTGTGCTTTGCAATTTTTCATTTCAGTCTGTTACTTTTGAGAATTTGATAATGTAGCCTACTAAATTCAGGGTCATTTTGCTTCTTGTATGAAATTCAGCACTTCACTACATAAATGTTTTTTAAGAGAAAATGTGGCCAGAATTGGAGAGAGCTGAAGTGCTGAAATTCCCTCTTGCAGCTAATAGCCAAGAAAATGCTACATTCCTCCAATTTTGTTACTTCAGGAATTGCATTTCATCACATAAAGGTGGTTGGCAAGTTCCTCTTTCATACCTCATGGCAATGTGAAGTTAATTCCATATTACAGGAACCTGGGAGGTTGTCAAGGGGGTCTCAATGATGCCAGTTCCTTTATAAAATTTCCCTTGCTACGATGGAACCTGCTCCTAAAGGCCTTTGACACTTTGCAAAGATCCTGCACATCCCTTAGATGACAAAAAGCATAGAAATTAAGTGCTGCTTGATTAAGGCCCTGATCTGGGAAAATTAAATTTTGCCTTCAATTATTGCAGTGGCTTGTGGCTGCTGCTCCATCCTCTTGTCATGCACAGCCACCAGAAAGGGCCCAAGGTACCCTTCCAAAGGTCTCACTGTGCAGCTGGGACAATTTAGGATTATCAAAAATCCTCCTTGGTCTACTCCCTCCTCTTTCAAATTAATAAACAGGGCATTTAATTTCACACTCCATCTATCAATCTGCTGCTTCTGGAGCTCTGCTCTGACCAGACCTGCTCCTGCAGCTGACATGGAGCAGTTTTCCTCCGGATGGCAGCGACTGCTCTCTCTGGAGTCTCACCTGGATGTGCAGAGACTCGGCTGAGGTAGATCTGATTAAGGCTGACAGGCTCAGTATGGGGAGGAAAACGTCCCTGCTCATCACAGCAGCTCTGGCAGTGGCACTCTCCCAGCCTGGCGTCTCAATCATTTCGTTTATCAGCAGTTTTTCGGTTTATCATGAAGTCATTTGTTCCTGTTCCTCACTTGCCCGGTTTTATCTCCTGTCTGAAGCCCTCTGAGCGGGCAGTGCAGTGAGCTGTGCTCTCCAGAGCAGAGAGCAGGTACCTGGAGTGTGGTGAAGCCCTGCTGGAGCTGGGCCGTGGCACCCTTGGAAAAATGTCTGCAAAGCCCCTGAGTCACCTGAGCCTGGGGTTCAGACCTCACTGTGCTGTTTCTCTGCTGAGTCTTTGGGTATAATTGAACCCAAAACTGAGTTTGCTCAAATGCCCTGCAGCCACTTCCCATTGCAAACCCATGATGGGTCAATACAGCAGTCAGTATTTTCCTGGGATCCCAGTTTCTCATTGCCCAAATGCTGTACCCCAGAGAGCAGTGAGTGCTGACAGCCATCAGGAAGCTCCATGGGAAGCCCTGTGCTATGAATGCTCTCTGCAAATAGTTCTTCATTTTGGTGGCCTTCCTTTTGTAAGAGTACACATAATTATCCATTTGTGACTTCACTCAAATCCATTAATACAGTGTTTAATAAAAAATCTTCCTTTTCTGTTTGTCTAATACAGCTAGATAGAAACATCAGGATCATTAGCTTGTAAAAAAAGCTGAGATGCCTCCTTCAGAAAAGTATAGCACTTTATCCTCCATTAATCCTAGATCTTGCTCAGTGAATGATTGGTACCACTGAAATAGTTGTAGCTGTGTAGCATTTGATAAGTTATCACAAACTTTATTTCTGTATTTTGCTCTGGACCTAAGTGTTTTTTCCATCAGATTCAGTCTGAATTGTCACCCTTGTTCTACACCAAGGCAAAGTACAACAGTCAAGTACTGAATCAACTGCATGTCTTTATTTTCTGTGTGTTACGTCTTTAGCATTATTAATATATAGAAAATTAGCAAGATCAAATATTGCTCATGTTCAAATGCCTTTGTTTCTTGTCATGGGTCAGAATTCCCAGCCAGAAAAAAAGAAAAATCCTTCACTCACAGGACAGGCTTTCAGTTAATTTTCCCACAGCACTGGAGATCTTTTTCGTTGCACCTGTTTTCATGTAGCCCTTCTCCGAGTCAGGGAAACAAAGCCTTTGCAGGCAGAGCTGGTTTTGACAAAGTCCCCCTTTACTATTTCCAACTTCACAACCAAACTGAATTTCTTTTCCAGAAGTTGTCAATCACATTCTCCCTCAGCAAATCGACACAACGTGACCCTGCCCACACAGGGTGAAACAGCTCTTAAGAGAAATACAATAGGGAGCATCTCACATTAATCTCTCCTCTGTTATTTGACTGTTTTCCACTAACCTTTTCTGCCAAATTTAATTAAATCAGCTGCTTTTGTGGCTGTAACCTGTTCCTTCACTGTTTGGACATTCCCTTCAATTCATAAGGCACATATGATGTGCAGCCAGCAGGGACTTAGCCAAGCTATTTTCTTAAAATAATTCTCAGCAATGAATAACGAATGACACCAAATGGGTTTATTTTATCCAGACCATAAGGAGTCAACACAGTACAGATGCCCCAGACTTGTGTTGTGCTCCTGACTGCCAATAATTTTAAAATCCAGGATCTCAGTGTTGTACATGCCACATGTATACATATAGGATTAGACAACATGGTTTGAATATATTACATTTATTTTATTTTTTTAGTTGCTGCACTGATAAGTTTTAAAAAACCTCACGTTCCTCAGAATAAAAAGGTCTGGCTACAGCAGTGGTGTCATGAGTGTGGAATTTCAAGCTTATCTGCAAAAATGAGACCAGGTATAAATAATGAGCAATATTATGAATATTTATTCACCTACACTGATCCTCTTGATGATCTTTTTAAAGCTTCCAGCCTGACAGAGCTTAAAGAAGGCAGTTTTACCTGAATTGTGAAAGGTTTTTCTTCCTCTTTCTAATCAAGCGTGATATACCAGAAAACAAATCAGGCTGATAAAAACAGAAGTCAGGCTTACAAGAAAAACAGCTGTAGCAGCTAAATGGCTTAAAGCAGAGAAAGTAGGAAAACAGCATGTGGGGCTAATGATGGGTGGTTTTCAGGTTTCAGAATACATTAAGGCATTCTCCCTGTTTATTAAATTGCTCTGGCAGCATTTGACAGCAAAGGTTTTGTGGATTATAAGAGTGCAATGGACATAACTAGGATATTTTTTTTATCCTAAAGCCTGGCCTTTGGGTAATCACCAAGAAGTTACACGCTGTAGGAGGAATTTGCTTTGCACAAGTCCAAAGAAGGTTGTTTTTTACTTTAAAAAAAAATAATGTTTCTGAGATTGTTGTTTACTTTCCCTTCTCTGCCTTGAGATTTTGATTTTTTTCTGTCTCAGCACTCACTCCTTTTGTCAGTAAGTGGCAGAAACCACCTGGAAGCAGCATCAATTTACTGCTGGCATATTTACCAAAGGGCACCTCCCTGCAGAACCAGTTGCTGTGTGACCACCCCGACTTTGAACTATTGCTCGTCTCTCCCTGCCCAAGAAGAGCCAAGTGTAATTTCATGGTTTTACAGAAATTGCCTCAGCCAAAAGTTAGAAGGCTTATTATTCCTCAGGTCTCCTTTTAAGTGCTTTTTGTGAGGTGACCTGGAATCTCTGGGGCATAAAGGCTGGAAAGTGCTGATGGGAGTTGGTCGGAGCTGGTTCCTGTTCTGGGAGATGCAGATGGACACCAGAGGGAAGGGGCTGGAGATGGGAGCTCTGCAGCCTCCCTCATCCCAGTGGTCGAGTGCTTCAGCCAACAAATGGATTTCTGTAACACTGTTACATAAGAAACAGTTTTAATTTCATTTTAAAGTGTTATTTTCAATTTCTTTGACGCACGGAAAAATTAAATGACCTGCTAAAGGTCACTTGGGGAGGGGTTGGGAAAATGCTAAAGAAATCCAGGTCTTCCAAGCAGCAGCCCACAGCCTTAATCACAACCCTCCTCTGTTTTGGCACAGTGGCTGTAGTCACAATCGAAATACATTATCCAAGATATTCATCACATCTCTTTTTTTAAATGGAATTTATCTGTAGCTCTTGCCAGCTCACTGCCATCCCCTTGCATGACTGTCAGAAGCAGGTAATTCAGTTTCCTTATTTCTGTCCTGCTTCCTTGTGGACTTATATCTGATCTGGAGTTTGGATCACTGAAAAGAGAAATGCCCATTTATAGTGATTCTGTGATTCTAATGTTGGTATTAAATGAGAGAACCATATGAGAAGCTCATTAACTGACAGCCTTTCTAAACAGAAAAGTTGATATTATCCAAGGACAGAGACACTGTAATAACAGAAATTCTGACAATAATTTTGATAATAATTCTAATAATAGTTTTGAAGTCAGCTCATAGCACCTGAGTAACTTCATTCAAGTTTTGACAAATGCCCGTGCTCAAATATCCGATAAGAAATGTTGTGGCCTCTGTTGCCTGCCCTCTGCAAGCTGAAATCTAGAACAAGTATCAGGTTAATAACAAACCCCACCGTGCTGTTAACCTTGGACACAGCACACTTCTAAACATGCTGCTGCCACCAGGGGTGGCCAGCTGGGGTCAGAGCCTGGCAAACCCTCTGCAAGGTGCGTTTGGGTCACTTCACTGTTTCGGTGGATGTATTTTCCTTTCTTTGGGCAGAAGCTGTGGCATTGAAATTCCACATTTTCCACTGCAGCTTGGGTATTTTTTCAAAACCTTGATAGCCCAGGCTTGGTGTCTAATCCCTTAGGGGTAAAACTCCAAAAAAAAGAAAAAAGTTTCTATCCCAGACGAATGTGGTTGCAGCACATTGCACTCAAAGCACCTCTGTTCCAGTTTAATACAGCCCTTCCTATGCACAGTATTGCTGGCACCAGGCATTGTTAAAACAATCATTAAAAGGATCCATCAGGATCCCCAGTCTGTGTCACCATTTCCAGTTATCTGTCTGCTGTGGGTAGGTTTTGTTTCTTTTTTTTTTGTTTCTTTCTTTTTTTCTGGTTTTGTTTCAGGGCTTTTTAGTGCCTGGAGTTGCTATTCCTGAGCTTCCCTGTGTATCCCTGACAACTGGCAGATCGCTCTCGGAGCCGAGATGCTCAGTCAATATCTCTGCTCCTGGAGCTGTTCAGCAGCATCCTGGCACCCACCATGGGGTGAGGTGGATGAGTAATTCTGTTTGGTTCACAGACCTTCTGTCTGGGAGGCTCCAGGGAGATGGGGCCAGGATTCTGGAAGGCTTTTGGGATGCCTGCTGGGGTCTGCTCGGTACCTAGTGCGGGAAAGGTTTCCACTTCACCACTTCCCCTGTCTGAGTGATGCAAGAAAAGGCAGCCGTGGGCAGCAGCCACTGAACTGTTTGGTCTCACGCTACTAAAAGGCCAAACAGAGTAGACTCCTGAAAGGCTTTCTGGCATTCTTTGATGTTGTAACCTCTGTGTGATAAAAAGATCGTATTCGCTTTCTTTCAGGTAACTTTTAAAGCACTTCCTCGTGCTTTCATAGGAAAGCTCAGCTCTCTGTTGCCGGGTGTTGTACCCACCACCAGAGGCTGTTTTGCTTTCAGAAGCTGCCACACAAAAGAGGAGATGGCTGCTAAAAGCTGGAGCTGGTCCCATTTACACTTACGTGGGAGATTCAACACCTGCCCTGGGAGAAGCTGGAAAAGTTAATGGTGTGTCTGGTGGTTCCAAATGGGATAAAAGGTGTAAATTGTAACACATTAATATACTATCATAAAGTGCAGTAGCTTAAGAGAGGATGAGTCCTATAAGGTGTGAGATCCCCCAGGTTACATGTCCCAGGTGCAGAGAGGGAAAGTGTTAAAAAGAAGTTTAATTGCAGGTTGTTAATCAGGCTGCCAGGAGAAACCCATTAAAGGTGGATGTCAATATAGCTCCAGTGCCAAATGAAAATCCTGAACTTGGCTATGGATCTTCATTTGTCTCAGAAAAAATGGTTTTTGAAGGTGACTGGAACAGGTCCTCCTCACTGAGGTGTGGATGGAACCACTGTGGGTGGTGGGACTGAGGCTCTTCCTGACACAGAGGAGTTTGTTGGTGTTCAGGTGGTGGCGAGTTTGGTCAGAGGGTCACAGGAACACCCAGGGTCTGACCAGCACCTCACAGGCCAGGGTGTCACAGGCCAGGGTGTCACAGGCCAGGGTGTCACATCCACACCTTTGCCAGGGAGAAAGGCAGCCTGGAGAGCTCAGGGCTGTTCCCAGCAGAGAAAACTGAGCCTTGCTGGACAGGGACAGAGCAGCACTGCCCCTGCCTGGGGCTCTGCCATCACAGGGAGCTCATAAAATCAAATACCCCAGAGGCTTGTGGGAGAGTTTGTTTATTTGTTTTTAAATTGGCTTTCCAGGCTCTGGTGCAGTATTTATTAATGGTGTGTTTGCCATCTCTGATACCCAAAAATGTGAACATCAAGTCTTCACTAGTATGCAAAAAAAATTATTTAGAAAACAAATCACAAGAATATCTCATAGTCGTCTCATTGATGTTGCAAAATTAAGGGGAGATGAAAAAAACGTAGATATAAAGAAGATGTGAGGATAACCACGGGAGGAAATAGAATTTAGATTTTCTGCCTCCTTCACCAATAGCTTCCTGCTAATACATCCTACATCCTGGTAACCTTATTTGCTTTACCAGACGTGATGCTAAAATTAGTTAGTCATACATTTCTCAGGAAGTAGTAATTAATTGGACAATATTTGTACAGAGCTTTGAAAATGTAGGTCCTAATTTTGCAAACCCTTTGTCCATAATGCAGATTAATTTAATCACATAATTACTGCATTTCTGGACTTTGGTATACACAGTTCCCCAGCTCGTGTGTGATGTATAATAATTGGCTGTGTAAACTGGCAATAGCCACATTTCTCAAATACTGCGTGTGCACGTTTGAAAATTGGGATCACAGGTAGCACTCCATTACTAGGACTTGATTTTAAAATACTTTGTTCTTTTCTACTCTGTCTCTGAATATGATTTACTCTTGTTTATACCCTCTCTCAGCAAGACTGTGCACAGCTCAGCCAGGGATTTGAGCTGGCGCTTTCCGTGCCAGCCTCTGTCTCGATGGGGAGAGCCACTTGCAATAGCTGTAATTTTGTCTGGGGCACCTGGTCCCTTGTGTGTGCCAATGGCATGGGCTGGTTCAGTGATAATGATCAGTGTTAAGCCTTAAAGCATTTTCACATGAACATCCCGTGCTATTTGGACTGAAAGGGGTTTTCTTCTTTTTCTTTTTAGAAAGTTGTTTGTACACAGAGAATGCTGAGAGATCTCCCTTCTGCTTTAGCTCAATTTGTCGTAATTTCTACCTAGACCAAGAGGATTTAGCCCTAATTTAATACATTCTTTTGAACATTTTTGCTCACCAGACCCTGTATTAAATTGCTCCAGCATCTCACTCCTTTAGCGGTGAAGGACCTACTAATTTCCAGCCTAAATTTATTCATGGCCAGCTTATAGCCATTTGTTCTCGTGTCAACATTGTCCTTTAGTTTAAATTGCTTCTTTGCCTTCCCAGTGTTTATCCTCCTGATGTTATTTATAGACAGCAATCATATCTGCTATCAGCCTTCATTTTGCTAGACTAAACAAGGCAGGCTCTTCCAGGCTCTTCTCCAGTGATGGGCTCTTCAGTGCCGGCACCTGGTTGGATCCGGGGGCTCAGCAGAGAGCACGAGGGCCTGGATTGTGTTCAGCATCCCGATGAGCCCGGGGTGCTTGGCACAAGGAATCGGGACTGCCAGGTGTGCAGTGCTGAGAGCTGCACACGGGGTGTTTGCCAGCAGCATTCGTGCCTTGCCCGGCAGCAGGGAGCTGGTGGGACATGGGGACAGCCCTCCTTCCCTGTGTCCTATAAAACAGCTTCCAGGAAAGGGATTTTTATTGGCCCCTTGCTAAATTATCCTGCATTTTGTGCTATCAAATCACACCTTTTTTCTGTTATCTAATTGCCAGCTTACCCTTCTTCCAAGCGGCCATTCCTCCTGCACTGCTACCTTTTTAACCAAGCCCTTGACTAATTTCCCATTAACCAGCTTAACAAATTTCTTCAGCTAATTCACATCCTTTGGAATTTAGCTGATGTGTTTCTTTGGGGCACTTATCAGATGATTGACAGAAGAAGAGCAGACAGATTAGATCTGCCACAGTTCCTTTAATTATTCCTTCCTTCATAATTTTTTCCTTCAAAAGCCCTTCTTGGTTTTTAGGTCAGACTAAAAGCTCTGCACTTACCAAGATGAGGTTTTTCCTTGGCTGAAGTAGAAGCAGCACGTTGGCTTTTTTGTAGCATGAAAGTTTGTTAGATTTATTAAAAATACTTGCCACGGGACCTCCCACAGGCTTCATTGGGGCTGG
This sequence comes from Pachycephala philippinensis, assembly GCA_013397055.1. Classification (NCBI taxonomy): domain Eukaryota; kingdom Metazoa; phylum Chordata; class Aves; order Passeriformes; genus Pachycephala; species Pachycephala philippinensis. Next base: position 440,655 of record VWZT01007632.1, read on the forward strand.
GTTTTTAGCCTAGACCCCCTTGGGCCACAGACTCATTTCTTGAGTTCCACAGCATCACCATCAGAGCAAACATATAATAAATGTTAGGACCATTTTGGTTTACCTCTACACTGTAGCTCCTGCCCTGTGCTATTTAAAATGTCGTTTTTGTAAAGAAAGAGAATAGGAGAATTATTCTGTATGATCAAAATGCCATCGAGAAAATGTCTCTTGTGCTTGGGGGCATGAGGCTGCCTTTTTTTTTTTAATAGTCGTAACAATAATAATACTATTAGGACAACAAACTGAGATGCCCCTGGAGATGATGTGACAAATTGGAAGGACATGCTGAAATTGAAATTGATTGAATAGTTCAATAAAATCAGCTTAATGCACAAAAGCAAAAAGATTAGCTAGAGAAAAACAAAAAATCAGTAATTTGTTATCTGCTGGGGCCGATCTCACTGGAGATTGAATTAGTTATAAACTAAAACTAGGCACTTGAAAAGAGCACCCTTATATGCCCACAGTGCTGGAGCCTTTCGGATGGAGCTGGGTGTGGATGGCAACCGTGTGCCTGAAGGTTTGGCAGATCACATCTCAGACTTTTTCCATTTTGTGAACTGTGGGTAGACTTGATCTTAAAGGTGTTTTTCAACCTAAGTGTTTCTATGGTTTCCTATGTCTGAGTTCTGTACAACTGCCCACACCATTCTCTGTGTCAGAGTCCACTTTTGCTCTAAACACAACAGTTCTGTGTTCAGCTGATGGAAAACAGTGCAGCTTTGGGCATGTCTCTGGGATTCCCCCAGCAGCTCACTTGTGGTGTGTATCTGATGGCTGCAGCTGCCTCTGGTACCCTGAGATACCATCCTTCCCTTCTTCCCATCCTTCTGCATCAGTTCTTCGTGGCTGGTACATTTGCACTTTACTAAATTCTGGCCATTCTCCTTCTCTTTTTTTCTTTTTTTCTTTTTTTATTTTTTGTGTTTGTGTTATGATCTGATCGATACCTTTCTTTTAAACTTCTTTAATTTAGTGCTCTGAATTTGTGCAGGTTTTTGGTTTTTTTATTAACACTGTGCTGCAGAGCTCAGTGAACAGTGCTTTGTTAAATAAAACAACTCTGTTGCAAACCTGGGGTCTGCGAGTACACACACACACACACACACACACGTTTTTGTCATTTACATGAAATCTGCTGCTACTTTTTTAAGTATCCTCCCCATTTTTATGATTTAAACCTTCTGTGATTTAAACCAAAGTATTTGGCCTGTTAGGAAATACTTCCATCAGCCTCCCAGGTTGTCTATAACAGAGAATAAGGAAGGAAAAGCTAAACATGAAAGAGAAATTACATTCACTAATAAGGACATTTCAGGCTTGTGAAGTGCTTTCCACATGGAGTAACGAACGGCACCTTCTTGTGTGAGGCAAAGCAAGGGCTAACAATAGTTTCTCCCTCATGTTTTATTATACAAGATAGGAAGAGATAATGAAAGTGCATTTCCATAATATATTCCAGTTGCAAGGTGCTGATGGATCCCCGAGTGTGATGTCTTGTCAATTTAGCAGGTCAATTAAAAGCCCTGGAATCAAGATAAAGCTAAAATGCAGACCTCTTATTCTGGCAATTCAGAAGAATTAAAGAATTGAGCCAATTACAGCACTTCAAGCATGTTTATGTGGGAATAAAGAGACCTAATTGACCTAATTCTTGCCCTTTGAAACTTCAGAGGACATTTAACATTTTACACACACTTGTAGCACTGGCACCTTAAAGGAGCAGCCCTGGGTACCTGAGCTGTGTTCTGGGAGTAGTTGGTCTTTCCTTGCATCAAAGTCCCTGCACTTGACTTCACAAAAAAGCTTTTCCTGCATAAAATTCTGCCTCCACTTGGTTTGCACACCTTTTGGGCTCTCTGATGTGCCACCTGCAGCTGTAAGGAACAGGCTCATGTTGAGCTTTTGGCTGGGTCCTTGCCTGGTTCTCAGGCATCCCTTTGCCCACATTTCAGGAGAGGAGCTTTGCTTTCCTATCTGCCTCTAAAGTGCTCTGTGAGCACGACACGTAATCAATAGTAAATTCTGCAGATCTAAATGAAAATTTATTGTTGAGGCCAGTTGTAAAGATCAGGAGACTTTTCTTGGTGCAGGCAGATATTCCTAAATAAAGAGACGTCCCAGGGAGATTTGTACACATGCAACATCAGATGGCCTCTCCTATTTTATTCAGGTTTATTTTCCAGTTGCATTGACTTACAGCATCCCTTAGAACTTCACTGTGTGATTTTTATGGCTGGCTCTGTGAGGTTTTTCCTTTGAGAGCTGTGTTGTAGGGGGTGCTCAGGAATTTAAATTAGTTCTGCTGAACTGCTGTTTATTGCTCTGAATTATTTTTTTCTTCCATACTGGACTCAAATTCTCCTTATTTACCAAGATTGTGCTAAGGATTGAAACATGGAGAGCATTTTAATGCTTTGTGGGCATCAAACTGTGTGAGCAGAACGAGCTGGAGGGCCGCCAGGCAATGTTGATGTCAATTTTGGGGGTATAATGTTCTTAGCAGTGTTTTCAGTGAAAACACATGAACAAAACTTTCACTGGTTTTCAGAAGACAGAAGCTAATGTTGCAGAAAATGCTTAAAAGTTAATAAAAATGTCAGCTTCAACCAGGACTTTTGCCCATAAGACTTTTATTTTCCCATGAGACAAGTGATGTCCACCAATCTATGTAAAAATCACTTCAAATACGTTGCAGAAAATTTTATTGATTTTTTTCTTACTAACATTTTTTTATGCAATTAACCTTTTAGTCCACTTAAAGATCGCATTGTATACGAAAAATAAACCAAGGCATTTTACAGGGTGCGTTTTTGTTTCTCATCTTTTCCTTTTCTTCTCTTTTTTTTTTTTTTTCTTTTTCCAGAAAGTTCAGCAGTACATAGTCATTGTTCAAGCAACAGATATGGAAGGAAATCTTAACTATGGTCTCTCCAACACGGCCACAGCGATCATTACAGTGACAGATGTGAATGACAACCCCCCCGAATTCACCACCAGCACTGTGAGTATGGACACATCAGCAGGGTGATGCGTGGGCACGGGTTTGGAATTCAGGGATGTTGATATCTGATGTCTCTCCAAGATTCAGATAGGAGGAACTTTGATGGATAACTGTGGAATAAAGACTTTCAGGGGAGGAAAAGGAAAAAGGAAAAGACTGATTCACAAAGCAGCGAAACTATTTGGTGACCGATTTGGCCAAGGCACTGAAGGAGCTGAAATAACGTGGCAAACAGCCCATGTCTGATTGCACCAAAGAGGATGCAGTTGTTTCACAGCAATTGGCTGTAGACATATCAGAGTTATTAATACATACGAGTGAAATCCTGAGCAGTGAGAGATATTTGGGGTTTATAGCTCGGATATGATTTCAAGAGGGCTGTAAGTACTCTAAATGGTAACAGGTAGCTGGTAAAATTTGTATTTCAGTGATAGCTCTAACAGATGTATTTGTGTGTGCTGGCAGTAAATGTGTAGACATTCTTCAGTACATCTGGTTTTAATCAGTTAAAGATTTTTCGTATATTTTATTAGCACAGTCTTCTTCTGTTCTGTTCTCATGTGTTCCAAGGTATTACTGGAGGGCAGGGGGAAAAAAACAGAGATTGCAAACGACAAATTTTTAGAGCTGGGTAAGGTAAAAATGAAGAATTGGAAGGTGAAATGCTGTAGTCTGGTTCATTCCAACCTTCATAATCCATAGATGCAGAACATCTGAAATGTACATAGTAAGTTTGGAAATCACAGAGCAGTGCAGAGGTCTATATGCTAATAAATGAGAAATGCTTGTGTACCCCCTGTCTGTATTCATATGAGAGTCAACCAGGAGCAGCAAGTGATGTATCTTAAATGGACATCAAATCTTTACAAATACACAAGGTCTAACTTCTTTGTGCTCAATTCACTGAACATCCTTGGAGGAATGTTTTTATTATTTATATTATTCTGAATTTTCATTCCATCCCAAAGGGTCTCTAAATATTTATTAGCGTAGGACCAAAGTTTCGCCTTAGTTATACTCTTACAAGCTGCAGATATGTCGCAGAACTCGAGGAAGTCATGCAGTCATCCAGTTTATGCCTCTGTGGACCCAGACTGGATTCATGTCAGTTATGGAATCTGAGTGCTTCCCTCCCATCGCCATCAGGAGCTGGGCTTGGGGCTGTCATATGCTCAGTTCCCAAACACTGCCCACATTTTCTAATGAAGTGACTTGGACCTAGCTTCTGAGGAGAAGAAATGCACTAAATTCCTCTTGAGTCACAGCAAAATAGGCACCCAACGCATTTTCAGGTCTGGGCATCAGTCCCCAGGCTGTGCTGCTGCTCCAGTGGATGTAGCAGCACGCGTGTGCTTCGTGTCCATCGTGGATACTCCAAGCTTTGTGTTGTAAGGTTGTGGTTAAATATCCCCTTCTGTATGGTACAATTATGAAGAGCCACAAAAATGCAGCACAGGTCTTGGGCTCTGTGGTCTTTTCTCCTGCCAGGACAGGATTATTCTCTCTGGAGGGAGGTTTGTGACTGTGGGGGACTTTATTCTGCCGGGTAAATACTTCTCTGCCCTCCGTTTGAGAGAAAAAGGAATGACATCTAGTGGCCGTGTCACTTCAGCACAGGTTGTTCACATGACCCGGGGTCCTTGTCTCCAGATGCAAATTGGGAGGTGAGGTTTTGGGGAGCAGGGTGAGCTGGGTCAGGGTTACTTGCAAAAGCACACTGGTGCCTTCTGCAGGGCAGCATCCCTCCAGATGTGGTGTGTTTTAATGGCTTTCCAAAACACTTCTCAAAGCTGGTAATGGAAATTTGCTTTCAGGTGAATTCTGAGTATTTAATGTCTCTGTGTGTGTTAAACCTAGAAGGAATAAAAGCCATCAAGAGAATTACCCATAGAATTGTGTTAAATGGATTAGAAAATGCTACTCTTCCTCTAAGCAGAGTTGATGTGTACCATTATTTCTCTAATTTCAATCACCAAAGAAAGAGTTTTGCAAGGGCCAAAGGGCTTTACACAGTGGCACATGGGACTTCTCTATAAAGAGTTGAAAACCAAGGGTGTTTTACAATGATACTTTCTGACTCTATGGAAACAAATATCTTTTATATACTCCTGGGTATAGCCAGGCTGAATTTCGTGTGAGTATGAAAGTATAATGTGTTTTTTCCCTTACTGGCAGAGAGAACAGCATCAGGCTGATGAGTTTGTTTAAGCCTGAGCTGCATCTCCTCTCTGTCCTCAAATAGTCTGATCTGCATTTTAACGCCTCTAAAAAGAATAGCAAAAATCACTTTCCAGGAAATCTACAGCTCCTCAGAGACTAAGAAAGCCCATGGTCTCTTTTAAGTCTGCGGACTGTTTGGAGAGATATTGTATGTTTTTATTTTAAATAGTTGTATTGAGATGCTGCTGTAAAAACAAAAATAGGCTGAATAACTGAAACTGTGGCTTGCTCTTGGCAAGCTGCCAGATGAGAGGAACTCAGGAGCTGTATTCCTCCCAGATACAAAGGCCCACCCTATAGCGCTCCTAAATTACCTGTCATTCAGCCAGGATGGTTTTAGACTTAATCGTTTCTGGATGGGAATGTAGCTCAGGAGGACACTGCACCACGCTGGTGTCACAGCTCATGTATTCAGCAGCAGGAATTAATGTTGCTGTGTAAAATTTAACAACGGGATGGGAGAGAGGAAAACAGCCACTGTGATGGTCCAGAGAGTCGGGGCACGTCTGTAGCTGGGCACAGGGCAGGGGGGAGAGGCTGCGTGTGTGGACCCTGTGGAAGTTCAGACACAGGCACAGGAATGCCAAAATGACACATCCAGCAGAGCGGGTGACCTGCAAAGGTGTGCTTGTGAATGGACATCCAGAATACCAGATGGGCTGGCATCAAAGTGTAGTGCTGGATGAGAAGTGGTAAAAGAGCAATAAAATTAGAGAGAAGATCCTTAAAGGTACAAAATGAAGATACCTCAGTGAAACTCCGAAATGCCTGGGTGCCTCCAGGAGAACTGATGTCAGTGGGTTTCACATCCTTTGGCCCACCACCTGAAAGGCGGGGGAAGAAGCAGCCCCACCTTCTCAAACAAAGGCTTCTGAAACTGTATGGGAGGAAGGAAATCAGAGTGTCTGGATGAAGCAATTTGGAGCTCAAGTCTGCTGTGAACTCTCAGGCCAGTCTCCATCATCATGGCCAGTCCTGACAGTGGTGACCAGTCCTACCTGCACTGAGCTGCAAGGCACCAGGGCTCAGCAAGGACAAGGTGCCTCCTCTGGTCCTTTCCAGCTCTTTTTTGTGATGGTGAATGTTTTCTTACCTGTCACACTACCTGTGCCTGTGCTGAGAAGCATCAGAGAGCAGCCAACAGCGGGGAAGTGTCTCCTGAGAGATACCACAAGAGTGGAGCGTCCCCTGAAGTGCTGTAAACATCACAGGCAGCTGTTTGGGGCATTTTTAGTGATTTAATGCAGGACTGTGACGCAGGGAATGCTCTTCTGGCTAGATAAGGGACTTCAGCCTGTCCACAGTGTCGTGTTCTTCATGTGATGTTGTTGCTTGCAAAAATAAATGGAGGGAGGCAGCTCTTCCCTCTGCCAAAGAGGAGAAGACTCCTCAGTGTGCCCAACCAGCCCTTGCCCACAGCCTCTGGGTCAGATGCCATAGAAAAGGGTATTTTAAACCCCCCATGCCCAAATTTTCCATGGCTCTTTGAGAGTTTTTAGCTGTGCTCATTCAATTCTGTGGAACCTTTGGTGGGTTTTGAATCTGCCAAGTCACCGGGTGTTGTAAAATATCGAGATTTTAACTGGACTGTGTTACAAAGGCTTTGTAGGAAGTTTTACTGGAAAACTGGCTCTCTTACTGTTGTAAGATAAAGGTATCACTGTGCCCTCCATTATCCAGAGTCCTTGTTACTTGTAACAGGGTCATGTCCTCTGACATGTCTTAATTATGGGGAAATTCCTCAGTCTCCCTTCAAATATTTACCTCCTGTGTGCAAGTGAGTTGTGGTTTTTCCATATTAATAAAGATCTGTAGCCTCTGGCCAGATGCTCACCTCAGCTGCAGGGGGTGCAGTGAAATTAGTGTTGGTATTTCAGAGATTAGAAGTCAGCTGAGACAGAACAATGCTGGATAGTCTCAGGTGAGGTTTTATGTAAGATTGAAGCATCTTTCTTGCTCACAGAAGGAACACTGTTAATTCCAGTGGAATCTTTAACTCCTCTCAGGCAGGATGCCCTTTCCAGTCTGACCCATGATACTGTTAATAGCCATCCAAGGATTTCCACTTTATCTGAGAAAATGCATAATCAGAGGGGAGGAGAAGTGAAAGAATCCATGCCTACACTTGACTCATACGAAGTCTATTTTTATCGTATTCAATCAGGAACAATCAGGCGCAGAGAGGAGACGCAGATGAATTTGCATGATCAGACTTCTGTGTCTGAAATGTTAATTAAAAGTTATTTTAAATTTGCCTACTGTGCAGAACTTGTTTTTATAGTAGCCCATGTAAGGGAAATATTATTTCACAGGGCTAAAGTGCTCATGATTACTTGAGCTTGTGGATTCTTGGGAAAACCTGCCTGGCAATCAACCTCTCAAAAAAAAAAAAAAAAAAAAAAAAAAAAAAAGTTTTAAGGTNTTTGGAGGGGGTGCAGAAAGAAAGGGAAGAAAGAAACTGGGCTATTCAAGTTCTTTAAGCTCCTGAGCCTTAGGAGGTCTTATTTAAAGCTACTTTAAAATTTGCCCTTTGGCACTGCTTTGAGAATCTCCTCTTCCAGAGCTGAATCCGGTGGAGTCTGTTTTAAAGAGGCAGCTCTAGGACAGCGTCCCCTTCCCTGCCTCGCTGGCTAATCCTGGCACTGCCACCAGTTAGGAGCAGCTCCAAAGCTTTAGGACTGGACTATCGGGATGGGAGGGTGCTTCCCAGCTCACAGGGCAGTGGTGGCATTTGCTGGCCTGGGAGAGGCTGCCTGGCCAAAGCAGAGTTGCTGGTCTGGAGTAACCTGAGTTCAGAGAGGCTGTGCTGGAGCAGGAGGGATGTGTTGCTGGGTGAGGTTAATCTGGTTACAGCCTGGACTTGGCTGATCACTGAAGGAGCAAGGCCTTGTTGCCAGCACATTGGGAAAAGCAGTTCTTTTCAGTTTTTAACTGGCCTATTTAATTAATATTGTCAGACCAGGCTCACCCCTGGCTGCTGCAGTGAGGCTGAGCTAACCTGGCTCGTGCTGGGCTGGAGCAGGCAGCACTGGAATCTGCAGGGAAGAGCTCAGCGCTTCTTGAACAAAAGAACACGGAGAGAGACCCAAGTTAAAAGGGCTCCTTGATTTTGGCACCACACTGCCAGAAATGTCTGGCCTTTGCCTGTGCAGGTGTCCTGGTTCCTCAAGTACTGTGGGAGATGTTAGTGAGCCCACTCAGAGAAGTGCTTTGGAATTTGAGAGTGGGGATGTTCTCAGAGTGTCGCTGCCATGCTGGCATTGTCCTTTACCAGAAATAGTTTTTCCTTCTCCCATTCTGATGTTTCCTTCCCATTTTCTCTCCCCTCTCCCCCATGATTTACTAGTGTACATCATTCTGTGAAGCAGAACAAGCCAAGATCCTCAAACCCCTTCTACTTTTCAGCTTCCCTTCCCTGGTTATCTTGCTAACCCTGCTGTGCTCCACACTCGGCTCAGTTTTCATTCTTCTGACCCAATTTGGATATAGTAATCCAGTTTCAGTGCCTTGAACAAGGGCTCTAGTATTTCCTTTTTCACAGCCATGGTGGAGCTCTCACTTAGCCTCCTGCTCTGTAAACTTGCCAAAATTGTGGAAACAAAGCAAACAAGCATAACCCAAAATTGTATTCCCTGTTCCGCATGCGTTTGTTCTCACATTTGTTGTTTGAGGAGAGAATATAGCTGTGCAGCAACCTGTGCAAGAGCAGCACTGCACAGAAATAGCTGATGTGAACTGTAAAAATGTGACTTTTTTGCAAGTGGGGTGAATGCTTTGCCCGGGCTCCAGCCCCCTCAGTCAAATCCTGCTGAGCTCCGTTTTCAACGGCGAGTTTCAAAATAGCAAAGTAGCAGGGAAAGCCCTCAGCTTTTCCTTCAGGCTGAAAGACTGTGACTTCCAAGTGACTGGGATTCAAAGATGCAAATAGGTCTGCTTTGGAGAAATTACATTTAATGGTCGTAGGAAACCAGAATCGGCATCCACGTCGGGCTGCCTTGGGGTTTCCTGAGCACATTTATAGGCAGATGCACCCGGAAGCGTTCAGAACATGGGAGTGTTGTGAGAAATCCCTTTTTCATGCATGCTCATGTTTTACAAATTAATCTTACACTGTGGAGGGAGAACCCAGCAGGAGTGGGATGTCACTGGGATTTCCTGCAGACAGAAATTTGGACCAGGTTGCCTACGAGGGCTTCCTAAAAAGAGATCTTAAGAGGCTGGTCCATGAAAAACTAGTGAAAGTGAGTAGCTTACTATCTCCCAGGACCTTGGCACATGTCCATCTGTCTCCTTCCTATTCCTAAACCCTGGAAAAGATCAAGGGCTTAAATCTTGAGCACTGTGTACATGATTTGCCAGTATACAGACTAAAGCTGCGTGTGTAGTTGTCCATTCAGATCTCAGTGTCCCCATCACTCCACCTGTGCCATTCAGAAAGTCTGCAGTGACATTTGAATGTAGATTAGCCCGGATCATACAGCATTTTTAAATCATCAGAACTGTGCCTGTGGCATAATTTAGAGGCAGTTGTCACAAGAGGCAGAAATCAAGTAGATTGCACAGGTCAGAGCTGGCAAGGGGAAAGACCAGGTGCTGTGGTAAGGGAATGCACAGGACTGTGTTGTTTCACAGCTGAAGACAAAGCCAGGAGTTCTGTACAGTCCTGCAGACAGGCTTTATTGTTAAAAATCAATTATGCTTTCATGGAAATTCCCAGATGACTGTGTTCACTTGCAATTTTCCAGTCAAAACGAAGCTCAGCCAAACAACCCAGCAAAACCTGGGCTGTTATAGAGCTGTCATCCTCTAACTGAAATAAATTATTATATTCAAGTGAATCGAATATGCCCAGTAGCATTTGGGTGCATGAACATCTACCTAATTCCGTGTGCATTTCCATTAAATATATAGTCAGTGAAGTCTTAAAAACCACAAATCAGTCTAGTTTTCCTAAATAAGACCCCAGTGCTTATAAATTGAAATGGGCTTTCTGCCTCTCGTTGCATGTCCCGGTGAAAACCTTTGCCATGAACAATGAATTGGATTAAGGATGCTAGGGTGGGAGGCAGCAGTAACAAACAGCACAAGGAGAAACAAGATTCATTCTTCCCATGCTGTTTCAGCCTTGTGCTGAACTCACCACAAGAATTGCAGGGCTTTGCAGCTGCAGACACGGAGGTTAACCATGGTTAGAAAATTATTTCCGTCTGGATCTGCCTTTGGAGTCAAACTGAGCTTTGGAGATTGATCCCTACCTCAGTGCAAAGCCTGTCCGAGGGAGCTGAGGAGGTGTGGAGCCCGCACAGTTTCATTCTGTTAGAGAATGAGGGTGATCCCCAGCTCTGAGTGCAGGTTCCCTGGGAGCACTGTGGCTTTCCCAGGCACAGCATCTCCGAGTGCCTGGAGGCCCTTTCAGTGCAGTCCTGGGGAACACAGGACACGCTTCCTACTCTCCTGTGGATGCTCAACTTTTGTTCTTTATTTTATCACCTCTTTCATCTAAAATGAAAGATATTTCTCGCTTTATGAGAAAACAATAATTCCTCATGTCTTAATAAAAAAAGCATCAGCCTGTCCTGTGATGTCTGTTAAGCTTTTACACCAGTGTAACAGATGACAGAAAGGATGAGATACCTTTGAGACTGCTTAGTGTAGTCTGCAAAACAGATAGAGATACAGAGATGTAAATGTATAAATACAGAATATAGATGTGCACATAGCTGGATCCAAAGCATAGATAGATGCTGATACAAGGCAAGCAGTCATCAATCATATCCAAGTCTCTAGTCCCAGATAAATTGTGGTTTATATGAATTATTCCATTACATTGTGTGGGTATATATGCATTGATTTAAAAAAAAAATGTCATTGCCTTGATAGAAGTCTCTTCCTAATAGACCCCATTAATCAAAACTTAAATTTACAGTGCCTTTTGTTTTGTTTATTTCCTTTCAGTACGTTCATTTTCAAATTATCACCAAATTAATCATGTACAGAGCTTTAAACTGGCTGCCACGTGGTAAAGCAGTTCTGGTTCCTCTCCATTACACTGAGCATTAGTTATTAAGGCACAGTTCAAGGCTCTGTTTAGCCTGATTCTGCCCTGAACCTAATTGGAATCAGCTAGATTCTTCCTTGTAAATGGGTCAGTCACACAGAAAAAGCATCAAATGTAATCTTGAGATTGTGAAATAAAGCAGAGGAAACGAAAAAGGAAGATAATTTTATTTCTCCGCATTGATACCTGCCTGGTGGTTAAAAGAAGGATTAAAATGAGGTCATTAAACTTTCCTTGGAGACAAAACCCAGACCTCAGTGGTAATATGATTAATCAAATATAAAAGTGAAGCTATTCTGAATGAATAACTCATTTTTACAGAATATCTAATTACTGAAATGTCGTCTGCTGCAGAAAAAAAAAAGGGGGGGAAATTAATTGCAATAACAATTCAAGAAGATAAAGTTTTTCTGAATTAGGTCTACACAAGAAGCTAAATTGAGTTGATTAAGTAATTTTGGTTTCAGGAACACCCTTGATGGAAGTTAGTGGTAATGAATTTTTCAGACCTCAGAGCTTAAAATTGCCAAAGACCAGTGATTTAAAAAAAAAAAACGGGAATGATAGTTTCATTACAAATTTCAATTTTCTGTCACAAAAAAANTATTAAAAAATACTCTATTGGTATCTCTCAGATTGGACACATGTACTACTTGGTGTAAAATCAAGAATAATTCAACCTCCTCTCCACGCTGGAGAGTGTAATCTCAGTCAGTCGGAGCTGCAGCACCACACGGGAGGCAGGGCCAGGAGGAGCAGCACGGATTCCGTGTGCTTCCTGCAGATGTTCCACCTGGAGCATTGAGCACGAGGCCCTCCTGTCCCTGCAGTGCTTCCAGCAGCTTCACTCAGGGGGTGAGGGGCACATCCATCCTCAGCACCGTGGGGACACGTCACAATATGTGTATGGGACACATCAACTGATTTAACATTCGGTTTTCTGACCTGCTGGTTTGCAGGTTTGTGCAGCTGGGTTAATATTATAATTAATATTATAATGATACTAATAATGTAAGTGTAAAATTTGAATTAATATTATAATATCGTATGATGTTATCAAAGCACAGACAACCCCCAGCCCAGGACAGTGCCCATCAGCCATCGCTCACTGTCCCCCATTTGTCACGAGCCCTCTCGTTTGCAGCATCTGGCACAGCTGTCTCCTGGTTCAATGTCTCATTTAGCAGGGATTTCTCTCCTCCTCCTCCTCTCCTGTTCAATCTGAGCAGGATCTAGAGGGAGAAGCCGCAGAGCACATCCCCATCCCGTGCTTTCCGTGGAATTGCCCAGGGAGAAGGAGGTTCCAGGCAGGTGCGACCTACCTGTGTGCAGTGAGGTGTGACGGGGACACGAGTCACTGGCAGAACCTCCAGAGCCAAAGGAAAGCTCAGAGGGAAATGCCCTCTAAATTCCTAACAGAGGGAACTTGTTACTCTGTGCTGTGCTGCCACGAGAATCGCCGAGGGCTCCGCCAGCAGATCCCAGTGTGTGGATCAGATCCCACATCATTCTGTTCCCATCATCTCTGGCACAGTCAGGCTAAAATTTCAATGAGAAATCAGACATCAATGCTCCTGTGTCACATATCTACCCACGTTTCTGGTCTGACATTTTTCCACCTGTAGCATTTCCCTCACATTTGAATGGTTTCTTGTAGATTTTGCGCCTCTTTCTGCTTCTGGTTATATATGAAATATCCTAATTCTTCTCCTGAACCCAGACCTGGCCTTGAAGAGCCCAGTTTATTTCTCTGAATGTAGATACCCAGCATCATCCTGGATGTCCACACAGCCGTGGCATGTCCATGTCTGCCAGATGTCCCAGGCAAACACCCATTTGTGCTGAATTACTTCAGTATCTTAAAATTCCACAGCATCCCAGGCACTGCTGTGAGGCTGAGAAATTTAAACACATTCTGTAACTCCATTATTGCAAGGCACTGAAATAAATCCCCTCCTGAAGTTGGCTAACTTCCTTGGGTCGGCAGGTTTTTAATTCTTCAATGTTCTGTTGCCTTGAAAACAGTTGCTTCTGAGGGCTGTCATTTTAAGAGGATATATATCTGGAATTTCATTAAGTACATTTCACTTATGAAATCTTTAGTGACATGCTGGAGGGGGGGAGTAAAAAAGAGAGATTTAGCAAAGGATTTGGGAGTGCTGTGAGTGAATTTTCTCTTATCAAATCTTTCTAACTGTCCAGGATGTCTTAAAGCTTCCCAGTTGTAGAAAGAAAGGGTCACAACACAGAAAACAGCCAGGTAAAATCAGAGAATGGTTGAAAGGTTTCACAAAGTTTTCTTGAGCATGGTAGAGCTTTTCATACTGCTCAGCATAGTGCAATAACAGGTTTTAATTGCTAAAAAAATAAAAAAGAAGAAATAATATTGTTTTCTTCCATAAATTTAGAAATATAGAGTGACTCCATGTTTTCTTTGACCCAATATCTTGCATTTCTCACTGCATTTCTCTACTCCATTCCACAGGAAATGTGGAACACAAAATTTCAGCGAGAAGCCTCTGTTTCATGGCAAGGCTGATTAATTACACAGCATTTAATTTAGTCTTTTCTGTGCTCTGAGTTGCTGTAAGCAGGCAGGCATTTCTCTAGAATGCCAGATTCTCACCTAGGTGAAGGTGGCAGGGAGCTGGACTAGGTCACTTTTAAAGGACCCTTCCAACATGAACCATTCTGTAGTTCTGAGATTTTAGGGACTTCATCCTTTCCTGTAGAAACCCTGGCACAAATCTGTGAGTGCAAGTTCTCACCCATTGGCAGACATTGCCATTATATTTTAAGCATCAGTAAGGACACAAAAAATTGGCCATTGTGGCACCAGTGCAGAAGATCATGTCTTTAAACCACAGAATAAACCACACTTTTAGAACAAAACACCTGCTTCAGTGGCTTTCTCCTACAAGAGTGCTCTGTCCAGTCAGGAAACCTTTTTATGGCCAGACCAGAGGGGTCTTCCAGTGCCTGATGATGGAGTTCCAATCTACTCATTAAAAAAAACCCCAATCTCCCTGTGTGCTAATTCTGAGACTAATCTGGAAATAACAGAGATTTCAATTGCAGTGCAGAGGAGGTTTGAGCAGGAGTCAGTGTGCAGATGGGCTGAGCTGTGCTGCACAGGAAACTTGTTAAAAATCTCAATACCAGGATTATAGCATATGTAAAAAATCAGTTTCAGTACACTCAAAATTCTTCCTTTCCCAAATACCCATCTTCAGATCCCAGAGGCACATGAGCAGCTTTTCTATGCCTTAAAATCTGAAAAAAAAAATTAAATTAAAAACTCATTATGAGGAATGGGCAGTTAATAAGAAAATCCTAAACCAGACTTATCAGCTTAAGGCCTTTCTTTATGAAACTTTATTACAGGTGCCTGAATTGAAACATCCCCTTCCAGACACATTTCACCAAGAGATACAGAACCAGACCTGTGGAGTACGTTTTGCTGGCTTAGGAGCTGAGCTCTCTCTCACAACTTTTGCTGCTCTGGTTTACATTTAAATCAGGAAAATCATGTTTTCAAAGCGTTGTTCAAAGCAGCGTGGTTATTTGCTGCTTTGCAATTTGCAGAAGGAGAAGGAAAAGCGAGGATTGACGTGCCAACAAATGAATTAATTGCATCCTCTTTTTAGGGAGCTGGTTATTTTAGAGAGTGAAAGTGCATTGGAAAGCTCCCCGGTGCTGTGGTGGGGGATGCAGGGGGCACTGCCTTGGCAATTTGAGGTCAGAGCAGTGGTGGTTTGATTTGAGGTGCTGGAGATTCCCAGCTGGTTGTTCTTTTGCCTTGTTTTTTCCCAGCCCATACCAACCTGTTCGGGCTCCCCAGTGGAACGCAGAGCCTGTGCTGTGATCCAGTTTATCCCAGTTCCCTGCCAGCCCTCCCAGCCGGGGGCTTTTCCATCCCAGCAGCTCAGCCAGGATCACAGGGCTCTGTGGCAATGCACTGGGGAGATCAATAGGCTAATCCAGGCTGACCTAATGGATTTATCAAGTAGCACATGAATTAATGATGTTCTCAGGATCCTGCCCCAGCGCAGGGCACGGCTCCAGCCCGTTCTGCAGCTGCCTTGGGAGACAGGCAAGTCACTTCAGCCTTTGGTTCTGCAGCTGAAGGGAAGCATAGGGCTGTCAAGCACTGTAAAGCCATGATGTGTCTGTGCAAAAATGTTCTGTTATATAAATGGATGTATATAAGGGTTTTTGTTTTTTTTAAGAATGAGGCTTTGTAGGCAGTTCCAGCTGTTTTAAAATCTATGTCTCTATTTAAAAGAGAGCATTACTAATTACACCTGACAATCAAATAGTCTGCAGAAAAGTATCAGCCACCTTTTCCTGCTGTTCATTCCGTAGGCAAGAAACAAAGGTATGTTAGACAAGAGAGCAAATGAAATGTTCAAAGGATCCTTGTCTAAAACTGGAAAATAAAGGGCTGTGCTATCAGATCAGAATTTTAATGTATATTGTTTCCACTGGCTCCTGACATAAAATCTTTCATTGTTGGGTATAACCATTGTTAAAGGTCACTGTTGCAAAGGCTACATCATTTAGACGAGATGAGATCCCATTTTGGATAAATTCACAATTTTAGTTCCTAACAAGGAGATAGTATCAGGATTTGAATGTACAAGAGTGTCGGTTTACGGATTAAAGGCTTTTGTGTTCTGGAAACCACACTATGCCAGATTTCATGAGTTTCAGTGAGATGTGCAAGTCCCCAAAGTCAAGTAGGTTGATTAAAGTGGTTCTTTATAGCCTTTGAAATAGAGATAAAGTACAACTTTCCTACACGGGGTTAATGTAGAATTTTTTTTTTCTTGACAAGGCTATATGCCCTCCAAGGACATAATTTTAATCTCTTTTTAAACCCTTCATATGAACATTGTAAAAAGCTCCTTTGTGTTGTAATGCATTTTTATAAAATGTCTAAATTTCTATGCAAACTTCAAACCTCATTCCTTAAGATATATTTATTTGGAAATGGTTATCTTGCAGCAGAATGGTGTCTTGTGCCATCATTTCTGCAGCATCTTTTCATGCTATCAAAAGAATGTAACATCTGATAATGAAAAAAAAATTAGTGCTCTGTGTTAGACATGCAAACTACTTTTTTTTTTTTTAATATCCTTTTACTATTATGTGCTCTGAACTCCTGGCAAGTACTCAAAGAGTCTTTGAACCAAGGTGAAACCTCCACGTTCCTTCCTCACACCAGAGTCTGAAGTGAGAGGGTTTTCTTTTGCTGCTTCTGAAAGAGAGGGTATTGCTTTATTCTCCTCTGCTCCAGCTTTGTCTTCTTTCACATTCAAAGAGTAAAACTCGTATATTGATCCAGAATTAGTCATTACTTGAGATTTTGAAAAAATAACCCCAGTTAAGACAGAGTGTAAAGCCAGTGGCTGCCACCTGCGGCAGGAACACCACAGAGGTTGTCTGTGCTCCAGCCTGAGATCAGCTTCACAAGTGCCAAACTTTAAGGCTTGCTGTTGTTTTTCAAACTCACCCAAAGAAAAAGAGCCCAGCACACAGAGACCACGCTGAGCATCACTCGAGCTTCCTGCACAAACTCTCTGTGAACTGTTGGGAGCCTTGTCTCCACCACAGCATGCACAGGGCTGAGAGGGCTCCTCTGCAGGCAGGTGACAGCACAAACTGCAGAGGACAAAGGCAGAACTTCCAAAGCATCTTTTCAAAGCTGGTGAGCTCATTCTCATGCACGTCCTTGACTGGGCTGGGCGAGGCTGACTCCTGCCTGACCAGCACAAGGCAGTGCCTGCAGCCCGGGCAGTTCCTTTGGGAAGGAGCGCTGTGGTGGCTGGGTATGAATGCACACATGGATGGACTGTGGAGCAGATCCACGTGGGTGTGAAGCTGAAGCAGGGACGCTGCAGTGCAGGGGATGTTGTGACCATGAGCCTGGAAAAACAACAGCCAAGAGGTTTGTGGAGGGGCTGCTGGCTGGGGTAATGCAGAGCAGCCTCAAAAAGGAGTGAGAACATCGGCGCTCATCACTCGAGATCTTGCCAGAGTGAGTCGTTGTTTAATAAAACCAGAAATGAGCATCTCAAAGCCTGGCTTGCAAAATAAGGCTGAATTGACAGGGGGTTTGTGGGGATTTGAGCGAGCTCGTGGTCTCTGCTTTGCACACAGTGGAGGGAGACCCTGGCAGCCAGTCCCTGGGTGACTGTCACAGCAGCCAGAGCCGGGGCTGAGCCGCGCCGAGGGGCTGGGGTGGCTCACAGCCCCAGCACAGCCACCCCTGCAGCAAACAATATTGGAAATTAAAGGTCACGGAATTGATAGTAAGGCTTAAGAAAACAGCAATTAGTCTGCTAGGAAGAAAAGCTGAATTACCAGTAGTAGGAGTAGAGGGGGGAAAAAAAGAGCGTTATTGATCTAAATATCAAGTTGGCAGATACGCAGAGTACAATCTAGAGGTTTTTTACACCTCTGGGCTTATTCAACCCCCACAATAAAAAATGCAGGCCTATAAAGATGGAATAAGAAGCAATCAATTAGGATGGCATTTGCTTGTTTCCATGCTGCAGTTGGGCAGGCACATCACAATTAATGATTTATTAGGAGATTTTCATCTTTTTTTTTTTTTCCCCTCCCCATTTTACACAGATTGCTGCAACCAGACCGCAGTTGTTTATTAATTTGCCTGCTTTTCAAGCATCTTTGTTAAATATCATGCAGAAAAGGTAAACCCTTGCCTGGGATGCCAGCACGGGGTTGGGTGGGTGCCCTGAAGCGTGAGGAGATGCGGGTTTTATTCAGGTTGGGTGCCTGCTCCTGCCAGTGCAGCCCCTTGAGTGCTGGGATCCCTGGCTGCACATCACCTCGTCTCCAGAGCCCAGTGGGGCAGGCTGGCAGCAGGAATTGGGGAGGGATGGGACTCCCCACCACCACGTGCACTCACTCCCATTTCAGTTTCTCCCAGCCTGAGGGACCTAGAGAGAAGATTCAGCACTTTGCAGCAGTCATAGCTGTCAGGGGAAGGGCTCAGAGTCTAATAAGAGGACTGAGATGCCCTTATTCTTCTGTGTTAATCCATAGCAATAGGTCATGGAACACTATTTCTCCAGGCAATTCAGCCTTCATAAACCACTGCTGCCTGGAACAAATGTTGTGTCATCATTAGCAAATCTTGGAGACAACAGAAGGATCTTTCCTGCAGACATTCATGTGAACAAGTCTTTGCCTTCACAGGTTTTTGCAAAACCAGCCAGGGAAAAAAGTAAGAACATTGGAAAAAAGTAAGAACATTGGGAAAAAGGAATTCCCTTTAGAAGGAAGCCTGAATAATTATCTTTGGGTTCATCTGTCTCAATCCCACACCTCCCTAGGAGTGGCTGCAGTAGCTAATTGGTTTTACTCAGCTGTGCATGGCTTCACTGCCCAGACTCCAGATTTATTGCACAAAGTCAAGTCATGGTGTGAATTCATCATTTGTCCCCCACATCAATCCCTTTCTCCTCCAGAATGGTATTTGTCTGCGTGTTTATGTGCTGTCAGGTCCCAATGAGATGAAAGACAAATTCTGGGATTAACCAGTTTTAGTACCAGCCCAAAAATCAGAATGAATTATTTCCTTTCCACTAAGGCATGATTTCAGAGAGGCCAGCTCCAGAGGAATGGGAGAAGGAGTTTTGCCAGCACAGGCCTTTGTGGGAGGGGAAGAAAAACAGACCCTACAGAATTTAAGGCTTTAAGAACATGCCAGTTTCAGAAGGAATCCTTATCTGAGAAGGGACGTGAAGTGTGTAACAATCAGCCATAGAAATCCCTGTGAATGGTCTTTAAAAAAGCACTCTGGAAATTAAGGACTTCAAATGCAACAATTGAAAGTGAAGCTAAATGAAATACAGGGGAATACGAGTAAATGCTACAGGTATAGGTCAAGCACTGCTTTATCAATCTTGTGTTTACTCCAGCAGCTCCTCTGTTGCCCATTGTTTTACCTTGTTTGAATAGATATGCTTCTCTTTATTTGAAAATCAATTGTAATCTTATGAAAGAGAACTTAGAGCAGAGGGAATGCTGGAAAGCAGCGTAGTGAAAGATGTTCATTATCCTGAATTACTCCAGGGTAAGGAGGGAATGACATTAAAGAAGTGTGGGTAGCTTTGAGCTGCCATCCTTCCTTTAGCAGGTGTAATTTAATGTCATTACTTAATTTTATTAAAGGTAAAGACAATTGTGGACAATACACATTAAAGCATTTACCTATAATAATGATAGTGGGGGAGTGTGAGAGGGAGGAAAGACAGACTCCAGTTTGAATTCCCAGTAGCTGCTGATCTGTAGCTGATGAAAATTATTCTTTTCTTCATGGCACATCTCTCCAAGATTTGCTTTTTACCCTGAATAGCTTTGGATGGCTCCTTTGATTCCAGTGAAGGTGCTCTGTTCTCATCAGAAAAACACTTTGCTTTATAAGCACAGTAAGCAATATCCACTCTCAATGCTTCTTAGGACTGACAATTTCCTAACTGGACCTAACAGAGGTCAGCAACAAGTGGGTGAACTCCTGGATTGCCCAGGATGTCCTGAGCATTGTGGCATTTACCCCAATGGAAAAGCTTTATAAGCTGCTGTGATCTTCCTCCAGGCTTTATATTGGCATGTGCTTGTGTATTTATAATTTTTAATATAACCTCATGTTTTAGAATGTGTAAGTTGTGTCACTGTGGGCTGAAAACAGACGTTGTGATGGCTGCTAGAGGAGCTGCTGTAAAACCTATTGTGTGGGACTTTTCCACGTAACCCAAACTCATTGGCAGCCCCTGGGTTATGACTTATTAAAGACGTTCAGGGATCATATAGGACTGGCCCTTTTAAATGGGTTAAATACAGCTGATGGTTTGTTCTTGATGACTTCATTCTGTTTGGTTCTGCAGGGCATAAGCCTGGGAGTGATAGAAAAAAATCTGTGGTCCTGGGTGGAGGATCTGAGATGGTTTCAGGGAGTGTTTAACTCCTTTGGAATTACAATATGATACCTTGTTGTCAGCAGTGCAGCCTGAAAGAGGCTGGGGGCTCATGAGCTTGTCACTGCTGCCGTGCCATACAACATTAATTCAATGTAATGGGCAATAACTAGCGTGGATTTAGGAAGAGATGATCCTGTTTAACTAATCTCCTTCAGTTCAGACAAGGTTGATAGTAGAGTGTACATATGACATAATCTAATGGATTTTTCAAGAGGCTTTTGATAAATTTCCATATATTTCCCTTGCTTAAGCTGTATGCCGCAGAGACTCCAAATTGGGCGAGAGAATGCGTAAAGAAAAAGTGAAATCAGGGGAAATAAAGAGAAAAGAAGAGCTGTAGCATGTCGTGGAATAAGAATTATCCTGCAGCTTCCCACTGTTCTTCCCCACCACTCGGCATGGCTGGAAAGAGATGCCATCTGCATTCACTAATGAAAACTTGTTTAGGACAGGTGCATAGCAGAAAAGAGGGCAAGATGCCATTCAGGATACCACTAAAGGGCAAATTTAAATTTGCGTTAGCATAAGGCAGATTGAATATTTTTGCTGTCAGCGGTGAAATAATATATACTAAATATAAGCATCTGTAACAGAGAGATGCCAAAGGATGGGGATGGGTTAGGAGGGGAAACGGACTCTTGTGCTAACAAAGGAATGATTTATTATCATTTACACAACCTGGCATTTGTGCACACCAAAGGCCAGATTTTAGAAGTGCTCTGCTCCTGCAGTTTGGGGCCAGGATTTCGGTTGCAGACTCCGAGCCAGCCGCTCCCAGCCTTTCCCCAGTGTTTAATTTGCCATATGTCAATCAGAGTGTTGATTTGCAAGTGCTGCTAATAGGCAGTGCTGAGACATGAGGACAGTTGAAAATTTGGGAATGTGTCTTACTGGCAGCTTTTGAGCCCCAAACACTGGAAGTGTTCACAGGCCAGGATCCCTGATCAGCCATGTGATAAATCAGGGACTGGAAAGCAGAAAAGAATGCAGTTAATGTGTCAGGATGTGCCTGAACGGGACATGCTCCGTGGAAATCAGTGCTAAATGAGAGAATTAAGCACCAGGAAAGGCTGTGGCAAAATCACAAGAAACACTTCAAATAATAAGACAAAATCAAATCAAGGGCAAGAAAGAAATAAAATGAAGTAAAATCACTGAAGAAGCAATAAAATGCCATCACTGAAATCTGAGTGAGGTAAAATACCTTCAGATAAATGGAGATAGTCATCCTAAAAAATTTAGACATTTTAGTCTGCCATTTTCCCCTGCTGTTGACAATTAACTCTCTGGTTGCTGTGACAGAGCAGGAATATCAGGAATGTTTTTTGTTGGTTTCCTTGGAGCATTTGCTGAATCTTGTGCAGTGGCTGTGTGATGGTGGGTTTGTTCTCCTTTGGGCTGAGAGGTGAAGTTAGGCTTTGGGAAAATACTCAAAGGAAAAAAACAGGAAAATCAGGATTTAGAAAGAGAAAACACAAATTTAGTGTTGTGTTGTTCATTACAAATAACTCCATGGTCCTCTTCATGGGACTGGTTTCCCAGTGGGCATGGTGATGGAAGGGAGAGGGGAGGGAGGTGTGAGGATGGACAGAAAGCTCCCACCGTGACCCCTCCTGTCTTTGTTTTGCAGTATTCAGGAGAGGTGCCTGAGAACAGAGTGGAGGTTGTGGTGGCAAACCTGACGGTGATGGACCGGGACCAGCCCCACTCTCCCAACTGGAATGCCATCTACCGCATCATCAGCGGGGACCCCTCGGGCCACTTCACCATCCGCACGGACCCCGTCACCAACGAGGGCATGGTCACCGTGGTGAAGGTAAGGGGGAAGCCAGAGCACACGTTTTGTCACCCTTACAGCTGCAGGGGTTGCCAGGAGCTGCAGTTCTTTTGTGCCTTCTCTGCCTGGAAATACGAGTGCAGGGATCTGTTGTTTCCCATCTCTCCACGCTGGAATCCTCAATGCTGTCACCTCCAGCCTGTGGCACTGCTTCTGGCTTTCCCAGCTTAGCCCAGCCCACCATGAGTTTTCAAAAAGCTTCACGTGCTGAAGGGATTCCCAGCACTGGAGTCTGACCTCCACCTCCTGCTTCTCCTTGGCTCTTTGAGCTCTGTAAGAGGGAACAGGCCTGGGCTGGGCAGCCCTGCCCTTCTTGAGCCCTGTTTGCTTTGATTCAAGGACAGTGCTTCACTGCCTGGGTCAGTCAAGTGATCCTCTGTGCAAGCAGGGAGTGCAGGAGAGATATCAGGAGGAGTGAATTTTCGGTAACAGAAGGAAAGGAAATTTTCCCTTTGATTGAGTTGTTTTGCAGGAAAACTGCTGGAGAAATTTTCCTTTTCCTGGTATTAAGCGATGAACACACAGCATGGGACAGATCCTCAGTTCAGGACAGCTCCACTCAAGTGAAAGCCACTCCCCAGGTTGGCTCAGCAGAGGATCTTGTCTAAAGACTCTAAGAAATCAGACTGTAAATATCCACCATGCCATCTTCCCTCCATGTGCTGGGAGAGCTGGAAGCCTCAAGACACCTGCAGCAAGTATCAAACTGTGTTTCCTTCCTTGCCTCCAAAGAACATGACACTATCTTCACTGGAGCATTCGCTTCTTTTTCAGTTTTGAGGCCAGTGAGTGTTTCTGCAGTCATTACACACAGCCAGGACATCACTGGATTCCTTCAGCATTCACTGAAGCTCTTCCCAGATAAGATGCTTGTGGATGCTCCCTCTGACTACAAAAAACAGAGAAGACATCACACAAAGACTGTGGAGATGTGTAGGAGCTGCACAACACCAGGCACTGCACGTGGGAAGGACTAATCCCTGCTGGGGTGGATAAAGCCAGCACCTTCTGATAAGTCTGGCCTTCCCTTACAAAGAGTTTTAATCAACAACATGGGTAGAAATACTAATGTTTAAAGAGCAGCATGATTCAAAAATAGCTCTGTGCTGAGCCCTGTTTCCTTGTTATTAGCCAAACAAGTTGCAGTCATTCCTAATGTGCACAGTTTGGGTCCTAGGAAAAATGACATCAGTGAAATGCCAATGAGGTCACGCTGGCAGGAACGTGTGAGCCTGTCCTGCTGCCTGACCCTTGGGCTATGTGTGTGTGTCTGCAGATGCTGCTCTGCTGAAACTTCAAGGGAGACATCATCCTACCTGCCAGATGGTATTTCAGCAGGGTCCTCTTATTTATCACTTTTTATTGCTCTGTGATGATGGCTGACAGCCTTGGCTGGTGCAACATTATGAAACCTATTCAAGCTTAGACGTGTATGTGGTTGCATAGATGTGTGGAAGTACACACATATCCATAGCTGTATTTTTCTGCTTAAACAGAAAATATTCAACTAAGTAAAGTGCAAAAATTTAACTTCCACTGGCATCAGCAGCCAGTCTGAAATCAAAATGCCAACATTTTCACTGCAAGCAGGGGAGGACCCCTTATTCTTAATCTTGCAAAGTGTCAGGACTGTAGTTTAAAGGCACATCAAAGTGAACAGCAGGGGATTTGCATGATCAACACTGCTGCACAAGGACTTGTGCATAATGAACCATCCCTTATTCACGACTTGCAGGCAAAAAGCAGGGCAGATTTGTCAAGACACCATTGATGCTGGCGTTGGCTTTCCACTGCTGTGTAACCCACAGTGATCACAAAGCAGAGAACCACATGAAAATCCAGTCTCATCAAGCTGAGCTCAGAGCTTGAAATCGCGTTGGATGTCTTCACTGCATCACCTCACCTGATCCTCCTGGGCACCAGGGTTCCCTACCCCTATCAGGCTGGGAGGCTTTTTGGTGTATTTTCAGCAAGGAGAATGAGTGAAATTGCTTGTGATTAAATTTTCATGGTGAAGAAGGGAAGACTCTTAGGATTCCACCTTCTTCTTTGAAATATTTTGTTCTCTGTTAATAAGTGAATATGCTTAAAGATTTGGGGGATGTGCTCTCATCAGGCTGGGTGGCCAGTCAGAGCTTGTTCTTTGCAGTGTGGGAGCAGTCTCTTGCTGGTTTGATCACTGATGTGGGTTGAAAACACAGGTAAAAAATTAAGTCAAGTAATGAACCATTTATTTACAGACCCTACATTGGCTGGATTTTCACGTGGCTCTTCAAAGCCACTTACACATCACTCCTGCTGCAAGCAAAGGAGTCACAGCAACAGCACAGGGAGGGGGGCTCTGTGCAGAGTCCCACCACTTCACCAGCATTTTAAAGGCCTGAAATGGAGGGCCAGAAATCCTTCCAAACCAGATTTCCCTTAGGAGTTCAGATTATGCCCGTGGGGGCCATTGTGCAGCTGCCCTCAGCAAAACCCCATCTGTAGCTCCAGTCTGATCACCAGGAGTATAACATTTCCCTTTTCTGTTCTTGCCTTTCCAAACCATTTCCGTAACTGTGCAAGACCCTAATCTTCAAAGGAAGCCTTGATCAAGGGGAGAGAGAAACTTCCCACTCAGATGAGACACTGCAGAGTCTGAAGACAATCTCCCAGAGCAGCAGTGGCTGCCCTGTGGCAGCCAGCTAAGTAAAATGTTATTATAAACTCTGCATGGATCAGAGCTGTGAATTTATAATGGAGATGCTGCTGAAGCTTCAGTTATTATTTGCCCCAACTATAACACCAGGCAAATTTGTTCACTTCAGTTAAAAGGACCCCGAGAAAAGGAGGACACGTGGCAAGCCCTCGGCATCAGTCTGCTGCACCCAGCTTGGGGTGCTCGTGAAGGAGGAGGATGTGCAGCATCTCCAGGGGGATATTTCACAGCCAGATCAGACACCAACCATCCAGCAAGGATGCAAAAGTGCTGCTTTTTAATTTCACGTCAAGTGCTTCTTGGACATAAAAGTGAAAAGTAGGCAGTGGTCCTGCATGTCCTTGTCCCAAATGTAGTGGCTCTGTGGGCTTTTTCAGGAGCCTGCTATCATAGAATCAAAGAATTGTTTTGGTTGGAAAATACTTCTAGGATCATCAAGTCCAACTGTTAACCTAGCAATGCCAAGTCCACCATGTCCCTAAAACCATGTCAAATGACCAATAAACAGCATTTGGGGACGTGGAAGGGGTAAGTGTGGTGTGAGGAACACAAAGTGTTCTGTGCACCATTATCCTCACAGGGAGGCAGTTCTAGGGAGCAGAGGTATGAACTGTTCTGGTATAAATTGCTTTTTAAGGTGTGAAAGAAGTTCTGCCTCCTGACAGCACAGGCTCTTGATTTTACCTTTTCTTTGTTTCCAACAAAACTGTGTGAGGTAGGACTCAGCGGACACAGGAGAGATGGAGGCAGATCAGCTCTGTCTTGCAGACTGAAGTGTGGTGGACACTCTGTGGGGACACTGATTCCTCCTGGACAGCCTTTGGAGTGGCTGATCCCGGTCCAGCCCCGCTCCTTGCATGATTTTTCTGCAGCCCTGGTTTTGTTGCTCCCAGAAGAAAAAGGAAGAAGCTGAGAGAATGGCCCTGCATTTTCAGGGAGGAAAAAACCCCACTAGTTTGCATCAGGCCACATCCTAGCAGAGCTGTGAGTGGTCTGTGTGTCCTGAGCATCGGCAGCAGGGATTTTCCCACATCATTCCCTGTGGAGCTGCGCAGCTCAGCCCCCAGCTCCCTCTGAGCCCCTGTGGGGAGGGAGGTGCACAGTGGCTGAGGGCAGGTTAGCAAACAGACCAGCGTGAAAAAAAGAAAAGAAAAAAAAAAAGAAAATCGGGGGAATATAAATTAGAGGGGTGTGAAAAGAAATTGAGGAAATGCATTAGTCAAATTGTTTCAAGGCCTTGAATGGTGTTTAAATGGGAACTTGTACCATGCATCGGTTTTGAATGCAGCACAAGTCCGTGAGTCAGCACGGGTGGGTGTACTGGGAATCTTTATGCTTCCTTTTATTTATTAAATGTTGGCCCTGCCTGTCAGGAAGCCATTTAGCATCGGGAACATTTGCACTTCAATCGAGTCGAGATTCCGCTGTTTTACCTTTTGCCCCTGAAATTTGTTTCTCTCGTGTAGCCTCCTATGATTTGATTTCCCTCCTGACAATACTGGGTTTTAAACAGGACGTGGCAGCCAGCTCCTGCTGCTGTAAATCCCTGCCCGAGTCGGTGTAGCTGTGGCGTTTCACACCCTGAGTGAGCTCTTTGCAGACTCAGCTCTGGAGAAGGTATTAGGAAGGATGGATACGCTTCTAAATTTATAAATCACAGCAAAGCAGTTTTTAACAAGCAGAGGTGTGATCCTGCATAACTCAAGCCTCCCTGGCAGATGATTAGCGACTTCCCTCATAATAATTAGTGGGATGGTTTAGAAATTATTATTATACTGGGCTCAGTCAGTCGTGCCAGCAGAGGCTTTTCACTCTGTCTGGCTCCTGAGACACATTGTCTTCATGTGTGTGTTGAGAAGAGATCTGTGGCCTCCCAGCAGCAAATCCCAGCTGTTAGAGCTGTAGGCAACCTCCAGAGAGCACGAGGTGCCTTGCAGGAGGATGAGAGGTCCCACTGGAAGGACCACCTGCTTAACCTGACCAGGGATTGTTCCTGGCAGCTCCACTTTTGCTTATAAACTCATTTAAGAGGGAAAATAAAGAGCCCTTCAGGCTCAGGAGTCTGCAGAGGCTGTCCTGGTTCCACAGTCAGCAGTTTTCAGTGCTAATAGCACTGCTAAGTGCCCGTCCCATCCCTCTTAACAGGCTCCACCTGTTGCATTAGAGCAGCCCTGGGTGGGTTTGTTCATTTGATGCTCCACTTTCACAGGCAGGTTGTCTTTTGGAAACCACTTAGCATTGGAATGAAACACAGGGAAAATGCTCCCTGCTGTTTGCAGGTTTTCCTTTGTGGAATTTTTTTAACTATTTGCCCCCCCAAACACTGGAAGGCCAAACCCTCCACTGGATTGAAGTTGCTCTGGATTTACACCTTCAAAAGAACCAAGCTCGGGAGGAAACAAGATGAGGCAATGACTTTGATATCACCTGCCTTCTAATCTTGCAGCTTCCAGCCAGAAGGTAGAATTTACTCTCTGCTTGGCTCTATACTTGCTTGTTTGTTTGTTCTAGGCAGTCGACTACGAGATGAACAGAGCTTTCATGCTGACAGTGATGGTATCAAACCAAGCTCCCCTGGCCAGTGGCATCCAGATGTCCTTCCAGTCGACAGCAGGAGTCACCATTTCAGTCACAGATGTCAACGAAGCACCGTATTTCCCAACAAACCACAAGTTAATCAGGCTGGAGGAGGGGGTGCCCACGGGGACGGTCCTGACCACGTTCTCGGCGGTGGATCCCGATCGCTTCATGCAGCAGGCAGTAAGGTGGGACAGCAGGCAGCCAAGGGGCTCCCCTGCAGCTGGGGGGTTCAGCTGCACCAGTCTGGGGAGCCAAGCAGCTGGAAGCTGATTTCCAAACTGACTGGTGGGATATGGATGAAATGTTTGGCAGGGAGTGGCACCTGCAGCCGAGTGCTTGCACAATGTCCTGCATTCCTGTAAACTCACAATCCCCTGCTCCAGGTGAGCCAGGCTCGGAGCAGCTGGGTCAAGGAGAGCAGCCAGAGCTGGATCCCGTGTTACTGGCTTGCAGTGGGGCAGATCGCACCTTCAAATGAAGCAGGTTTCTGCATTGTTACAGAGGTCAGGGCTGCCTCACCCACGGTGCTCTGGCCTGTGTGGTTCATGCACTTCATAAACACAGAGGTTTAGAAAAAGGCAGCTTTATTATTTCTGGTTTTGGGGGGAAGCTGAGGCGCAGAAAGGGCTAGGCCTGGTTTTTCAAAGGGAATGGCTGGGGTTTTTAATCATGCCTTTTGTTGCTTCCAGAGGATTTAGGTTCAACCTGGCTTAAAAGCGCAGTGCAAGAGGAGCTGTGGGCTAGTTCAGGGCAAGGCTGGTGGGGTTACAGCTGCTGGGCCGGCTTTTAAAGTGTTGCATAGTTCAGTATTGCCTGAGCAGTCAAAAACCCATCCACAGGCCATTGGCACTTGGTCTGTATCTCACTGAGGCTCCCCTTTCCTGCTCCCTGTAGGTGCAATTTGTTCCAACCTTCCCTTTCTCTTCAGAGCAGCTGCCAGACATAACCTCCTCCTTAGCTGCTTTCCCTGTGACTGGGATTCAGCTGGCAAAATTTTAACCTTGTAGAAGTGAGATTTTGATCCAAGCAGCTTAAGATCACTTTTAATTCATGCTGTGACCAGGAGGGTGTCACTCACTCTGTTTTGTCCCACCTGGGCAGACTGGGGGCTGAATCCACAGTCCAGGAGCCCAGCTCACACATCTTCCCACCAGGAAATAATTGGCAGAAAAGTGTAGGTGAAAATAAGAGTCCTTGTGACACTTTCACAACTATTTCAGCTCCGTCTGTGCAGACAGGAAGTGCATTTCCTGCTCTTGGATACTTCTACATCCGCAGATATTGGTTTCTTTTTTACTCCCAGTCTGTAAGGGCTGCGGCATTTTTGGCAAAACCTGAGTATACAACGTGACCATGGCTGAGACCACTTAAACTTGCATCAGTTGTGACATTTCGTGTCAGGAAGAGTTTGAAATATTTCACCTGGCACGGAGCTGTCTGGTCTAGAAAATGATAGTTTATTCACTGCCTCATCTGGTTGTCTTTAGACAGGTATTGTGACTTTGGAGGAAGGAGACCATCCTAACTAACAAGCCCATTTTTCTTACATCCTTTTTGAAATATTGGCCTTTGAAGGGTCTTTATTTCCCTGATGTCTGTACCAAGGCTGGTTTTCAGAGGAGAGAACAACTCATTTCTGATTGAGTACTCCCTCTAACCTGGAGGGGGGTGATCTGTAATCCAAAGGAGCCCCTGCTGTTCCTGTCATTGCACAGGGCGTGTGTGGGGTCTTGTAAGGCTTCCTGTGAGCAGGAACAGCCAGGTACTTGAGTTGTTTCTTTCTAGGGCTTCCAGGACACACATTTTGTGCATCCACCAGCACTTCGTTTCCAAAGCCCAGTACAATCTCTCTCCCTTTGCATCAGGACAGCCAATGCCCAGGTGTTGCAAGAAGTAGTGGAGTGTTTTTGGGGTCCTGTCTTTGTGAGATGTAAAAAAGATACTTTATTTTTTACTTCACAGTTGGCATTGGCGAGTTAGGAAAAAAGATACCCAAAGGCTAAGCCTACAGATCCATGATAAGCACTCTGCAGAGTTGACCCACCTGCTAGAGCCTTGCATACAGTTTTCAGTCTCTAAATAGTCTTTGATGAAACACATTTTTTACAAATAGAAGATGAGGAAGCAGGAGCATCTCCAGTAATGCACAGCTTGGCATGGCCAGTGTCACACCTCAAGTTATCCTCATTAGCCACAGACACATTCACAAAGCCAGCTTTGAAACTGGATCCCTGGTCATTTAACAGAGAAAGGGCAGGAGCCTCACAGCAGTGATATTGAAATGAAAACATCCCAAAGAGTCTAGCTCCATGAAATGTAATTCTTTCCTTTGGCAGGGGTTTGTGCAGCTGTGTGTTGCTTTCCTCTTCACGTGGATTGATGCAGCTCAAGTTTCCCTTTGAGTTTCTGCTTCAAACAGCCCAATTCTGGAAAGGGATGTTCACCAGAAGCCAGTGGTGCTCTCACCTGCATATCTAATGACAAATTATAGAAAACTATCAGCAGGTCTGAGCTACCTGTGAAATAAGTTCAGCTTCTGTTTGCTTATCTCAGTAATTTATAGTCTGGCCATTTGTTAGCTTCCAGTTGGATAGTTATGGTCCATCTCAGTTCAAACAGTACAAAACTGAGAGGTAGAAATCAAAAGCAATGAATTAAATAAAAGCAAGAAAACAAGCAAGTGAGAAAGATGAACTGAACACACTGATCTGGAGAACACAGGAAAAGTTTGCCCAAAACAAACCATGTTCTCAGCTGGTTGCATGGGACATGAATAGACAACAGCTGTGAGTTGATTGAGTATTTGGGAGGTGACTCCGATGGTGTGGTATTCCCAAATTGTTGTTTATTAGTGGTGGGCAGAAAACAGGGATAACCTTGAGTTTAAAAACCTGGTTTTAGAAGGGCAAGGTCAGGAGAAGGAAAGAACAGGAGTCCACCCTCTAATTCAGGCAGTGATCATTGCAGACCCCATTTCTCCCGGGCTGCAGAGACCTCAGGAAATGTCCTCTCCTAGCAGCAGGAATCAGTCATGTAAGTGGCACTTAGTGGAAAGAAAAACCTTTAGAACTAAAGAAATTGAAAAATTGAATAATTGTAAAGGTCAAAAACCGGATACTCAATTAGCATTGTGTTTGTCAACAAAACCAGTTATCCAAAGGTCCTTTGAATCACGGGTCAGGAGTCCAGAAAAAAAACGTATTTCAAGCAATATTAAGGATATGTCAGTGAAAAGACTGCCATGTATTTATTTCCTTTCTCTGTAGATACTCTAAGCTGTCAGATCCTGCAAACTGGCTGAACATTAATGCCACAAATGGTCAGATCACTACTGCTGCTGTCCTTGATCGAGAGTCAGACTACATTAAGAATAATGTCTACGAGGCCACATTCTTGGCGGCTGACAACGGTGAGCCCAGGCTTCACATTGTTCATGCTTCAATAAGACTCTAATGTGATGCATTAAGAGAAATGATGCCCTGACAGAGTTGTCAGTATAAGTTATCTTTTTCCCAGGTTTTTATGGTCAAAAATGTGAAAGTGGGACGGGAAATTGCTGGAGTAAATTAAATGTGCACAGTATACGGAGAGCGTTATTAAGGGAAAGGGAGGACAAATGGAAAATTGATTTGGGGAGTTCAGTGTAGCGGCGTAGCCTGAACTTAAAAAAGTGTCAAAGGGATGTGCTCTCCAAGGGGTGCTGAGCACACCGGTCCTGGTAATCCTCCCAAAGGCACTGATCAGAGCATTCAGGAAGCCTTCCATCAGGAAACCAGAAATAGTTTTATGGGATGGCAGGAGGGTATTAAGAATAAGCCCATCTGTTGAACTGTGGTGGCTTTCATAGAGGTGTGTCTGTCACTGGAGCTGGGCGCCTTCTGGCCACTGCCACTCCTGAAACATGCAGCCATCATCCCATCACCTGGGTGCTGGTGTGCTTATTGCCAAAGCCCCTGAGGTCACTCAGGTCTCTCGGAGAAGTCCTGTTTGCTCTTCTCTCCTCATTAAGGATCACTCAGTGCTTCTGGTCCAGTCAGCGCTGAGAACTCCTGCACTGGCCTCTCTCAAAGGCTGCCCTGCATTTCTCTTCCTAATCCTGGTTAGGAGGAGCTGATGAATTTGCTAACCACACCCAAATGTGGCCATGCTGGCATTTCATTCCTCAATTCCTGCAGCTGGAAAAGGCTCAGGAGTTTCCCAAGGCAAGGAGAAGGCCTTCCTGCCCCTCACCCGCCCTCACCTTCCCACTGCAGGGTGCTGAGCACTCAAACCAGAGCTCTGCTTCAGCAGCACAATTAAGTCTGGGCTTGGCTGTGAGCACCTAAATATATTGCTCATACTCTGCAGGTGCTTTCAGGGCAGTGTTTGTGTGATCCCTCAGGCTGGAGGTGCCATGGCCATTATGAGCAGATTCGGTGGTGCTTGCAGGGCTAATGAAAACTTCCTCCCTCTGGGGCTCCATGCATCACTTCAATCATTGCATCCCAGGTCACAGGGGTGAGGGGAACTCATGGAAGAGTTTCAGTGCTGAGGAGCTGTACCAAGAAGTGCATTTTACCTTTCCTTGTGCCATGAATGGTAGGACTCACCCCACAGCCCCATCCTAAGCTTCCCTCCATGAAGGCAGCCAGGACAGGGAAATTCAAAATATTCCCAAAAGGGTCTAGTGGTGATCATCTGCAAAAGCCACAGGGCAAAACAGGTCAAATGAGTTGGCCAAGGCTGTTCACAGATGCAGTGGTAGAGCTTGAACCCATCAGCCTAATCCTCACCATCTGACCTGGAAAATCCCAGGCACTTGGTGCAGTGTGGTGTGGAGTTAACCCCTTTCCTTGGCTGTGGTGCTGATGCTGCAGTGCATCAGCGCCTCCACATCCATCATTCAGCAGCTCAGAAAGTGAAGGCCTAGATAAATCTCTTTATTCTGAAAAATTAATCTATCACACTGGTATATTGCAGCCATTAAAATGCACATAAAGCAACACCTTATTTAAAATTCTGTCTAGAGTGCTTAGGGTAACAGCTGAAGTTTCATCTAGGCTAATAGACTCTTACCACATTTCTCCCAAGTTCCAGGTTCTCCAGCATCATGTACTCATCAAAGAAAAGCTTTGGGTCAAGGGTTTTGGTGGGGATTTTTCTCTCTTTCTTGAAGAAGTAGCAGCATCTTCTTCCCTTGAAGTTCCTTTTCCTGTTCTCAGTACATGATAAAGCAGAAGTTTAGCCAAATACTCCTTGGACATGCTCTCTTTCTCTCCCTGGGCTACAGTGCAGAGATACTGTCTTTAAGAAAAGTCTTGGCTGCAATCTAAGGAGGGCAGAAGGGGATTCCTAATCAACACTGTGGTTTTAACCTGGTTTCTGAGGAGAGACTCCCTTGGATCACACTGTGTCTACAGAAGAGTGGAGCCTGGCAGTGTTTGAACCTCTCAGCCAATTTCAGCCAATCTCTCAGGGAAGCTGAGAACTTAAATATATCATATCCAACAGGTTTCATGAAACAGAGCATGGAAACCTTGGCTTATACCTTGCTATGGGAATGCAGACACTCTGAAAAGGCAGTGATAGAGAATGCAACAGTTAAATGTAGATGTAGAGGTTGTGTATTCCTCTTCCTTTTGTCATCAGTATTTCAACCTTAATTTTGGGGGTCAGACCAGCTTCTCCACTGGAGTCAGTGGTGCTACTGTAGTCCTCGTGTCTTGAGGATAAAGTCCAAGGATCCTTCATTGTACATCAGTAGCTGCTCTATGTCCTTGCTCTCTCCATATAAGACAGCTGAAATAATGTGAAATGTTCCATCGTTTGTAGTGTTTGGCCATTTAAAGAATCGTTTACTGTTCATTTCTCCTGAAACTGCCCCAGAACTGCACTTGGGAACACAAAGAAACAAAAATACCAGGACTCGGAGCCCAACAATACTCAATGGCCCAACAAAAATGCATTTGTACGTGCAGCAATTGCAGGTTATTTCAGCCACGTCCCAGTTAGGACTGAGGGTTTGTGTTCAGTCTGTCTCTCAGGTTACAGTGGGAGCCTTGCTTTTATCCCAGAAGATATTCTGGGTAATGTGAAAGCAGTAAAATCACTTTGCTTGGTCCCAAAAGTCAGTTTTCGTGTTCAGCCCCAGTATCCTGGTGGGCTGTGTGCCTCTCCAGAAGCTTTCAAGGCTGATCAAAAGACATTGTTTTAGAGGGAGACCTACCCCATGCTTACAGGATGAAAGGATGAGAGTCTGTGATTGAAGAGCTTATGTGGGAACCATGAAAAAAGGATTTCCAGGGCTCCTTCAGAATTTTTGAGGTTCCCTTGAGAAATGGAGAAAGGAATGTAGGAAGGAAAGTTTGTGGCAGCAGAAGCCTGGTGGGGAAGTGGTTTGTGTAGCTTAGCATCTAGCACTGGGAGGAAGGGCCAGGACTGAAAATACAACCTTTAAAAAGAATTGCTGAAGCCATGCTGCCAGAGGAGGGAGGCAGGCAGAGGGCAGGCCAACACGGAGCTGCCAGATAAATGTGTGGGGAGAGAAATGAAAAACACTGCACCATTTCTGTCCTCTGCTGCCAGGGCAGATACTGCATTGCGTAAGTGGTCATTAGTCAGATAAATGTGGCTCTCCCTCAAGAAGGGGCTGGAGGACCAGGACTGCTGTTCTGTGGCATCCCTGCTGGTGAGGACAGATGTGGAGAGGATGGAGAACTGTGAATTGGGACCTAACACTGCTGCTGGGGGTTAGTGGCATCACCCAGTGTGTCTGGTGATGGCTCATACCGTGGGCTTCTCACCACTAAGGCTGGGGCTGGATGTGGGACATGCTGGAGAACTGGGCTTTCTTTGAGGCAGAGCAATGGTCTGCAAAGCTGGAAACTGGCCAGCAAGTGCTGCAGTAAATGCTGACCAATGGGTTACACTATGTAGGTTTTCCTCCCCTCCAAGTGCTCTTCTTCCTCTTGTCAGCTCTCTTTCGAATGGTTTTTCTTCTTCAAAACAGCCATTACCAAGATTTGCAGGAGCAGCTTGGCATCACCTGCTTGTAGTTTTAGTTTGACTGGGGGCATTGCTGCAGGCTACAGATCTGCAGAACTCAACCTCCTGTTCTGCAGGAGCGAAAAACAGCAACATTAGGAGGCTTGGGGAAGTTTTAATAATACCACGTAAAGCAAGGGACCATGAAAGTGCAGTATGTCCCTAATGAGGTCCAGGGAGAGAAGGTGAAAATCCTGGTTTGTTGGAAGTGGAAGGCAGAGGAGGGACTGGTCCGTGGTGTTACCAGTCCCGGGTGGTGGTCACAGGTCCGTGTCTCCCGTGCAGGAATTCCTCCTGCCAGTGGCACGGGCACGCTGCAGATCTACCTGATCGACATCAACGACAACGCTCCGGAGCTGCTGCCGAAGGAGGCGCAGATCTGCGAGAAGCCAAACCTCAATGTCATCAACATCACAGCCGCGGACGCTGACATCGATCCAAACGTGGGGCCCTTCGTCTTCGAGCTGCCAAGTGTGCCATCTGCCGTGAGGAAGAACTGGACCATCACCCGGCTCAATGGTAAATGGGGCAGGCAATCCTGAGCATATTTGGGCTCTGTTCACTAATGAGCCCACGTGCGGCTTCCAACTTCGGAACTTTCCCACTTTTTTTTATCTGATTTTTATTTTTTAAAGCACGTTACAGCTGACATTATAGACAAGATAGTTAATCAGAAATGATTTGTATCAGACCTGCAGCATAACTCTAAGAGCCTTGGCACTTGGCTTTTTTTAATGCAGTTCATAATTATGAACAGTTATCTGTAGTGAACAGAGTATAAATCATCCATAATGGCCAAGGGGAAAAAAGCTATTATCAGTCTTCCTTATGTTCCTCCAGTGTAATTGTCATAAGCCACAATCAGGATCAATGTTCATTTCTCTGACCATAATTGCATAAAGGCAGCCTTTTAATTTACCATGGAACCAGGAGGGCTAGGTAAGTGTGAAGATTACCAGTATGTGAAGGATTTTTATATTGCAGCATGCAACCACAAATGGCCCTAATTGCTCTGCTTATTGGTAGTTTCAGCAGAGGATGGAAAATATTGTGGAGTTGTGGGCTGGTTTTGGCTTCAAAGCTGATCCCTCTTGCTGAGGTCTGGCAGAGGGTGCTAGACCAGGGGCAACAGCTTCTGCCCTCACAGCTCAGGGCTCAATCTCAATGGGATTACCTGGCTGTGCCTGTCATCAGTGGGTTCCCAAAATCCTGAGGTGGGAGGCTGGGTGAGTGTAGAACCTGCACAGCGGCCAGGGGCAGCCCAGCCTCAGGAAGCATTATCCATGTGTTCCTATTTGCATTTGATGCCACTTTGAACACATGAAACTGGATTTGCAAATGGCATCTGGGTAGGTTCGTGCAGCAGTGAGAACACACAGTATTTTGTAAAGCACGGGCTGGTTTTTGGCCAGACTGTTGAGGCACAGGTCTGAAGCTGTCCTGCCCAGGTGTGTTGTGGATAACCTCTTCTGCAGGGCTCAGAAGAGGGCTCTTAGCAGAGAAACGTGCACAAGTGTGGCTGCAAGGCTCTACCAGTGTCTGTCATCTGTCTGTCTGTCTGTCTTGGTGTCCAGGGGACTATGCCCAGCTCAGTTTGCGGATCATGTACCTGGAAGCAGGAGTGTACGACGTGCCCATCATCGTGACGGACTCAGGAAACCCCCCCTTGTACAACACCTCTGTCATCAAGGTGAAGGTGTGCCCGTGTGACGAGAACGGCGACTGCACCACCATCGGGGCCGTGGCTGCTGCGGGGCTGGGCACGGGGGCCATCATTGCCATCCTGATCTGCATCATCATCCTGCTGAGTGAGTACCACAGTGCCTGGCCTGAAATCACACTCTGCTTTGGGTTGGAAGGGACCTTAAAGCTCCTCTCGTTCCAACCCTCCTGCCGTGGGCAGGGACACCTTCCACTATCCCAGGTTGCTCCGAGGCTTGTGCAGCCTGGCCTTGGACACTTCCAGGGATGGGGCAGCCACAGCTTCTCTGGGCACCCAGTGCCACACCCTCACAGTAAAGAATTTCTTCTCAATATCTGCTCTAAATCTATCCTCCTTCATGTTTCCCTGTTCCCTGTTGTCCTGTTTCTATAGCTGGCATTTTTTATGCTCCATGCAGAGGGCAGATCCCTGAGCTTGGGCTGTGGGGGTGATTCACACAGCTGCATTCAAACCTCCTTCACTGCAGCATCAGCAAAATGAGCTCTGCCTGCATCAAACCTGTCTCTCTAAGACTTCCAGTAGCTTTGCAAACATTGTTACACCTGCCAACAACTTGGAAGTAGTGAGTGTGATAGGATCCTCCACATTTTGCAGGGAAAGGTTGAAGGCCTCTTCCAAATCCCGGTGTCAGACTCTCCCATAGCTCTCGTGTCCCTGGCTGGCTGTGGATATACTGGTTCCCAGTAGCAGATATGCTGGTTGTGAGAGTCTGGCTAGTCCCTTGCTGAGCCAGTGCATAACTGTGTTTTTCTGGTTGTTCCAAGGAAAAGAAGAGTGGTAATTATTCCCATTGCTTTTAAAATGACCTCAGACTGGAGGATCATGGGGGATTATGAGTGTTTTTAGAGGAAGGGTCCCCAGTTTGTCAGGGACAATGGAGGACTGGGGATACATCACAGGGAAGGACTGGCCATCCCTTTACTCAAGGCAAAACCAACCCTTTTGCCCAGGAATGCTGCCAGTCCCAAGCTTCCACGAGCATTACCAATAACTATGCGTGCGCACACTTAAAAATAAAAATTATATCACTGTAACTTCAAGCAGGAGTTGGCACAGTAGGAATAGACAAAAACAAGCACTGAAATGAACAATGAGGTAAATATTCATCAAGAAACACAGGGTGAATCCATGGGATTCTCATTAAAGCTAATGGGAGTTATGGTGCTAAATCACATTTAATATTTACCCCCAATGCGTTTAAACAGAGAGCAGACAGAGCGACGTATGCTCCAAATGTCACCTCATGGGGACATGACAGGGGACATGAGGAGAATGTCATCCCTGGACATCCATCCACATCTTGAGCCAGCAGTGGGAATGTGTTGGTGTGTAATTGATCTACTGGGTCAGGATGGAGCATGAGCAAGGAACTGGGTGTTTGTGCTGACCCTGCTCCTCTCCCAGCCCAGCCAAGCTGATGGAGCATCCCCGTGCCCAGCCACGGTGCCCAGTTCCTGCCCTTCATTCCCAGTTTTGGGTGCTCCCTTCAGCCAGGGTGGGTGTTCGGGGCACTGTGGTTGCACGCCCCGATGAAGGTGTTCCTCAGCCCCACCTCCCTTTGCTGTGCAGGTTTGCTGCTGCCCCTGGGCTCAAAGTTTGCACTGGAGCCACAGCGGTGATTAAACACGGGCCTTCTTTTTGCTGCTCTTGTATAAATCCAGTGCTAAAATACAATTTAAAACGGTTGAAAATCCTATTGACTGAAATTAACTTCAGCTGAAGGACATTTGATTTAAGAGATTCCTCTTTCCATTTTCAGATACATTATCCCATTTTAAATTACGGGTTTTATTACAAAAGCTTATTTTTACATTCATTGTAATTCTAATTGACTTTTTTTTATCTTGGAGAGCTGCAAAGCACTGTATCAGTGATGAAAAATGTAATTTGCAATGAGCAGTTTTACAGTTACATCCTTCCAGTGTTTTGCCTCCTTTCTATCTGTTTCATATCATGACCTCTAAACAATAGCCCAGAAAAAAGCAGATGGGGGATTTTCTTGTGCTATTTGTCCATTTTAGAGTCAGCAGGTCAAAGTTGGATGACTTTAAAAGGAAGAAGAAGCAAGGGGACAGATCCAAGATTGCTCCTGTGAAGGAAGTTTATGCCTTTACCTTTGCTCAAAGGGGTTTTTTCCTTCTTCTTGCTACCTGACGTATTAGCTGCACAAATAACACATTTAGAAGAGCAATGCAGTAAAAGATTGTGAAGGGTGAAGACAATAGATTTCAAGGAAAACTACATGCAGAGCGAAAATGGTTCTAACAGCAGTAATAGCACTTCCCATTCTGCAGAGTGAATAAAAGGAAGGAGAGTGCACTACATCCACCATTGACACTTTGAAGGTCTTTTTTTTTTTTTTTTTTCCAAGGAAGCTGTAAAGGGGTTAATGGCACAGTTTTTTCCACAAGTGCATGAAAAAGTATCATTTAAAAAAAAAAAAAGGAAATAAAAAGATAAACCCCGGTAACCATTATAATATTGTCTTTGTGGACCAGTCAGGTATCTTGTTGTGAGAGACTTGAAAAGGAACAATGAGAAAAGGACTTCAATAGTCTGCTAAATAGCTGAGGTTTTATATTGCAGATAAGAGTTACATTTTCTTTCCTTTTCTTTTTTTCTTTCTTGAATAGATCTGGGATAAGCATTAAAGAAATGCTGAACTATCTGAAAACAATTCTGTTAGCTGGCAGGCAGGGATGGCCGCCAGTTGGCACACCATGGCAGTAATTAGCTGTCCGGTTCTCTTCATTCACTTCACTGAATTCCTGTTGGGTATAAACACTTCGGTTCTGGGAGGAACAATTTGGATTCTCCTAACCACCTCCTGCAAGCTGGACTGCCCATCCGTGTTCCCAGGGTCTGGTCTCAGCTAAAAACCCCAAACTTTGGGGTCTCACACCCTGCCTGGGTTTGGTTGTGTTGGCTGCATTGGTTTGGCATAGCTGAGGGTTGACCCAGGTGAAATGAACCTGGGACTGTTGTTCCCACCTCCACTGTCCATCCATTGATCTGTTCTCCTGCAAATTGCCAGCGCTGCAGCTCAGCGTGGGGCTTGCATGGAGAATGGAGGGGAGAGCAGACACCGGGAGGTGTAACTGCATCAGCTGCCCAGGCTGAACCTCATCCTTCATAGCATTATTTGCAGCTACTGAGTGCAAGAATGAAAACAAACATATGAACACATTCTTGAAGACAAGATCTGGCCGCCTTATGTTAGTGGAGGCTTGAGTTCCCAGGTCATCTTCCGTGCAATAATTCACAGGGATCACACAGCCCCTGGGACGAGGGTGTCCCTTCGAAGGGTGAGGTTGTGGAGCAGTGAGGCAGTGTTCCCTGTGGGTAAAGTTGTTTAAGAAGGGAAAAATTTCTCATTATTCAAGAACTGCTCATCTCTCCCTGTTACTGTGCTGAGAGAGATCAGCCAAGCCTGGCATGTGAATGCTGATGCCCGAGGAGCTTGGCTCTGTGCTACCAGCTTTGCTCTCCCTCGTTCTGCAGAGCTAGCCCTGCTCTCTGAAAGGATTTCAGATGAGCTGAGATTTGCTTTCCAAGTCGATGGCCAAATGCATGTGCTAATGTCCTGGCTAATCTGATCTCAGAAGTCTAAAGAGCCTCCCTCATGGACCAAAGACGAGTGTGAGGGAGGCCAAATTGGATTACAGGACCCAGTGTTGTGCATCCTCCCCAGATCAGTCGTGCCTGGCCAGCTGCAGAAAACAGCAAAGACTGTTACAGTCAGGGCTTGTGACCTGAATGGGCTGAACCTGTGCCATGCTGCTGGAACAGCCCCTTGTGCACAAATGTTTGGTATCTGCACCTGTTT
The DNA here is from genome assembly GCA_013397055.1 of Pachycephala philippinensis. Classification (NCBI taxonomy): domain Eukaryota; kingdom Metazoa; phylum Chordata; class Aves; order Passeriformes; genus Pachycephala; species Pachycephala philippinensis. Next base: position 480,674 of record VWZT01007632.1, read on the forward strand.
CCTTCTCTACAGCTCTCTTCCCTCCATCTTTACTTTATGCCCCTGAATAAAATAAAGGTGGAAATCTAATCCTGAAAACTCAGGATTTAAATCAGATATTTTCAGAAAGCTGTAGTTGTCACACTTTCTGTTTTCTTCTCCTTTGATTGTGTGTTTTACTCCTGATAAATATCCGCTCAATCAGCATCGGTGATGGATCTTAAAGAAATGTTTGTAGTGGGATTCTGTCACAGTATTTACAGCTCTCACTGATCTCTCCTTTAAAAAATTAGACCATGCAATAGGTTAACATTGTATTCCTCCTGCCAGCAGCCAGCGAGGTTCTCCGCAGTGGGCAGGGGCAGGTGAGGTGTTAGGACACTCTCAGCCTGGCCTTGTGCTGCAGGAGGTCCCAGCTCACCCAGCTTCCTCCCCGTTGCAGCCATGGTTCTGCTGTTCGTGGTGTGGATGAAGCGCCGGGAGAAGGAGCGCCACACCAAGCAGCTCCTCATCGACCCCGAGGACGACGTCAGGGACAACATCCTCAAGTACGACGAAGAGGGAGGTGGAGAGGAGGATCAGGTGAGAAGGGCTCGTGAGTTGTGGCCAAGGAGCAGCTGTGCAATCTGTGCTCTCAAAAAAGGCAGAAACCACGTTATTTTCAGTAAAATACGTGCAAAGGGTTGTGTTCATTTATTTGTGACCAGGCAGCTTTATTGGCTTCCCTGGTGTGGTGAGAGCCAGCAGGTCCAGGAGTTTTGGGATATTAGTGGGACACCCTCCTGTGCAGGCAGGACCATGCCAGCAGGCCAGTGCCACATGGATTTTTCTACCCCTCAGGCAGCTCTTTGGGGAAGGTCTATAAATCACTCCATTGACACTCATGTTCAAACAGTATTTCTGTTATTTAAGTCATTAAAATTGTGTATTTTACCAGAGATCTTCATGAAACCAGCCAGCAGCTACCACCCTGCCCAGCCCTGTGGCTGCAGGCTTTTGCCTTGGCTTGCTTGAGCCTTGAGCTTCTGTGGGCTTTCCCTGCATTTACTTAATCGTCTCTAATGTGCTTTTAATTTCTTTTAATTTCTGGGCACGGTTTGTGAGAAGTGTCTAAAGAGATTTGGGGATTTTCTCTTTCACCACAAAGCGCGCGGTGGCAAAGCTTTGCTGGGTGACAGAGCCCTGAGCCACAGGCTGCCTGAACACGTCAGCTTTCCTCCAGTGCTTCTTCCTACAGACACCGATGCTGATGTGGCATGAAAACTTCCCTGGCCCGCACTCCTGGGATGTGCTTTTCCACTGGGACGTGCCCAATTCCTCAGCTAAAAGAGCGAAGTTTGGCCACTCACGTTGAAGTCGCCGGTTTTTTACTCCTACCAAACACGAGTAAAGAGCCCAGGACGCTCTCAAATATGATCTTCATACAAATTATGTGACTGTACATTGTGTAATGGCTTTATTTTTGCTTGTTGAATTGGACTGCATGGTTCCAGGTCAGTGCTTAGGGATCCCACAAAACCACTGCAGCACATGCTGCTGTGGAGGTCCCGGTGGCCTCCGAAGGCGAGCCTGGTGAGAGCTGCCACAGCAAGCTCTGAGGCAGGAGTTTACCCAAATCTTGAAAAGTTCTTATTCTGCAGAAAAATCCTCGCAATTAACATTTCTTTTTTTCCTGTCGCTGTCAAGTTATTTATAAATGTTGCTCCTGGAGATTCAATCATCCCTGTCTGAGCACAAGGATAGTTTTCCTGGTAGAACAAAGTACTGTTCTAAGCATTCCAAGTAGCTGAAGTATCTGGTTTCAGGCAACTACACTGTAGGCTTAAATATTTTAGGAAGGATTCATTAAAAATAACAGCAAAGGAAGAGCAGCAAAACACCATTACCTACATGAATACATTTTTAATGAAATATTACCTGGTTCTCATTTCGTGATAGAAACCTATTCTGTTGGGATTTTTCACAAGCAAAAAGAACATAATTACTTTGAAAGGCCTACATGCATAAATGCAGTACACATTTTAATGTTTTTACTTCTGTAGAAACATAATTGCAATAATATGTCTACCAACACTGTGTCTCTACATTATATTATGTATTTTGTCAAAAAAGTTACGCATACACCTCTGCACACACAAACAAAAGCCAGGGTTTTATCCCAAATATTTAGAGGCTGTGTGAAATATTCAGAAAATATTTAAACACTTGATTTAATTTATAAGATACGCTCTTAGGAGGTCAGTTTTATGAGTTACTCAGAGGCCAGGTTCGTCTGTAATTTAGGTAGAGGTGCTACATATCCAGGGATAAGATTTGCCATCGAACTTCAGCTGAAACAGAATTAGAACCCTCGACTTGTTTGCACATTGAGTGAGTAGGTGATCTGAACGAAAAGCTCTGGGTTTCACACTGTGTCTTCCCATTTGTCACAGGATTACGACTTAAGCCAGCTCCAGCAGCCAGAGACCATGGATCACGTGCTGAACAAGACACCCGGAGTCAGAAGGGTGGATGAAAGACCTATTGGTGCTGAACCACAGTATCCTATAAGACCAGTAATCCCACATCCAGGGGATATTGGTGATTTTATTAATGAGGTATGTTCTGTAGGGGGTCCTGTGTAACATCTTCAAAGCTTGAGCAGCCAGCTAAAGCCAGGTTTCCCTGACTGCACAGACCAAGTGGTGTTACTGCTCACACCAGAAGTCTGATGCCAGCCAGGAAAAGGATTGGCATGAGCAAAGGATGCAGGGCTTGGCTTAATGAGGGCATTGAACTAGCAAAAAGCCCAAGATTTCTGTCTTGTGGGTGTCACAAACACCGTGCTGTTCAGCACCCGGGCAGAATGAGCCATTTGTGGCTCCTGGACTTGTAATTATTTCAGCAGTCTGTGCCTTCCTCATAAGCTCTGTTTGGTGTAAAGCCTCAAAGAGTTTGCAGCACAGAGAGACTCAGATCAGAGAGGGCTTCTTTATTTTATGTTAGATTACTGCTCCTTTATCTGCTTGTACAAATACCTATCCATTTGGTATTTCTTATCTCATTTTTAGTTTTGAGTGATTGAGTGGTTACAAACCAATCAATGCATTATTTCCTCCGAGACAAAGCTCGCTATCCATTTCCTAAGCCAGAAAAATAAATGTTACAGCCATTTAATTCTATTATTGCATGCATTTCCTGCTGTGCTTTTCTCATTTTTATCATTAAAATCCCTTCTTCCTTTGTCCCTTTGCCCATCCTTCACTCACATTTACACACATCCATGCTTGTGAAGACTCACTCTTCTTACACACACCCCTGCTGCTGAAACCAGCTCCATCTCCCCACGCTGAGGCCAGGGCTTCTGAAGGTGGGAATGTGGAACATTTGCTTTATTGCAGGGCTATTCCACCAGGCTTTTCCCGAGCTGGGCTCTGCAGCAAAGCCATTCTTTTTCTCCGTATCCCGAGGCCATTTCCATGGCCTGCCTACGCTGCTGCCCACACCGCACAGGAGCAGCAGCACTCCCCAGCCCTCTGCCCAGGATTCCACACCCCACGCCTGCCCTAATTGCAGAATTTTTGCTGGGAGTGATTTTTTTTTTATTTTGTTTTCCTAAAGGAATGAAAATCATCAGAATTAAAATATTGGCGGGAGGGGAAGGGTGCTGGTTTTTGTTTCATTGGCTAATCTGGAAATCTCAACAGGCGACCCCAGAAAAGGCAGGCTGGCCGGAACAGAAAGCTTTCCAGATCCAGAAATGGATCAACAATGGAAATAACTCCCCTGCCACTCAATACAACTCCTTTTCAGGGACACTGGGAGTTACTGGGTTTTCTGCTGGGGGCAGCTGGAAGGTCTCTACCCAGAGGTGCATCCGGGAAGCCCTAGGACACCCATTTTTGTCTTTTAGCTTTGCTGCAGGGATCCCAAACACCCCCCCACAAGCCCAGACCCCCTCAAACCCCATGGTGGGCATTAACACCATGTTTTCCCCTCTCCCAGGGCCTGCGTGCGGCAGACAACGACCCCACAGCCCCCCCCTACGATTCCCTGCTGGTCTTTGACTACGAGGGCAGCGGCTCCACCGCCGGCTCCGTCAGCTCCCTCAACTCCTCCAGCTCCGGGGACCAGGACTACGACTACCTGAACGACTGGGGGCCCAGGTTCAAGAAACTGGCGGACATGTACGGGGGAGGAGAGGAAGATTAAACTGACCTCATCTTATTAAAAAAAAAAAAAATCTTAAAAAAAAAAAAAAAAAAAAAAAAAAATTAAGGAAAAAAAAAAAAAAAAAAAAAA